>CM066031.1:59900684-60009624 GCA_033557465.1 Ichthyophis bannanicus | reverse complement strand
TCCAGGTTTTGTCTTTGTTGATGTTATAGAACTTTTCCATCGTTGACTTCCACAGATGTAGTCAATTTGATTTTTATACAATCCATTGGGTGAAGTCCATGTGTACATTCGCCGCTTGTATTGATGGAAGAAGGTGTTTGAGATGAATAGATCGTTGATCTTGCCGAATTCTATCAGTCCTTCTCCAGCTTCATTTCTGTTTCCAAGTCCATATTTTCCAACTACTTTGCCTTCTTCTTTGTTGCCAACTTTTGCGTTTCAGTCACCCATGACTATCAGGATATCCTGTTTGCATGTTCTGTCAATTTCAGCTTGTACTTGTTCATAGAACTCTTCAATTTCATTCTCTTCTGCAGCTTTTGTTGGGGCATATACTTGAATTATAGTTGTGCTTATAGGCATTCCTCGTAGACGAATAGAGATTAAGCGTTCGCTGACTGCATTGTATTTCATTACAGTTCTTGCAAGTTTCTTCTTTATTATAAATGCAACACCATTTCTTCTTTGTCTTTCATTTCCAGCATAGTGGACCATGTGATCATCTGATGCAAAGTGCCCGATGACAGTCCATTTCAGTTCACTGACACCCAACAGATCAAGTTGTACACGTTTCATTTCATTCTTGACCACCTCCAACTTCCCTTGGTTAATGCTTCGTATGTTCCATGTTCCAATGTGTAAGATATCTTTACAGCTTCTGACTCTCATTTCATGTGCAGCTACATCAGCAGTCAGACATCCCGAGGGCTTTGATCCAACCACATCATAAATGCTGGCTTTACTCTGAAAAGTCTTCAGCTCTTCCCCAGTAGCTAGTTGAGTGCCTTCCGACCTGGGGGTCTCATCTTCCAGCACTATAGCACAATTTGTTTTGTTGTAACTATTGTCAGACGGGTGCCTGGGTGAGAATGTTCACAGTCTTGGCAAAGGCATATATCAATATGATTTGCAAGGGATTGTGGGAAATGCAGTCCATTCACACCAGACACAGCCACTCACAATAATTAGCTGTGCTTGAGTGTAAAGCCAATAAGATATTTATTTATGGGGTTATTTCTCCCAACACAGATATGCTTGGTAGCACATAAAACAGGATACTTGCTTTCAGTGTTAAACTTAGAAAAACAAAATCAGGAAAACAACAGCTGAACTTGTCAGGCAATCAAAGCAAAAGAATAAAGACCTGGTTGGTAACAAACTGGTCTTTCTGTAGGCTGTAGCTAATATTTTCTTAGCAGTGCATCAAACATCAAGCAAAACCCACAAAGAAGGGAAAAACTGTTCTTTTCAGGTTGACTTCTTATATCTTCACATATAGACTCAGAAGTGATTCCCTCAGAGCTCACAAGCAATTAGGTAAGGCTCAATTGCTAGAAGTTATCCAGCTGAAACCCCTTAGCTGGCTTACTTTCTACTGCTTGGCTCAAATCTTATTCAGGAGCTTTTCTGAGTAGATTAAAGAACAAGTTTGTATTTCTTTGTGATGGTTGTTGTACTTTGTAACAGATAATTACCAAAGGAGTTTAGACAGAGAGAAATCCATGTATTCACAACCTGTATCTATAACCTCTCCCCCTTCTTCAACAATCATGGGTTCAATATCATGGATTGGCACAGAGGAATTTCTCAATGGAGCACTTTCAGGAGAATACTTGTTTCCCTGCTGTCTTTCAAGGGTATAGCTAGGGCATAGATCAGTGTTCATACCTGAGCTTCCATTGCTGTTAGAGTTCCTCTCTAAATAGCCTGGCCAGTATGTAGTCCAGTTCTTATGTCCAGCCTTCCAATCCAGATCCCTGGACCCTGGATCTCTCTTCACATACCTTCTGGCACGGGTCCTAGGGTCCCTTCCAAGTGCAGCCGTCTCCCTCACAGGTACCGTCTGGAGATTCCTAGCTCTGCAGCACCACTCCTCTGGTTTTCCCAGTCCAATGGTGTATGCTGGCCTTTTGAATGTCTCCCAGTATACGTACTGCTCTGGACTCCTTTAGACCTCCCAAATGCTTTTCTCTTCTTTCTTCCAAAGGGTTTCTTGCCCTTTCTGTCCGTCTGCTCTGGCTTCTGCTTCTGATGATCCTCCAGATGATGAAGCTGTCCAAGATGATCAAGAGGAGGATAATTCTCTGTAGAATAAACTCTACCTTTATTCTGCTTAGATGAGTGCTCCACCCTAGCACAGCGCAGCTGTGCTGAATCAGGCCCTGCCCTTTGAGATGAGTGCTTGGGGATTACCGCATAGCCCTCTTGATTGAACACACGTTTCCCCACTTCATCTCCTCTAATGGCTGTTGGAAACCTGGTGCATTCTGGGACTGGTAGTCTTTTATGGAAAAATTCTGTTTTCTTATTTCTACCAGAACTGACAGGTTGCTTGTTCAGAGACACTTCACCTTTTCTATAGCTCCTTCCTGAGCTATGATAAGCTTCCTTATCACACTATCCATTGGGTTTTCATGGCAAGATACAGAAGTAGATTGCCGAGCCTTTCTTCCGTGCAGTTTAAGTTTGGTGTTGTTGCCGTTGACACAGAAATGTGATCCTCTGCCGTCAACACTTGGTTTGCAGCTTGTCATGCTGTGAGGGCCTGTGTGCATCAGTGATGCTGAGAGCTAAACTATCGATAGTTTAACTACTGGCATGGTCTCCCAAGATGGACAGGTCTCAGCTGAGGTGCCAGACAAAGACAAACCACCCATCTGGGCAGCAGCAGAATGGAATAGTGTTGACAGCGGAGGATCACATTACACAAATTATAAAGATGGGATATTGGAGTGCCACGCAGCACTAAGGCACATAAGAAAAAAGCCCCAATAAACCATACAAATTCCACCCTATATCATACAAAGCTGCAATAGACCAAACAAATACCACCCCAATCTCAAGGAGCCCCACAGTCATCATTACTATTTAACCTCTTTGTACAACCAGTATGCTCTCTAATAAAGACTTGCAACATCCTATACCATATATACTCTGATGATGTAATGATATATACATCTATCAAACCATCATATCCAGACATCATACCCATAACAATCTGCTTCTCCACTATCCGCAACTGGCTCAAAATACACAATTTGAACACTGACCTCTAGAAGACAGAGGCCATGTTCATCACAAGAGACATTGGCTTCAAACCATCATCCTCCATAGCTATTGATAGCACTCAAATCCAAGTGAAATAAGATATACGATACCTGGAGTCACACTGGACCAATGCCTCACTTTCTCAGCAAACATACAAAATCTCACTCGGAGCATTTACTTCAAGCTCAAAATGAACAAGCATCTCAAACATTTACTGACCGACCATGACTTACATTCAGTCCTTCAAGCAACCATCTTCCCCCACTTTGACTACTGTAATATTATCTTTCAAGGCATACCAAACTCAACCATCCACCCTCTCCAACTTGCTGTCAACACTGCTGCATGAATCCTACTCAACGCAAATAAAACCCCTCTACACATTACACCTCTTCTCAAACAACTGCATTGGTTTCCAATAAAGGAGCACATTAAATTCAAATCTATCTTCACAATCTTCAAAGTCCTCAACAACTCCTCATCACCACACCTCCAAAGGGGAGAGGGAGACCAGCAGGGCCGCACCAAGCTATAACTGCGCCCTGTGCGACTTAGATAATGGTGCCCCCCCATGACATCAGACTTTTATCAGTTACATATTTTATTTATTTAAAAGCATTTCTATTCCGCTTATCAAAATCTGAGGCTTACAAAATAACATTCATAACAATAAATTTGACAACAACAAACTGAAAACATCATAAAACAAAAAAAATGGTAGTGTTAGAAATAGGCCTGTATAAAGTTAACTAAAGTTATGAGTCTATGCAACCCATAGACAACTTTAGTCAACTTTATACAGGTCTATGGTCTAATACGACCATGTTAAAACACTATCAGGTAATAGTCTATAAGGAGCTGTTGTAAGTTAACATAGGTGTCATCTTGATACAAAATCTAGCTTATATTTAAATTTACCCTAATGTGACTTCACTATCCACAAAGGCAAAATTAATAAGTAGAAAACTGGTCTTTGTAAATGTTTAGTATAATGTTATAGGGTTTTAAACCAAAAGTTTACCAAACAAACTAATAAAGAAGAACTGGAGCACAAATCCAATCAACAACTCAATTATTTCAAAATTACTTTCCTAGCTTTCTGCACAGCAAAATCATCTATGACACTGTCGTAACTGAGAGTGTCAGCTATTTCATGTTCAATAGACAGAATTGCCAATATACCTCAGAAAATCAATACCTCTTCTGGGAAAAGAGATCAAGTAAGACTCCAACACAGAAACTGCAAAGTGTGCCTTTGAGTCAGTCCTGACTCCTGGCAACCCAGAAGCTCCTGGGTTTTCTTGGCCGTGTCACTGGAAGTAGATTGCCAGGCTTTTCTTCTGAGGCAATGGAGGGTTAAGTGACTTGCCCAAGGCTACAGGGAGTGCTAGTGGGAAATGAACCCTAGTTGCTTAGTTAATGAAGCTAGAGTTCTAACTACTAGGCTATTCCTCCACTCACACAGAAACTACATAAACAGAATACCACAGCTAGGTCATATATGCAAAACATAGACAGACCATCATCAAATACGGAACAAAGGATCACAATTTAGAAATATGAAGGCCATGATTGAATTTGGGACCCCCAAAAGCCAAACTTGGAAAGCACCACAACACTGGAGAAATAAAACTATAAATTCATTTCCTCTTGTAGTGAACACAAAGACATCACTGATATACATTTCCCAGAGCTGACATATTCCAGCTAGTAAATTCAAAATAAAATAATTTCTCTGTACCTTTTGTTGTTTGAGCAATTTGTTTTTCTGTCACAAATACCTCAATCTCTCTCTTTTGCTTTCTGAATTCATATATTCTGCTAACTCTCCTTTGTCTGCTGTCCATTTATCCTTTCTTCTCTCGTCTCTTATATTTTTCCACTCTCTCTCTAGATCCACCTTGTGTCTTCCTTCTTACACAAAATATATGTTTCTTCCATCTTGCCCAGCTTCCTTCTCCACTCTTATTGCTGCATCTGCCCCCTTTCAGTTCCCCAACATCACCCCCTTCCAAGTCTCACCAGAATCTGCTCCCTTCCAGTCCCTGTCCCTCCCAGCATCCACTCCCTTCCAGGCCCTATTCCTCCTAGCATGAATTCGCTTCCAGCCTTTCCGTGCTTCCTCCCCACCCACCATGAGCAGAAGTCCTCCCATCCCTTCTATCCCCCCCCCCCCCCACGAACAGCAGTCCTCCCATGCCTTCCCTTCCACCCTGCCCAACAATAGCAGTCCTTCCCAACCCTTCTTTCCCCCCCCCCCTCGAACAGCAGTCCTCCCATGCCTTCTCTCCCTATCCCCCAGAGCAGCAGGTATCCCATGACTTCCCTTATCCTCTGCCCAAGAACAGCAGCCTTCTCTTCATCCCCTCCCAAGACTCCATCCGTTCCATTGCGAGACAGGAGGATCCATGATCTGAATGCCAACTGTAAACAGTCCACAGAGCCACAGAGCCTAACAGGTGTTAATTACTGAACCCCGGGCCGGCCTCACCTATTTCCGGTCTCTTCTGACTGCGCCCCCAGATTTTAGTGCCCTGTGCGGCTGCACTGCTCACCGGGCTAGATACGGTCCTGGAGACCAGCAAGGAGGAGGTTGCAATAGTTGCAAAAATAAATAAATAAGTCTAGATGTAACTAAAGAGTGGAAAAATGTCTTAGGAGTGTGTGAGGAAAGGAAGGGACACATTTTGCCAATGTTATAGAGAAAGAAGAGCCAGGATTTAGCTGTCTGTTGGATGTGTGCAGAGAATGAAGTGTAAAGGTCTGAATGTCCACCTGTGTGCATGTATATCTGGGTTTTATTTTCTGCAAATTGACACACAAGAAAGAAAAAGCGAGAGGAAAAGAGACTCCAAAGACATTGCAGGAAACGAGGAGGAAGAGCCTTAGAGGCTGGTAAAGAATAAACAGCAGAACTTTTTTTCTGGACTGAGCATTGCCAGCCTCATTTCCCCTTCTGCTTGTCCAGTGCAGCTGTGTGTCTCTAAGGCTGGATCATAGCAATGCCTGCCACTGCCTCCCCTGCTGCCCTCCTCCTGCCAGTCTCCTACCTGCTGAGCAGAAAATGTCGCGGCCATTCTCCTGCCCTTCTCCGGAACACGCCTTGTTCCCTCTTTGCAAAGTTGGTAGTGTAAATTTTTCTGGTGCTAGTACAAAGTATGTTTCCAGTGGCTTTACTGAGAGGAAGTGTGATCAGATCAGAGACAAAGGGAGGGAGGCTGGAGACAGTGCCCTCCCCCAACCCTGCGAAGCCTGAGAAAGGGGCTGTACTAATGCTGGGTCATCTCACAGATCCACTTCCTGAGATATTCAGGCAGATAAAAACAGGGAAGGAGAGAGGAGTTACTAAGAACCTAATGCCCTGGAGGATTTCACGTGACTGATCTATAAAAACAAAGATATTATATGCACAGAACAAGTTCCAGCCACACAGCCCTGGAAATAAACTAGTTTCTCTATGGAAGTGTAACTGCATTCTGGAAGCTGTAGTCCTTCCTCCAAGGGATTACTGTATAGGAGCATCACAGTGCACTCTGGGAGCTGTAGTCCTTCCTAGAAGGGATTAATGTGTAGGAGCGTCACAGTGAACTCTGGGACCTGTAGTCCTTCCTAGGCAGGATTAGTGTGTGAGAGTGTCTCAGTGCACTCTGGGAGCTGAAGTCTTTCCTAGGGGGGTATTACTGTGGGGAGGGGGGGGGGCGGTTCACAGTGCACTCTGGCAGCTATAGTCCTTCCTAGGGAGTATTACTCTGTGTGAGTGTTGATGCAGCAAAACGGCTTGAAAGTATGCTCTCTCTATCACTCTCACCCACCGAAGGAAAAGAGACAGACTGGTATGCAAACAGGATCTTTAATGTGCACACAGGCCCAGACAGAGAGCCGGCACCCTCCACAAAGATCTGAGCCCGGAAGGACGTCCTACATTGTCTTATATACAGTACATTTTCAAACTCATTCTACAATCTCATTCATCTCAGGTATTTCCTGTCCACCAATCAGCAGCCCATGGGGAAGGTGCCTGGGTGACCTGTCCAAACCGGTATGCTCTGGTCTGCTGATTTCTGGGCAAGGGGGTATTGTGCTCAGGCCTGGAGGGGGGAAGGGTGCCTACTGAAACCTTTATGTCTTCTCTTAGCAAGCTGATCACTATGTAAAACCTCATGGCTTGGGGGAAGGGTTACCCACAGCTAAACCTCATGGCTGCCTCACTCCCCCCTTTTTAAGTGAGACCTCAACCGCTAGGGGCGGTAGAGGGCAGTATTACTGGAGGCAAGCCGCAGAGGAGTATATTGGGTCAGGGCCATGACAGTGGTAGCCGCCTTGCGTTCTACCAGGGTGTCAAGGGTGGAAACTACCTGTAAGGAAAAAGGCACCTGGTTAAAATGTGTAGAAGTTGGTCAGGTAACCCCAATATGGTAAAAAAAAATGTAGAAAAATATATTCCAGGTTGTTTACAGTTCAGAATAGCAAGCATAGTAAAGTTCTGCATTTCACATAAAGTAGACGGTACAGCAATGAGAGAGATTGACAGAAACACCCCGGTTTGTAGAGAGTTACGTATACAAAAGTCTGTCATGTTCAGAGCAGTTTTGGCAAGTAATACTGCTGTGTTAGTAGTCTCTGCACTTGTTTGAAAAGCAGGTCCATGTCAGGGATAGGAGTAAGGCTAAGGCACCGTTTCTCATTCTGATACCGGTTCTGGGAAAGGTGTCTCGTAAATCAGTTTCTCCGGTGGTCCAGAGTTCGTTGGTAGTCTGTTAGAACCCCTTACTGGGAAGAAAGGTCCCTCTTCAGCTTCAAACGCAGGGGTTGATCTGGAATCGGGACTGAAGTCCAGGCTGGAACAGCATCTGGTGCATTGTCTAACTGTTGCAGATGCCAATGATGATAAGCAGGAAATGAAGAAGTATGGACGGAGAGTAGTTTCCATTGCTGTCTTGCCCATATGGGTGGCCTGATGGAAGGATGATAGGAATGCTGGGGCAAGGCTGTCTGGGATGACTATAACTGGAGCTGTCCCTGTTTCAGGTAACCTTATCAAACCATCCGTGTGTACCACCCCACCCTCCTCCTGACAGAAGAGATCTAATTCTCGGGTAGTGTATCTCTTGGCACATTGGCTCAGTGGGACCGGAAACAGGGGGGGCTTGTAGATCCTGGGAGTCCTCTGGGAGGACTGGGACAAAGATGGGGTTGCGACCCGCCGGGCCTCTGCAGTGCATAACGGCTACTGCTTTTGGACGCCAGACTGCTTCTAACAGGGCCAATACCTGGGGGCCGTTCTTTATCTCAGGGCCAGCTGCAGTAACTAACCCTCTTTCCTTGTATAGGGCCCCGAAGGCATGGAGAGTGGCAAAGGCATACCGGGAGTCTGTGTATATATTCACATGATGGTTAGTTCCAAGGATTAAGGCACGGGTAAGGGCAATGAGTTCCGCCTTCTGTGCGGAAGTTCCAGGGGGCAAAGGCTGAGCTTCGACTAACTTCCATCGTCACCCCCGTGTACCCCGCACACCTGTGGCCCTCCAACACCAGACTGCTTCCATCTACGAAGTAGGTCTCATCCGGATTGCTTAACGGCACATCTGTCAGATCAGGACGACTGGAGAAGATTGTATCCATTACTTCCAGGCAGTCGTGATCAGGTGGTCCCGGGCCAACAGGCAGGAATGTAGCAGGGTTTAAGGCTTGGCTGGTAGTTATCTGCACTCTGGGATTTCCCCATAACATGCTCTGGTATTTCAACATCTGGGAGCTGGTGAACCAGTGACTTCTTTTATGCTCCAGTAATGTTTGGACTGAATGTGGGACGGTGACTAAAAGGTCTTGGCCCATGGATAGTTTATCAGACTCTTCCACCAACCAGGCTGTTGCTGCTATTGCTCTCAGGCAAGATGGCCATCCCTTGGCCACTGGATCCAGCAGTTTAGACAGGTAGGCAACTGGCCGCGGCCAAGACCCCAGTTGTTGGGTCAAGACCCCCAAAGCTGTTCCTGCTGCTTCGTGTACATAGAGGGTGAAAGGCTTGGTAACATCCGGAAGGCCTAGAGCTGGTGATCACAGTAATGCCCTTTTCAAATGTTCGAAGGCCTCCTGTTGGTCACGACCCCATTCAAGGGGGCTGTTCTCTGGGCCCTTTGTGGATTCATAGAGGGGCTTCGCAATCTTTGCGAAGCTGGGAATCCAGATACGACAGTACCCAGCGGCCCCGAGAAAAAGTGCGTACTTGCTTGCGGGTTGTTGGCACAGAAATCCGGCACACTGCTTCCTTCCTCTCGCTCCCCAACCGTCAGCTTCCTTTTGACAGATCGAATCCCAGATACTTCACTTCCAACTTGCATAACTGAGCCTTTTTCCTTGAAGCTCGGTAACCCGCATCGTACAAGAGTTGCCAGTATACATTCAGCCTCAGAGTCAGCAGCGATTTAGCAGATCATCGACGTACTGAAGAAGTACTCGTCTGCCGGGCTCTCCCGGGGGGAAACTAGCGAGGTCTTGGGCCAATGCTGAGCTGAAAATGGTAGGGGAGTTCTTGAATCCCTGTGGTAAGCGAGTCCAGGTAACTTGGGACTTTCTGCCAGTAGCAGGATCCTCTTTCTCGAAGGCAAACAGATGCTGGCTTGCAGTAGCCAGGCGTATACAAAAAAAGCATCTTTTAGGGCCAGTACTGAGAAGTGTGAAGCAGTTGCCGGGATGAGGCCCAACAGTGTATAAGGGTTTGGTACTACTGGATGCAGAGTCACAGCGGCCTCATTAACACAACGGAGATCCTGAACAGGTCGGTAGTCGGTGGTTCCAGGTTTTCGGACCGGGAGCAAAGGAGTGTTCCATGCCGATTGAGAGGGCCGCAGGATACCATGCTGTAGTAGCTGCACCAGATGATGATGAATTCCTTCCACAGCTGCCCGCGGCAGCGGGTATTGACGCACATGCAAAGGGGAGGCTCCCGGCTTCATTTCAATGCATACGGGAGGGATGTTGATGGCCATTCCGGGGAGAGGGGGGGGTTCCTTCAGCCCATACTCCAGGGGGCACTGAATCCCACGTATCCAGGGCGGCCACATCAGATTTGGGTCTGTCCTCATGTAACGGCCATTCTTCTTCTCGGGGGACGGACAGCATCAAAACTGCTGGGCCCAGGCTGGGTATTTTTAGCTCAGCCTGGCCCTCAGGCCCGAATGAGATCTGGGCCTGGAGTTTTTGCCAGAACATCCCGACCCAGCAGGGGTATAGGACATTCAGGCATATACAGGAACTGGTGAGTGATGGTCCGTCCCCCCGACTGGCACGTACGGATTTTGCAGGAAAAAGTCTCTGGGCTCTCTCCCCCGTGACTCCCACAATAGTTACTGATTGGGAGGAGATCGGGGCCACTTGCTGGGTGACCACCAAGTGTGTTGCTTCGATATCGACCATGACTTGCATTTTCCGGTCCCCTAAATTCATGTTGACCATAGGCTCCTGGGGACCCAACAGAAACTTGGAGCCCGGTCTGGCCTAGTAGTCATCTGAGTCATAATGTTCCATAGTTGCAAGGCCTTCAATGGCTGGTCCCGGTGGAGGCGGGAAAGCATCATACTGGTCCTGCTCCCGTGTAGTACGTACAGTGTTCTCGCGCCCCTTGTGGATGGGTATCTCCCTCGTCTTGTGTTATGATTTGGACACTCATGCTTCCAATGTGCTTCATTCAGGAAATCCACCGCTGCCTGCTGCCGAGGATCTATAACTCTAGCATCTGCAGGATGCACCTCCAACCACGCGAGGGTGGCCCGCACAATGCACGTTCATTCTTCTGTGCTGAATAAAGTAGAAAGCAGTTGCCTAGTGTCCGACCAGGTAGGCTGGTGTGTTTGCATAATACTGGTCATAAGATCTGTCAGTTCATGAGGCTCTTCAGTATAGGAGGCATAGTGGGTTTTCCAATTCAACAGGTCGGTGGTGGAGAAGGGGACATAAATCAGACTGGATGGTCCCACTGCCACATGCCCAGCAGCATCAAGGTACGTGAGTCCCTGTACTTGTCATAGTGACATTTGGAGATCATGCGACTGCAGGCGGTGGGCCAGCGGGGTGGACGGTCCAAGCTCAGCCAAAATGCTCTCAGGGGATGAGACAGTGGCACTGGAGGTGGTACCAGGAGTGGGAGGGGTGGAGGATGTTGGAGGTGGGTGGAGGATGTTGGAGGGGTCTGGAGGGATGTATCCCTATGTGGAGAGGGACTGGAATCTGCAGAATCTTCCCTAACTCTGGCACCACCCACCCCAAGAGGAGGTTCTCCTGACCCTTCAACTATGGGCGGATCCTGCCGTGGTGCGGACGGGGCAAGGGGGTGAAGCAGAGAGAGGGCGTGGAGGAATATCTGGAGAGTCCCACCCCCGGTAGATGGGGGAGGGCATAATCCTCCCCAAACCCAGATTTAAATTATGAAGCATGCACTGCAGGGGCATTTGCACTTTTGACTTTCCCGACCCCATGCTCTAATTCTAGTTCAATGATTAAATGCAGTATACAATGTGGATCTTCTAATCTATTCTCAATTCTGGAAATGCAATGTACAATATGGATCTTCTAATCTAATATCAATTTAGGAAATGCAATATATCAATATAGATCTTCTAATGTAATCTCAATTCAGGAAAATGCAATGTTCAGTGTAAATCTTCTAATCTCATTTCAGGGAATGCAATATACAATATAATCTTCTAATCTCAATTCAAGGAATGCAATATTCAGTGTAAATTTTCTAATCTCACTTCTGGGAATACAATATACAATATAATCCAGGTAACAGGCAGTGTTTGGTTGCACAAAACACACAGGACCACAAAGGGAAAAGAAAGAGGGAAAACAGAAAACAGAGACGTCTCAGCAGCGAATACTCATACACTCTCTTTCCTCAGTAGCAGCTGTTACAAATACACATTACACACACTCTCTCTAGCTGTAGCATAGGATTTAACTTTTACCATGAGGATAATAGTAATATGAGAAATATAGCTAGCTATTTTTCTAATGTCCACTAGATGGAGCTCAAGGATCACTAGCACAAAAGAAGCCCCCAACACTAGAAGCACATGGCAGCACAAGCACATGGCAGCACAAAAGAAGCCCCCAACACTAGAAGCACATGGCAGCACAAGCACATGGCAGCACAAAAGAAGCCCCCAACACTAGAAGCACATGGCAGCACAAGCACATGGCAGCACAAGAGAAGCCCCCAGGTATGCTTCATTAGAGACAGCGTGTACAGGCTCTAAATAAATCTCCCCGATCATCGGAGAATTGCGATCAGCGCAATTATTAATAAACAGGCTTGAAAGGCACACTTAAGGGGGTCAAGTGCTAATGTTTTTGGTCATTTTAAGAAGTTTTGGCAGCACTTTAAAGTGCTTTAAGGTACCTGAGGTTACTGCGACCATTTTTGGCGCTCGCAAGCGCCCCCTCCCCCTCCCCTCTTTCCCCACAGACTGGATGAGCAGTGGTTTCAGGGACTCTGGGCCCTTACTCGGACTGCTCGTACGGGTGATCAAACCTCTACAGATTACAGAGTTACAGAATATCCCAATAAGTAATGTAAAAGGTACTCACCAGACCTCCGATCAGAGAAAGTTTGGATGCTAGTCTATCCAACCGGATTTCAATCAGGGTAGTCAGCCGCAGGGACCGACTGACCAGACAAGTCAAGGTATCCTTCCGGAGCACAAAGGGGCCCGGGGTGCCAAGGACAGTTAATCACCCGGGGGCCGGTCCCTGACCGGTCGAGGCCCTATGCTGCAAGAGCAGAAGTTTTCCAACCGTGGGTGCAGTGAGAGAGGCTTCTATTTAATTAATTTGAAAGTCCCATCTGGGGTGCCAAAATGATGCAGCAAAATGGCTTGAAAGTATGCTCTCTCAATCACTCTCATCCACAGAAGAAAAAGAGACAGACTGGTATGCAAATACCACACAGAGAGCCGGAACCCTCTGGTATGCACAGAGAGCCGGCACCCTCCACAAAGATCTGAGCCCCGAAGGACGTCCTACATTGTCTTATATACAGTACATTTTCAAACTCATTCTACAATCTCATTTGTCTCAGGTATTTTCTGTCCACCAATCAGCAGCCCCTGGGGAAGGTGCCTGGGTGACCTGTCCAAACCGGTATGCTCTGGTCTGCTGATTTCTGGGCAAGGGGGCATTGTGCTCAGGCCTGGAGGGGAGAAGGATGCCTACTGAAACCTTTATGTCTTCTCTTAACAAGCTGATCACTATGTAAAACCTCATGACTTGGGGGAAGGGTTACCCACAGCTAAACCTCATGGCTGCCTCAGTGTCACAGTGCACTCTGGGAGCTATAGTTCTTCCTAGAAGGGATTAATGTGTGGAAGTGTCACAGGGCACTCTGGGAGCTGTATTCCTTCCTAAAAGAGATTATTGTGTGAGAGTGTCACAGTGCATCTCAGAGCATAAGTCCTTCCTAGGGGGTATTACTGTGTGGGAGTGTCACAGTGCACTCTTGGAGCTGTAGTTCTTCCTAGAAGGGATTACTATGTGGGAGCGTCACAGGGTACTCTGTGAGCCGTATTCTTTCCTAAAAATGATTACTGTGTGAGGTGTCAAAGTGCATCTCGGAGCTGTAGTCCTTCCTAGGGGGTATTACTGTGTGGGAGTGTCACAGTGCACTCTGGCAGCTGTAGTCCTTCCTAGGGAGTATTACTCTGTGTGAGTGTCACAGTGCACTCTGGGAGCTGTAGACCTTCCTAGGGGGTATTATTGTGTGGGAATGTCACAGTGCATTCTCAGGTGCTGTAGTCCTTCCTAGGCGGGATTACTGTGTGGAAGAGTCACACTGCACTCTGGGAGCTGTAGTGCTTCCTAGGGGGTATTACTGTGTGGGAGTGTCACAGTGCACTCAAGAACTGTAGTACTTTCTAGGGTGTATTACTGTGTTGGAGTGTCACAGTGTACCCTGTTAGCTGTAGTCCTTCCTAGGACAGATTACTGTGTGGGATTGCCACAGTGCCCTCTGGGAGCTGTAGTCCTTCCTAAAGGGATTACTGTCACTGCACTTTGAGAACTATACTCCTTCCTAGAAGGTATTACTGTATGGAAGTGTCAGAGGGCACTCTGGGAGCTGTAGTCTTTCCTAGGGGGTATTACTTTGGGGGGGGGGAGGGGGGTTCACAGTGCACTCTGGCAGCTATAGTCCTTCCTAGGGAGTATTACTCTGTGTGAATGTCACAGTGCACTTTGGGAGCTGTAGTCCTTCGTAGGCAGGATTACTGTGTGGGATTGTCACAGTGCACTCTCAGGTACTGTATAGCAGGTGTGTCAAACTCCAGTCCTGGAGGGCCACAAACCAGTCAGGTTTTCGGGTATCACTAATGAATATGCATGAGATATATTTGCATACAATGGGTGCAGTGCATGAAAATATATCTAATGAATATTCATTTGGGTCATCCTGAAAACCTGACTGGTTTGCGGCCCTACAGGACTGGAGTTTGACACCCCTGCTGTATAGGGTTGCCATCTTTTTGAAAGAGAAAAACCTGCCACCTGTGGCTAGTCACAGTCCGCCCATGCCCCCACCCTTTCCCCTCCCCTACCGTGCCCCCACCCCACCCTTGCTCCACCCTCTGTCCCTCAAAAAATTGCAGAAAGGGCAATGTACAAAATGAACAAGAAAGACTTCTACACATTCTTAAACAGAAATTCTATACTGACAGAATACGCAGCATTGGTTGTACACACACACACGCAATACAGACAGGCCTTCATCAATAAATGAGCATAAAACAAAAAGAGAAATATATAGACAAAATTAAACTGAAACCCCAAGAAGACAGACTCTGCATGCAGTGCAATATTAGATTAATAAGAGATGCAGTTCCCCTTACTGTGTTAAATATAAAGATAGTACAAAGTCCAGTCATTAAATTAAAATACAATTATTTTTTCTACCTCTGACCATTTTATTCTCTGATCAAACTAGGGAGAAGTATGGGACACCCTGTGTTAGGTTAAACAGTGCTGATCTGGTGGATCCTACTTTGACATGTTGCTGACATCTAGTTAGACATGAGTGGAACCACAGTAAAACAGCACCCTATACTCCTATTTCTTGTAAACTTTTGAGTAAAGGTATGTGTGAAACTGAATTGAAGGCAGCCTTGATGTTGAGGAATATTAATATGAATCCTTGTTGCTTTTGAATGCCTTTTGTGATTTTATTGAAGAGGTATGTGATTACTGTTTCAACGCCATGAAACTGTCTGAACCTATGTTGTTGTGTATCTAGTGGATTGTGTGTTGATGTAGCCTTGCAGTTGTAATACTATTACTTTTTCAAGGGGATGGGCATGGATAGCCCTTGAAAGAGCGAGATCTTGCCTTGGTGCCTGAATGGGGTGTAGTCATGTCTCTGACTGGATCAAGGGGTCAGAATTCTGACTTGAAAAGGGGAGCATCAGTGATTTGGGCAGTATTTAAGGGAGATAGGTGGGAATAGCTAGGGTTGGATACTCCTCAGTTCTGAGGGAAGATTTTAATATGCTAAATAGAAATTAATTCTTTTTTTCCAGATCCTTCTCTATCAGCTGAAAAACCCGATGTCTCCAAGGCATTGCCTAACCCACAACCTAAGGTAACGATGGTGTTAATGTGAATTTTTAGGAGTTTGCATCTTACGGACAACACTTTTAGGATAGCATGGGAGGGGATATGTCTGGCATAGTAACATAGCATATAAGAACAGACAGAGACCAGTATGGTCCATATAGTCTACTTAGTAAGTGGGTTAGAGTGGTTGTAACTGCTGCACTATGCAGGTCCCCCCTCCCAATTTATTTTTATTTATTTAACTAGGCTTATATACTGCTTTTCTACAAGTCAAAGTGGTGTACATTCAGGTACTGTATATATATATATATATTTTCCCTTGTCCAAAAAGGGATCACCATCTGTTTTTGTACCTGAGGCAACAGAGGGTTAAGTGGCTTGCCCAAGACTACAAGGAGCACCAGTGGGATAAGAAACCCCAGTCCTTACAGCCCAAGGTTGCTGTCCTGTAGCAGGATTCAAGCCCCTGACCCTATGGTTTGATGTAACTTGCCCCATTCACTAGGCCACTCTTTCACTAAGTATACTACTACTACTTAATCATTTGTATAGCGCTACAAGGTGTATGCAGACATGTAACAAAGGGTCTCTGCTCATCACAGCTTACAATCTAGTCAATATCAAAATTTTAACCCCCCAAAAAGTGAAACACTCTAAAAGACTAACACCAAAGGAATCACTTAAAATGAAAGCCTCTGTAATATACAAAATTAAATAAGTATGTGAAAAAATTTTTGTCGGAGCTAAGCCGTAGGGAGGAGGTGAGGAATCACTTCCCCCACCAGACTGCCAGCTTCTTTTATTTTTATAGGTCCAACTCAATATAACCAAACAAATTTTTCTTTAAAATTAGAAACCATCGCTTATCTGAGTTCCCGCTGTGAAACATCAGAAATATGTTGCTCTTCCAGAAATGTAGCAGCACGACGTGCACGTTTCGGGAAATGGTTCCCGAATCTAGTCAATCTAGTCAAGACAAAGGGGTATGTTTACTAAACCGTCTTAACATAACAGCGGTAGTATTATTGCGTGATAAGTGATGTTATCGCGCGAATAATGGTGCGTTATCAGGCGATAATGTCACTTATCGCGCGATTATTTATTTATTTATTTATTTATTTATTTACATTTCTTATATACCGCACTATTTGCGATCAGCGCGGTTTACATAAAACAAAAGATATCTGACAATGAACAAAAGTCAGGTCATTACATAGAACAGGAACAAGTAACTTGGAAAACAGGGTAAACTATATACATATGCGTAGCATTGAATAGGTAACTATATACATGTCAGATGGAGTTATTAGGTATTGATCATACTTGGTGGCTGGGGTTCGGGGCAGTCAGTGAGGTATTTGATAAAGAGGAAGTGATTTAAGACCTTCCTGAACTGGCTCAAGTTGGGGATTGCTCTGATGTGTGGAGGTAGGGAGTTCCAGAGACTTGGGGCACATAGTCTAAAGGCTCTGTTCGATGTTGCTTTGGAGCATTTTGTCATGTCTCTCGGTATCACTAGCATGTTGGCTACTGAGGTTCTTCTTAGCCTGTTGGGTATGGGTGGTTGGATGAGGTCACATAGTGAAGAGGAGGAGAGCCCCTTGATGGCCTTGAATGTCATCACTAGGGTTTTGAAGCTTAACCTGGCTTGAATGGGGAGCCAGTGAAGCTGTTTCAGGAGGGGTGTGATATGCTCTCTTCTTGGCGTTCCGAGGAGAATCCGCGCTGCACTGTTCATGGCAAGTTGCAGGGGATGTAAGGTGGCCTGAGGGAGTCCCTGTAGGATGGCGTTTGCGTAATCAAAATGAGGAATGATGAGGGCTTGATAAATGGTGCGGAAGTCGCCTGGTTCGAGTAAAGGGCGTAGGTGTCTAAGGGATTTAATCTTGAAGTAGATCGCTCTTACGGTGTTGGCTATGTGTTGCTTCATGTTGAGGTTCTGATCCAATGTGACTCCGAGGTAACGTATAGCTGATTTTACTTGCAATTCGGCATTGTCCACTTCCAAGTAGCTAGGTGGTGTAAACTCAGGGTTTCTGGAGATGAACAGGACCTCAGTTTTCTTGTGTTGGATGCGCAGATTCTGAGAGAGGAGCCATTCGGATATGGCGTTGAAACACTCCGTCAAGGGGGTCAGGTCTGGGCAGTCCAGGGATATTGGAAGGTACAGTAAGACATCATCTGCGTATATCATACAGCTCACATTGAATGATCTGATGATATTACAGATAGGTTGGATATAGATGTTAAACATAAGTGATGATAGGGAAGATCCTTGAGGAACTCCTTGACTTTGTAAGAAAGGCTCGGAAGTGGACCCGTTTGCTCGGACGTATTGCCATCTACCAGAGAGGTAGGATCTGCACCACTCGAGAGCTCTTCCACCAATGCCTTTCTCTCTTAGCCGACCTAGGAGAATTTCGTGGCAGACCGAGTCGAAAGCTGCCGCTATATCCAAAAATACGAGTGCAAAACCTTGACGTAGGTTGTCAATGCCTGAGATTATGGTATCAAAAAGAGTTGTGAGTAGTGTTTCGACTCCGTGTGACTCTCTGAATCCATGTTGAGATGAATCTAGAGGGGCGTTGGTATCAATATGATCTTGTAACTGTTTGTAGACTATCTTTTCAATGATTTTAGCAAGCATCGGGATGCTGGAAATAGGTCTGTATGACTCCACCTTTTGAGGGTCTAATTTGGCGTTCTTCAGGAGCGGTCTAACGGAGGTCTGTTTGAGCATGGAGGGGAAAGACCCAGTGCTGAAAGATAGGTCTATCATTTTAGCTAAGATCGGGGCGAGGTCACAACACAGATCTTTTATCCAGAATGCTGGACAGGGGTCTGAGTATGCAGTGGAGGTATTTAGGGTTGCGATGGTGTCTTCAATAGTTCTCTTTGATGGTGTGACAAAGGTAGATAGAGATGCTGAGAACTCTTGTTCGTTGGAGGGGTCCGGTAACACCACTTTGTCGGTCTTGCGCAGTTTGGATTGCATAAAGACGGCGTAGTCCTGCAGGTGTATGGTTCTGGGGTGCTCCGGGGTGGGTTCTTTGGCAAGAGATTTGACCAGGTTGAAGAGGTCGTGCGGCTTGTTTAATGACCGTTTCAGGGTGTCTGTGTGGTGCTGTTTCATCCTGTCTGTGACAGCCCTGCGATGAGTGTGTAAGTGCTGGGTGTATGCTGCTTGGTCACTGGTGGTGCGTGACTTCCTCCAGCGCTTTTCCAATCTCCGTAGGTGGGTTAGTGATGCCCTTAAGTCAGCTGTGAACCATGGTGCAGATGGTCTTTTGTTCGGGGCTTTAGTTGTTGGGGGACGGACTGCGATTGCGCTGAGTTTGCTGTTCCATGTGGTGATTAGGTCCTCTAGGTTTTGTGGATTCTTCTCAAGGAGTGTGTTCGTTTCGGCTAGGATACGTTCTTTGTTAAACGGGTGAAAGCGATAATGTGGCTGCAGCGTTAAGGCAACCTAACGATGTGAAATCCGGCTCTGTAGGGTGGAGTAAGGCTTCCCAGAGGGCAGAGAGAAGGGGGTCAATGGGCAGTTAGTGGGTGGTGAGTGACTCCCTGCACACTAACGCCGTGAAATTCAGCTCCGAAAATTAGCGAGAGTGAAACCCTCGCGCTAGGCACATTTGCAGGAAAGAGAAACCATTTCCGTCAGCAAAGTACAGCAAAGCCAGGGAAACCCAAAAATGTGATAGTAGTGATACATGTGCACAGAACAAAAAGGCAAATAAACATTGAAAATGAGCTGAAACACATTTAAAAACACAATAACTAAGTTCCCAAGAGTGATATTAATGAGAAACATAAAGCAACACTACTGAGAAAGCATAAAAACGAAGATATCATGTTTGGAAGGGTCTATGCTCTGTCCCCCAGCAAAGTGAATGATCCCACATTGAAACAGCGGTGATCAGGGTTTTCCCTTTATATTGGGCAGGTGTGTTATGGCATGCAGAGTGGGCACGTAGGAAAGGGCAACTTTACAGATGCAGGAAATGGGATACAGAGGGCTGCAGGCGGCACTTGCTGTGGTGCAGCTGGGGCACAGTGCAGACTAGGCAGATGCCTAGGTGGCACATACGAATGCTGAAACTGTAGAGCAGCCAGACAGCAACTAATAAGGGTCCAACATGGGCACGAGTGTGTTGCCCACAGTGCCACAGGGGATAGTACCCCGACGGTGCCGGGAGGAAGTGTGCATGTCCATGTTCCCGAAAACATACAACATAGGCAGTTGCCTACCTGCACACTGGCTGGCCTGGGACTGTGCACCACCAGCACCACCAGCATAAGGGCATGTCAGCATGCTGGCGGAGGGGTGCTGGTGGCGGAGGGGGCAGCAGCAGCTGGCCACAGCAGACCACGGCCAAGGCCCATTTAGGTGGGTGCCATGCACTGCAAGAAACAAGATCTGTCTGACAAACAGTCATGGTATCCCCAGGGAATGATCTACTTCTGCAGCAGCAGAGTGGTGCAGTACACACAGCTAGTGTGTTCAGGGTCAAAAGGTCACAGGTTCAAGCCTTAGCTGTGGCTTCTGCAAACCATGTTCCCATGTTTTATCCAAAGACAGAACTGTTATTGCAGATTAAATAACCAAGCCATAAACACCTATATTTTACGCTACAGGGCACAGACACCATAAACATGTGCAATCCCTAGAGCAGAGTTTCCCAACTGCAGTCCTGGAGGGCCTAACACCATTCAGGTATCATGCTGTCCCTACTAAATATTCCTGTGATGCATTTATATGCCCTGCCCCATTGTCTGCAAATGCATATTCATTGGGAACAGCAGAAAAACCTGAACCGTGTTTGGCCCACCAGGGCCGGAGTGGGGAACCTATGCCCTATAGCAGTAACCGACAGGGGCACAAACACCCACACCCACCCACCCCTGGGATAATCGTAGCTTTATAGGTACTTACACATCTTAAAAGACAGGAGGTGCTCTCAGATGAAGCTCATAACCCAAATCAGTCATACACTAAGGACCTGAGAATAGTTAAGCTTCAGGTGAACAAGGTATATTACATGTATTAGGTTCAGTTTTATTAGTAAAAATATCCATAGCAACCCTTAGTAAGTAAAGAACTTAGATCTAAACACAAACTTAAAACTAAGATGCAGACAGCAGTCCAGCAGCGGGATGGGGGCTTTCCAGTCTTTTGCATTGAGTGTCACATGTATGATTTTCTCCCAGTTGGTGAGAGGTCTTACGTGTGCACTAGGTGCAAGGAGCTCTTTGCTGTCAGGGAACGAGTCCGTTCTCTAGAGGCTAAAGTAGCAGACTTGGAAAGCATAAGACAGACAGAGAGGTACATAGACGAGACCTACAGGGATATAGTCCTGAAGTCCCACCTCCAGTCTGGCAGCATCCCTGTTTGCATGGAGGAGAGAGGTCACGTGACAGGAGAGCATCACCCTGGTGTGGCAGGAAGTGATCCTGTAACTAGGTCCTGTCCTCCAGGTGATGTAAAACCCTCTCGCACCGAGGAAGTTTCTCCAGGGCCATGTGCCCATGAGGGAAGGGTTAGGACAGCTGTTATAGTTGGTGATTCGATCATTAGGCATGTAGATAGCTGGGTGGCTGGTGGACGTGAGGATCGCCTGGTAACATGCCTGCCTGGTGCGAAGGTAGCGGACCTCACGCGCCACCTAGATAAGGTCTTAGATAGTGCTGGGGAGGAGTCTGCTGTCTTGGTACATGTTGGTACCAATGACATAGGAAAATGTGGTAGGGAGGTTCTGGAGGCTAAATTTAGGCTTTTAGGTAGGAAGTTGAAATCCAGAACTTCCAGGGTAGCATTCTCCGAAATGCTTCCTGTTCCACGCGCAGGACCCAAAAGGCAGACAGAGCTCCGGAGTCTCAATGCGTGGATGAGACAATGGTGCAGAGATGAGGGGTTTGGATTTGTTAGGAACTGGGGGAACATTCTGGGGAAAGGAGGGGCTCTTCCGAAGGGATGGGCTTCACCTTAACCGGGATGGAACCAGGCTGCTGGCATTAACCTTTAAAAAGGAGATAGAGCAGCTTTTAAACTAGATATTAGGGGAAAGCCGACAGTCGCCCAAGAGCAGATGGTTCGGAAGAATGTATCTTTGAAGGATACTACCAAAAGCAGAGAGGTTCCACAAAAGAGTAAAGTAGCCCAAATGCCCTCAAGTATGGAGCAGACAGAGCTTAAAGATCCTAAATTACTCATGTCTAACAGACAAATTAATATGGATAAAATACATTCTCTAAAATGCTTGTATGCAAATGCTAGAAGTCTAAAAAATAAGATGGGAGAGTTAGAATATATAGCACTAAATGAAAGGTTAGATATGATTGGAATATCAGAGACATGGTGGAAGGACGACAACCAGTGGGATACTGTGATACCTGGGTACAAACTATATCGTAATGATAGAGCTGATCAAATTGGTGGAGGGGTTGCTCTCTATGTTAGAGAGGGCATTGAGTCAGAAAGGATTAAAGTTTTGCAGGAAACAAAATCTGCTGTAGAATCTATATGGATTGAAATTCCATGTAAAAGGGGGAAGGCAATGGCAGTGGGGGTGTACTATCGAGCGCCTGGCCAGAATGACCAAATGGATGATGAAATGCTCAGAGAAATCAAGGAAGCTAACAAAAGTTACAGCACAGTAATAATAATGGGTGATTTCAACTACCCCGGTATCGACTGGGTCAGTGTCACGTCAGGACATGCTAGGGAGATAAAGTTCCTAGATGAAATAAATGACTGCTTCTTGGAGCAGCTGGTTCATGAACCGACCAGAGGGGAAGCCATATTAGACCTAATCCTTAGTGGAACACCAGATCTAGTGCAAGAGATAAGGTTGTTGGGGCCACTTGGCAATAGTGATCATAGCATGATCGCCTTTGATTTAATTAGTGGAGGAGGGATAGTAAAGAAATCCACAGTACTACCTTTTAACTTTCGAAAGGGAGACTATGATAAAATGAGGAAAACAGTCAAGAAAAAACTAAAAGGAGCAGTTGCAAAGGTTAAAGACATACATCCGGCTTGGCTGTTGTTGAAAAATACTATCTTGGAAGCCCAGACCAGCTGTATTCCACGCTTTAAGAAAAGTGGAAAGAAGTCCAAAAAACTGCCAGCATGGTTTAAAGTTGAGGTCAGAGAGGCTGTTGTTGCCAAAAAAGCATCATTCAGGAAATGAAAAAAAGAGCCAAACGACGAAACCTGGAAACAGCACAAGCACTGGCAAGTCAAATGCAAGGCATTGATAAGGCAGGCAAAGGGAGAATTTGAGAAGAAGCCTGCTGCGGAAGCAAAAACGCGAAGTAAAGACCTTTTCAAGTACATTCGTAGCAAAAAACCTGTGAGAGAGTCAGTTGGTCCATTAGATGATAAAGGGGTTAAAGGAGCACTAAGAGGCGACAAGGCGATAGCGGAGAGACTGAATGAATTCTTTGCTTCAGTCTTTACTGAGGAAGATGTAGGGATGTTACCCATGACTGAAGTGGTATTTAAAGGTGCAGAAGAATTGAAGGAAATATCGATACATCGAGAAGATGTATTACAACTATTAGATAAGCTGAAGAGTAGCAAATCACCTGGGCCGGATGGTATACATCCAAGGGTATTGAAAGAACTGAAATATGAGATTGCAGACCTGCTATTAGTAATCTGTGAACTATCATTAAAATCATCTCTAATACCTGAAGACTGGAGGATCGCCAATGTAACACCAATTTTTAAAAAGGGTTCCAGGGGTGATCCGGGAAACTACAGACCGGTGAGCCTGACGTCAATACCGGGAAAAATGATAGAAACCATCATAAAGAATAAAATTACTCAGCATGTAGATAGTCATGAACCAATGAGAGACAGCCAACATGGCTTTAGACAAGGAAGATCTAGTCTTACTAATCTGTTATGTTTTTTTGAAGGAGTGAATAATCAGGTGGACAAAGGTGAGTCGGTTGATATTGTGTATCTGGACTTTCAGAAAGCCTTTGACAAGGTCCCTCATGAGAGACTTTTGGCAAAACTAAAGAGTCATGGGATAGGAGGCAGTGTACTATTGTGGATCAGGAACTGGTTAAAAGATAGAAAGCAGAGGGTAGGGCTAAATGGCCAATTTTCCCAATGGAGAAAGGTGAATAGTGGTGTACCCCAGGGATCTGTGCTGGGTCCGCTGCTTTTTGACATATTCATAAATGACCTGGAAAGTGGAATAACGAGTGAGGTTATCAAATTTGCAGATGACACAAAACTATTTAAAGTTGTTAAAACCCAAGAGGATTGTGGAAAATTGCAAGAGGATCTTGATAAATTGGAAGACTGGGCATAAAAATGGCAGATGAAATTTAATGTGGACAAGTGCAAGGTTATGCACCTAGGGAAGAACAACCCAAACTATGGTTACACGATGCAAGGTTCCACATTAGGAACCACCACCCAGGAAAAAGATTTAGGCGTCATTGTGGATACCATGTTAAAACCCTCGGCCCAGTGTGCAGCGGCAGCCAAGAGAGCAAATAGAATGCTAGTTATGATAAAGAAAGGAATGTAAAATAAAACAAAGGATATTATAATGCCTCTATATCGTTCCATGGTGAGACCGCACCTTGAATATTGTGTGCAATTCTGGTCGCCGTATCTTAAAAAGGATATAGAGTTATTAGAAAAGGTTCAGAGAAGAGCCACCAAAATGGTAAAGGGGATGGAAGGATACTCCTATGAAGAAAGGCTAAAAAGGTTAGGGCTCTTTAACCTGGAAAAGAGACAGCTGAGGGGAGATATGAAAGAAGTCTATAAATTAATGAGCGGAGTGGAACGGGTAAACGTAGATCGATTGTTTACCTTATCAGAATATAGAAAGACTAGGGGACATGCAATGAAGCTATAGGGTAAACTATTTAAGACTAATAAAAGAAAATATTTTTTCACTCAACGTGTAATCAAACTCTGGAATTTGTTACCGGAGGATGTAGTAAAGGCTGTTAGTGTAGCTGGGTTTAAAAAAGGTTTGGACAAGTTCCTGGAGGAAAGGTCCATAAGCCATTATTAAGAAGGGACCCAGGATATCAATGCTTGAACCAATACAAGCATTGTGGAACCTGTGTCCCTTGGGGAAACTGCTAGGTACATATGACCTAGATTGGCCACTGTTGGAAACAGAATACTGGGCTTGATGGACCTTGGTCTGACCCAGTATGGCATATCTTATGTTCTTATGTTCTTATATTCACAGGCTCCACTAACCAACAGCTCATGGAGAGTCAGGCTGTTGGGCCCTGCGTGGACATCTTAAACTTGGAAACACTTTCCACATTTATCAAAAGGTTGCTATGATTATTGTCAGGTAACAAATCCTAGGTTAAACACAATTTGTTGACAGAGATTCATCATAGCAACCTTTCGGATATCTGTGGGGTGTGTCTCCGTGTTTGCTTCTGACAGTGTTTATCATCCCAGAGAGTGACTCTGCCGGTATTGAGTACCATAGCAATGCCTGCACTGTGCCCAGGACTGGTGTGACATCCAGGGCTGCCAACCACCTCTATATTTGCACAATGCTGATATAGGTGTGGGAGTGTGTGTCTGTCTATCCAGTGTTATGTGGCTGCCTACACCTTACAGAGCCTGTGGAAAAAGCCACTGAACCCAGGGTTCAAATCTAAATTGGATACTATAAGGGAACTGGATGAATTAGCATGTGACAAGGTAATCTATACAACTATGGATCATCCACTCAAATATCATCAGTGGTAGATTCCTGAGCCTTCTGCTTACATTAATTCTGAAGCATTCGTGCAATTTTAGATATTAAAGACCTTAGAGCACTAGTTTATGCGGTAGTTCTCGCACAGATTGATTATTGTACAATGAATTTCCACAGTCGCTACAATAAAAAGGCTTCAGTTACTTCAAAAAAAAAAAAAAACCAACTATGGATCATCCAGTATATGGTAATTTAGATTTGGTGGACAGCAGTGATGAGGAGTCTGCCTATGGAATAGGAACTGGCAGTGACTACAGGAGATCACGAAACAGGAATATAAAGCTAGATAGCTATAGGTGAAACATATGCTTATTATGTTTCTCAAGTTAAACTGCAATATTAAAAGAGTTTTTCTCTGTAAATTGTCCTGTGCTGTCAGCAATTGCAACAGAGAATTAGCTAACAGATTTGAGTACATAGTTATTGGGTAACAGGCCAAGTTCTCTAAAAATCAATGAAAATAGACCTTCCTTCCCTCTTAGCTTTTGCAAGATGATTGGTTGACAGTTAGTAACTAGGGCAGCTTGTACTTTAGAGAATCAGACCTTAGGTCAACATGTAACTGGAAATTAAACAAAGCTTGAATAAATAATAATGATTTAGCAAATATTATAAGTGTAACTAATCAGCTTGTGCTTCATGGAAGAAATATAGCGACACATGCTGTGTCTAGTGAATACAGTTATAACCTTGTAACTTCTGTATTTTCATGTTGTTTGGCACAGACATCAGCATATTCTATTTCAGATTTTGTGCTTATGAAACAGGAATATCACCAGATGTTGATTAAAAATTAACTGTGTCAGCTAAAAACTGGAACTTTGGCTGAGAAATCTCCGAACGGAGACAGGACAGAGGCCTGATTTTGGCACGCTGCCTCCCTTCATCAGAGCTCTAAGATAATTAATTAAATAATTGTGTCTATTATCTTTTCTTCCTGTTAGAAGGTTACAGATAATTAATTAAAGAACCCAGGTTCATTTATTATTTATTTATTTATTTAGCAAGCATTTGTATACTGCTCCTTCCAGCGATCAGAAGCGGGAAAGATTACATGGATAAAGCTGTCGAATCAAGACAGAATAATTTTGATTTGTATATAAAGATTCGAAAGGTTAGCACGTCACGCAGAAAATTATCTACTTCTAAGCTAAGGGGATAATAATTTACATATGTACATTTATACATTACAGGTTTTCTGGGGAGCTGTGGGGGAGTTGCCCCTCATGCAAATTTAGTACAGGTTGAAATGACTTTGAAATAGGTGGGTTTTGTGTTTCTTTCTAAAGTCGGCTAGATCAATGCTGGCTCGTAGGTCGGGTGGGAGTTGGTTCCATAGTGACGGTGCTGTGTATGAGAAAGCCCTGTTACTAGTGATTTTTTTGACTGATCTGATATCTGTTGGAGTGTGGAGGGTGTTGGAATTGATGGTTCTCCTGTTTCTGTTGGATGGTTGCAATCTGATTAGGTGTCGAGGAAGGATGGTGCTATGCTGTGGATGAGTTTGAAGGTGGTCGTCAGTATTTTGTATTTTGTGCGGGCTGCTATGGTGAGCCAGTGTAGCTCAATTAGTACTGGTGTAATGTGTTCAGTAAGACTTTTCTTCATGATGATCCTGGCAGCTACATTTTGTGCCATTTGAAGGATGTTCAGGGTTTGAAGGGGGGCAGGCCCTGAGGTGAGGGTTCTACAGAGCCCACAATGCTCGCACTGTTTCCAGTGTTAGCCTGACAATGTGCATAATGAGGAGTAAGGTATTGTGGGTATGGCCCGGACAGGGCGGCCTGGGCAGGCTGCATCTGCACAGGGCATAGGGCAATGACTGGGACATTGTAGTGCCCGACCACCACCTGCATGAACAGGGTGGCCACA
Organism: Ichthyophis bannanicus; assembly: GCA_033557465.1. NCBI lineage: Eukaryota > Metazoa > Chordata > Amphibia > Gymnophiona > Ichthyophiidae > Ichthyophis > Ichthyophis bannanicus. Next base: position 59,982,304 of record CM066031.1, on the reverse strand, counting down.
GCATTTCATGCTGGGGGGGGGGAGAAAGGAAGGGGGTCACTCTCACCCTGACTGTGCAGTGACCACGGCATGGCTAGGTTCCCCCATAGTGCTACATAGTATTCCTTCTAAGTGATATTTATGGGTTCTTCTTTCTGGGTCCCAATCACTGACTTATCTGCTTGGTGGGTGTACTGACATCCCAGTTTTGGGTGCACACGTCTTTTCCAGGAACATGTGCTATGGATTAGCTGGCAGACTGTCTGCAGTTAGAATGTGTATAGCTGCAGCACCTTGTAGGGTGTAGCGGTTGGAGACTGTCAGATGGTGGTGGGGGGCAGCTGAGCATTTCCAGGCCTACTCTCTGTCTGCTATTGCCTTATGGGTGTGTACAGATCTGCACTGACTGCCCTGTAGGGCAGAGCTACTCAATTCTAGTCCTGGAGGTCTGCAACCCTGAGGTTTTTGGGATAGCCCTAATGAATATGCATGAGATATATATGCATTAGAGATATCCTGCCAACCTGACTGGTTTGTGGCCCTCCAGGGCTGGATTTGGAGACCCCTGCCTTACACCTCTGTTATTTAAGATTGTGAGTGGGCAAGGTGCTTACCAATGGTGAAAGTGTTTCTGATGTTGTAGTGGGAGATCACTTTGCATCCAGTGATCACCAGATGGTGTGGTTCAGTATTAGGACTAGGGCTGTTAGAATCCATTCCAAGGTGAGGATCTTAGACTTTAGGAAGACTAATTTTGCAAAGATGGACCAATACCTCAGGGAGTCGTTAGTTGGATGGGAACAGCTGAGGGATGTAGAAAAACAGTGGGAAAAACTGAAAGGGGATATTTTAAGGGCAACCAACCTTTTTGTTAAAATGGTAAATAAAGGTAAAAGGAAAAGGAGACCGCTATGGTTTTCGAAAGAAGTAGCTGAAAAAGTGAAGAAAAAGGGAGGTCTTCATGAAATACAAGAGATCACAGAGAGAGGAAGACAGGCATCTGTATTTGGAAAAACTTAGAGAAGCTAGCAAAGTAGTTTATATATCTGAGAAAACTGGAGAGAAAGTGGCGACAAACCCGCAGTTCAGCAGACCAACTCACATACCTAGAACATCTGAAAAATCATAGGGACTCAACGTGGGCAGAGAGAAAAAAATTCCATGCAGAGCTCCTCAATCGCTCGTTAAACAAGCCTCGTGACCTTTTCAAATTAGTAAAATCACTGACCAACCAACCACCCCAACCACAACAAGAGTGTATCCATCCGCAGGCATACGCTAACTACATCCAATCCAAAGCAATAAAAGTAATCACTACTATACCTCATGAAGCCTATCAGAACTCCCACATACCTTCTCCACTCACTAAGCTCTCACCCCCATCAGTAAAAACCATCAAGGAAACAATTGCAAATATCAACATCACCATGGCTCCGAATGACCCATGCCCAGCACACTGGATCAAAACAATGCGCTCAGAACTAAGTCCATTCATAGCTGATATCGCAAAGCAATCTTTTACAACTGGAATCTTCCCTGATGCCCTTAAGAAAACATCCATGCGACCATTATTGAAAAACAACCAGTTTGATCCGAAGAAAGAGGACTCCTACCGAACAATCTCCAGTATCCCTTTCCTAGCAAAAATACTTGAGAAAACAACTCAAAGACAGATTCAACAGTTTATAGACACAACCTCCCCATTAGACCCATGTCAGCATGGTTTCAGAGAGGCGCACGGCATAGAAACCATATTAACTTCGTTAACAAACACTCCCATCAATGGAATAGATAACATCAAGAAAGGCTTTGCATTGATCTTTCTAGATATCTCTGCAGTGTTCGACTCAGTAGATCACGAACAACTCCTGATGAGACTCCATGCAAAAGGAATCCATGGCTGCGCATGGGATTGGTGCAAGTCTTACCTCCAAGGCAGATGGCAGCAAGTTCGGATCGGCAATGAGACATCAGAACCCTTCCAGCAGAGTCAGGGATTACCACAAGGATCATCATTATCCGCACTACTTTTCAACATTTATATGCAGCCAATCTGTGACATAACTCGCTCCTTCGGCATATCCTGCCTCATGTATGTGGATGACGTTTTGTTACTCACACCTATAACGGTCATATGCCCAGATCTCACAAGGTTAATTAATTGCTTCAACACAATAATAGATTGGCTCGTCAGCCAGAATCTACATATAAATTTCAAAAAGACAGAAGAATTAATTAGACCTTACCTGCTAATTAGTGTTCCTGAAGGAACGACAGTCCAGTCCCTTACTTCTGGGTTGCGTAACCCTTCCAGCAGCTTGGAGGCTGAGTCTATCCTTTTGAGGATGGGACGGGATAAATACCACTGGCACCACCCACTGATCCCAGTATTATAATGACAAGTAGTTTTAACCAGAAACCAAATCATTAAACAACCAAAAACCAACAAAATTAGGAAACACAGCAAACTAATAAATATTAGTAGCATATCCCCCACCCTCCCTCTTTCAGCTGTAGAAGGTAGAAAGGAAGGGAGGAGGAGGAAAGAGGGAGTGGAAGGGACGGAAGAGTCCTTGTCCGGAGTTTCCTTCTCCACGAACTTCTTGGCTTCCTTCAAGGACTTTTATGTTGCACTTCGGTTCTGACTTCGGTCCACCGCTCCTCACGTGGCCCCTGAAATACTCAGATACAAGACGAAACTGGGAGGGAACAGGGACTGGACTGTCGTTCCTTCAGGAACACTAATTAGCAGGTAAGGTCTAATTAATTCTTCTTTATCGTCACTCCAGTCCAGTCCCTTACATCTGGGATGTAACAGAGCAGTTCAAGTTTGGGCGGGTTTCGCTATCCCGGACCGAAGTACTGCCTCACCAAAATGAGTATCTGCTGATCTCTGAACATCCAGCCTGTAGTGTTTGATGAAGGTATGCAGTGAAGACCAGGTGGCCGCTCGGCAAATGTCCAGTGGCGGGACTAAACTATACTCCGCCCAAGAGGTAGCCTGCGACCGCGTCGAATGTGCACGCAGACCTCCTGGAACCTGTTTCCCCTTCAGGATATAGGCCGACGCAATAGCTTCCTTGATCCACCTGGAGATAGATGCCTTTGCCGCGGCCTCCCCCTTATGGGGCCCTCCAAATAGAATGAATAAACGCTCTGATCTCCGGAAGGGCGCCGTACGGGAGAGATAAAGCTTCAACGCTCTCTTAACGTCCAGGAGTCGCAACTTTCCAGCATAAGCCTCTTGCTCATCTGCCGAGAAGGCCGGGAGCGACACTGACTGGTTCACGTGGAAAGGCGAGATGACCGTGGGTAAGAAGGAAGGAACCGTCCGCAAAACCACCTTATCTTTGGAGAACGAAAGAAAGGGGGGCTGAGAAGACAATGCTTGTAGTTCGGACACGCGTCTGGCGGAGCAGATGGCCACAAGGAAGACCGTCTTGAGAGTTAGATCCTTTAGGAATGCTCTCTTAGCCGGCTCGAAAGGCTCCCTGGTCAGGGCATTTAACACCAGATTGAGATCCCAAGGAGGGATCACCGACCTTTGTTGCGGGCGCAGATGCCGAACCGCTCTTAGAAACCTGGAAACGTCCGCGTGATCCCCTAAGGACTTGCCACGTACCTTACCTCTGTAACAAGAGATAGCAGCTAGCTGGACCCGCAAGGAGCTGGGCGCTAGGCCCTTATCAAATCCCGCCTGTAAGAATTCTAGAACCTCCGGGACTGAGGCCGAGAGAGGTTTCTTCTGGCGCTCCTCACACCAGGCTTCAAATATGCGCCAGACTTGAATGTAGGAGAGACAGGTCGAACGCTTTCGTGAGCTCAATAAGGTAGAGATTACCGAACCCGAGCCGCGCCCTTTCAATAGCCAGGCCGTAAGCAAGAATCGATCCACGTGAGGCATCAGTACCGGCCCCTGTCTCAAGAGGTCCTTTCTGCAGGGGAGACGCCAGGGGCGGTCGGCCGATAATCTCACTAGGTCCGCATACCAGGGGCGCCGGGGCCAGTCCGGAGCAATGAGGACTACCAGACCTCGGTGGGCTTCCACTCGCTGCAGGGGCCTTCCTATGAGGGCCCAAGGGGGGAATACATACAGGAGGCCCTCCGAGGGCCACCTCTGGGCCAGGGCGTCTAGGCCTTCGGACATCCTTTCCTTCCTTCGGCTGAAAAATCTGCTTGCCTTGGCTGAAGGATACCTTGCCATGAGATCCATGACCGGAGGACCCCAAAGGGCTACTACTTGATCGAAAACCTCCTGGTTCAGCTCCCACTCCCCGTGGTCGATCCTGAACCTGCTGAGGTAATCGGCCGTAGTGTTGTCCGTTCCGGCCACATGCTGGGCCGAGAGAGCCAATAACTTGCCCTCGGCCCACCGGAAGAGGCTGTGTGCTTCTTTCTCCAAGGAGGGACTGCTTGTGCCTCCCTGGCGGTTGATGTAAGCCACCGTTGTGATGTTGTCTGAGAAGACGCGAACTGCCCTCTGATGGACTAAGGGCTCGAGAGCTCTTAGCGCCAAGGTTACCGCTCGCAGCTCCAGCCTGTTGATGGACCAATGGGACTCCCTTGGGGTCCACAGACCCTGGGCGAACTGGTCCTCGCAATGGGCTCCCCAGCCCGCTAGACTGGCATCCGTCGTCAGCAGTAACCAATGCGGTGGTTCGAGGGGCATCCCGCGGCCCAGATTCCGAGGACACCGCCACCACTGAAGTGCACTCTTGGTGCGAGGAGCACAAAGTAGCCGCATAGCTAACGGGTGAAGTTGGTGAGACCACCACAGCAACAGGGCCCGCTGCAGGGGGCGCATGTGAGCTCTGGCCCACGGGACTACCTCTATAGTTGCCGCCATGGTACCCAGCAATTGGAGGTAGTGCCACGCCGTAGGGTTCCGTCTGGCCAGGAATTGTTCCACCAGGATCCTTAGGTCCCTTGCCCTCTTTTTGGACAGAAAAACTCTTCCTATTCTGGTGTCGAATCTCGCTCCGAGGTACTCGAGCTCTTGAGAGGGCACCAACCTGCTCTTTGCTCGATTGATGACCCATCCTATCTCCTCCAGGACTTCCACCACTCTGGCAGTGGTAGAGCGACTCTCCTCTTCCGACTTCGCCCAGATCAGCCAATCGTCCAGGTAGGGGTGAACCAAGATTCCCTCTTTCCTGAGAGCCGCCGCCACCGCTACCATTATCTTGGTGAAGGTCCTCGGGGCCGTCGCTAGCCCGAAGGGCAGTGCCCTGAATTGAAAATGACCGTTTGGTACCGCAAATCTCAGGAATTGCTGGTGAGAGCTTCGAACCGGGATATGCAGGTAGGCTTCCGTCAGATCCAAGGACGTCAGGAACTCTCCGCTCCTTACGGCCACGATGACCGACTTTAGGGTTTCCATCCGAAAATGAGGCACTTTGAGACAGCAATTGACTTGCTTTAGATCTAGGATCGGATGAAACGAACCTTCCTTCTTTGGTACTATGAAATAAATTGAGTATCGACCGGACCCGCATTGGTGCGGTGGGACGGGAGATACCGCTCCGAGCGCCCTGAGTCTTGAAAGTGTGATCTCTATCGCCGCTCTCTTTTCCGGAGATCCGCATGGAGACTGAACAAAGGCCGGGAGTATTTGCTTTGCAAATTCGAGAGCATAACCCTCTCAGATCACTTCTAGGACCCATTGATCGGACGTGACCCGGGACCAGGCGGGGAGGAACTGCTTTAAGTGGCCCCCCACCGGCAGCTCCCCCACCTGGACCCCCGTTTTCTCATTGTGGCTTTCTAGGTCCAGCGGAGGAGGAGGAGGCCCCAAAACCTCTCCCAGCTCCCCGAAACCCTCTGAAACTCTGTCCCCTTGGAGAGAAATGGCCCCTAGAAAAGGTATTCACTCTGGCTGGCTGAAACCTCTGGGAATCCCTAGGCTGGCTCCGCCCTGGGGCTAGTTCACGAGCTTGCTTCGGTCTGTCCTCCGGCAGCCTGCCCCCTTTCGAATCGCCAAGGTCCTTTACTAATTTCTCTAAGTCCTCTCCAAACAACAACTTCCCTTTGAAAGGGAGACGACTCAGGCGTGCCTTTGAAGAGGCATCGGCTGCCCAATTTCGTAGCCATAAGTATCGTCTGGCTGCAACCACCGATGCCATGTTTTTAGCCAGGCTCCTGATGAGGTCATATTGGCTATCCGCTAGGTAGGCAGCTCCGGACTCCAGCTTAGCTGAAATTGACTGAGCATCCCCGGGGGAACACTCTGCCAGCTGCTGAGCCCATCTCAAACAGGCCCGGGCTACCCAAGCCCCGGACACCGAGGCCTGTAAGGCGAGAGCACTGATATCAAAGGCTTGCTTCAGCAGCGTGTCCAATCTTCTATCCTGAGAATCCTTCAAGGCCGCGCTACCCTCGACCGGGATCGTCGTCTTCTTTGTCACCGCAGATACCGCTGTGTCCACTCTGGGCGATCTCAGCAGCTCTTTGTCTGGTTCCAGCAAGGGGTAAAGCCTTGACATAGTGCGCACGCCCCTTAAACTGGATTCTGGCTGATCCCACTCCTCCTGGATCATCTGATGCACCACTCTGTGAACGGGAAAAACCTTTTGGGATCTCCTGACCGCCTGGATAAACGGATCTTCCAACGCTTCCTCCACTGCAGGAGCGTCGGAGGTCACATTGAGCACCTTGAGGGACTCGTTAATTAGCGCCAGGAGCTCTTCCCACTGAAACACCCTCACAATACGGGATTGGTCCTCTTCTGGAATCTCTCCCTCTTCGAGTTCCTCTTCTTCTTCTCCCAGCTCCTTGTCCGAGACCTCCTCCTCAGGCGTATCCTGGGAAAGGGACGAGAGGAGCTCCTCACTCACCAGCCTTGCGCGCTTGGGAGGGGCCTCAGAAAACTGTCGGCTAGGTTTCAGTGGCCTAGTACCCAGACTTTCCAGCATTGGGACTGAGTCCGCAGCTCCAATTCCTTTCTTGCGCATACAATATGCCTTGTGCAGTAAGAGGACAAAGTCCGGGGAGAATAAGTCAGTGGCACTTCCCTCCTCCGTTGCCGTTAGGGGAAGGGGAGGGGGGGTCTGTCAATCCCGAGGTAGAAGGTGGAGGAGAATGGGGTTCCCTTTCCAGAGGGTCCCCAGACGTCTGTGCCGTATGAGACATAGCTAATTGAAGATCTTGTTCCACCGAGGCAGCCTCTGCCGCCCAACCCCTGCAGACTCCTGCCTCGGCTGTAGTACCCCTGCGAGTGCCACAGGACAGGCAACGCGCTTTGCCAGTCATGTTCTATTCTGGATCAGTTCCGAATGTATGGCTTTGTAATTCAAAGATCAATCTTAATAGAATTAAAAAATATAACAAATAAGCAAATAAACAAATAAACGGAATCAAATTAAATTAAATTAACTTAAAGTAAATTAAGTTAACTTGTGGAATTCCTGAAACGGAAGACCCACCTCCCCCAATGCGCTCTATCTCCTCGCTGGCTATAAACTGCTAGGGCGGGAGATCACTGAGGAAAAACAAAACAATTAAGTTAAAATGTATCCCCTGTTAAAACTCTTCCCCAGTACTTGCGATTTGTAGCGTTTAAACAGCGCGCTGCGCGGCAGAAGGCCGCTGTCCTCCGGGGGCTCCCACGTGGTAGGCCGCAGCCACGTGGAGCGCTACCCGGTCGGCGTTTCTGCCGGACTCTCCTTCCTTACTCGCAGGGTCCGATCGGCAGCAGGAACCTGTTTTGGAAGAGGCAAACGACCCCGACGCTCCTGAACTGCTGGGGCCCAGCCGGAGGAGTGGGGTAAGGTCGCGCTGCCACCTCAAGCGCTCAGCCGCCAGAGGGCTTCGGCGCGAGGCAAGGCAGTACTCCGGGGAGAATGAGGCCCCAGCCGGGGGATGCGATTTGCGGTTCTCTCCACCGCCGGTAGGCTCAGGTTCTGTGGATACCACCAGCTCCTCTGTCCCGTACAGGACCCAAATTCTTCTTCTGTGCAGGAGGGGGGGGGGGGAGGGAGACGGAGAATTAAAGGAGCAGTTCCAAGGAAATGCTAAAACTGAAAGTAAAAGGGAGGAATCAAATAAATTAGATTAAGGCAAAATAAAGTAAATTAAAAGTAAATTAAATTAAATTAAATCAAATGAGAGAATGGAGACTCCAGTAAGCACTTGGCTTACGGAACCCTCCAGCTGCTTGGAGGCTGAGAATACTGGGATCAGTGGGTGGTGCCAGTGGTATTTATCCCGTCCCATCCTCAAAAGGATAGACTCAGCCTCCAAGCTGCTGGAAGGGTTACGCAACCCAGAAGTAAGGGACTGGACTGGAGTGACGATAAGGAAGTTCTATTTATCAGACGGAACAAAGACTTCTCTCCGCCATCAACACTAAAAATTAGAGATGCAGAACTTCCTGTCAAATCTAACATACGCTATCTAGAAGTAATATTGGACCAACACTTGAACTTAAAAGATCACATCAAAAGCACAGTAAAATCCATTTACTTCAAAATCAAAACTCTCCGCCATTTAAGACCCATGATGGAAATAGACGACTTCGGAACGGTCTTCCAGGCCCTAGTGACACCTTATTTTGACTACGCTAATATTATATTACATGGCCTACCTAAAAATACCCTGAACACGCTACAGGTAGCCATGAATGCAGCTGCTCGTGTCCTGTGCGGAGCATCCAGAAAGGACCACATCTCACCTATATTAAAAGAGCTTCACTGGCTCCCAATAAGCTGCAGAATCTTATATAAGACCCTCCTCATTACCTTTAAAGTATTCAATAAGACATCACCATCTTCAATTGTTGATCTACTCATTCACACCCCCAACAACAGAACTAGAAGAGCACTTGCGGAAAATACTCTAATCATACCAAGTGAGTCTATAAAACTTAACCAATCAACCATCAACAGAGCATTTACAAGCTATGCCCCCAGATGTTGGAACAAACTCCCTTCCAGCATAAGGGCGATAAGGGACCTAAAGCAGTTTAGAAAGGCCATCAAACATCACCTGTCCTCACGCACTATACACTGCCTAATGATCCCCCCATACCAGCACACTTACCCATATATGTCAACGGAAAACACATTCACACTAAAACTGAACTCTGACTGTACACCGTAGGATATTACAGTACTTAAAATCTTCTTATCCAGCAGAGTACAAACACACTGTAATCTAACTTGAATTGTAAAAATTGTTATGATCTCAACTGTTAATCACTTGTAGCTAAATCTCATATGTGTATAGTTCCCCCAGTTTATTCCATGTTAAAACCCTGTTTTATGTAAACGTAGGATGAAATCTATATGTCCAAGGGTTTATTGTTCAATGTAAACTGCACTGATGAGAAATAGTGCTGTATATAAGAAATGTTAAATAGAATAAATAAAAATAGCCAAGAAGGCAAAGATTCAAAAGGAGGAGGAAATAGCCAATGCAATAAAATGGGGGGATAAGACATTTTTCAGATATATTAGTGAGAAGAGGAAGGGCAAGAGTGGCATTGTCAGACTCAAGGGTGCAGAGGAGGAATATGTAGAAGTTGATAAGGATAAAGTGGAATTGCTTAACAAATATTTTTGTTCTGTGTTCACAGGGACACGGTAGGGAACAAACACTTCTGTTCACCAGTTTGTACGGCAACAGAGAGGTGAGGGAGGGGACAGACAGGGTACGGACCCTTGTAGTTTTACAAACACACTTCAGTGATAACTCTCACATGAAAGAGATCTGTACAGCGTGATGGGGAACAGTCAGTCTGTAAAGGATCTTGGTGGATCTGCGAGCTGAGGAGAGGAAGGTGCAGTATGTGTTGCAGATCTAGAACATGACATATGTATGTTTCCCTTGTGTTTATCAATCCACAGGACATAATTGGTGACCCTCCTGGTGTGGTGGTGCATTGGCAGGTGACTGTACATCATCCAACATACAGTGGTCTGGGGTAGGTGGACCAACAGCTACTTTGTCTGTGACAACAGTCAGGGGGAACACATGCCCTCAGTGATCTGTCATATTGTACATATGTTGTTGTTCACCTCTTTTCCCTGCACCCCCATACCCCATATCTTGCTGTTGGCACACATATCCCCATGTGTTCCTGTCCAGTTTGTCTTCTACAACACTGTCTCTGGCACACGTCCAACAGAGCTGTATGTGTGTGCAGGTCCTAGGTGTTTGGGTCGTGGGCTACACGTACACCCTTCCCTGACATTGTACCATCAGCTAACAGCAGTGTATCATTGCATTTCACAGGCCTTTATGTCCACTAATCTCTAATTGTGCACATACAGGCTGTATGCTACTGATGGCATGCTCACCTTAGCATACTGTGTGGGTGGGTGTTTTTGGGTTGGCTGTGTGATGATACAGTGTGCAGGCATTTTACATTATCATGTGGTGTGAGAGGTCTGTACACCTGGGGGGTGGTGGTGACTGTGCTATCTCTACCTTACTGCTGTTTACCGTGTGAACATTGTGGACATCTGTTGTGTGTTGTGAGCAGAACTGTCTCTTGTGTTCTGATAGACCACTGCTGAACAGCATTTTTCTATCACAGATATCGCCATAATGTAGACATGCATCAACAGTGGCTGGACATGGTGACATGGTGATTCTACACATTTTGATGGCATCGTCTCCCTTCACTGTGATGTGTTGTGGCCTTTGAGAGCCTCAGGGGATCCAAAACATACACTTGATGCAAACACACAGTAGGTTGCACCTTTGTTCTTTTGTGAATGACATCAGCCTTTACATGTTATTATTATTTATTATTATTACATTCTCTTATATACCATGCTATTCTGCATCAGTGCAGTTTACATTGAACACACTGAAATTACATTGAACAGGGCATTATAACTTGGAGATAACTATTTTACAGGGAACATGGGCTATGAAGGGTTAAGTGGCTTACCCAAGACTACAAGGAGCACCTGTGGGACTAGAAACCCCAGTCCTTCCAGCCCAAGGTTGCTGTCCTCTAGTGGGATTTGAACCCCTGACCTTCTGGCCTGAAGTACCTTGCCCCAACCACTAGGCCACTCCTCCACTCCATGTTAATGATGTTAATGATTTACTGTTTGTTTCATAGACATTTCCTGTTGGCTATCTGTACACGAACGCTGATGCACATGGGGTGGAGATGTGAAACACCTGTGTAACATGGGCATGGACATGACCATATCCATGTGACACCCTCGTCTGTGGTTCCAATTCAAAATGTCCCCAACATGCAGTGTGTTCTGTGTTGTGATCATGTTATGTTTGCCTGTGTGTCATTTTATTACGTGCATATTAATGTTTGACTCTCTGCACTTTGGGCTGATGTTGCAAGCAGCATACCAATACATTATTTATCCTCTTCTGACACAGGGCAGAGAACAAACAAGCCACATCTATTACCATGCATCCGACATCACCATCATCCACCTTTTGGAGGACACAACACCATGGAACTATCCTGGGAAATGGTGCCATAGGATGTTTGACCTCTGTCAGTGGGACACATGCCTAGGATGGAAAGTATTATTGTTGGACTGCTACTTTAGGCATGAAGGACCTGTCCAACACACCGTTGCTGCCGTGCTCTGGCTGAGTGTCGTGTTCATCGCAGGAGACACACATGACCTTTCCAGTTCTATGGCATATTGGGATGTGACACTTGACTATGCATGCCCAGGGTTTCAAGGTTAATATTAACCTGACTTGTTGGATTACAGACACACTTTGCACTTTGGGCACTGTGTACTGGTCCCCACGTGTGCAGCAGGGACTGACATTGTCGCTGTATGTTGTGGATCCCTCTAACGTTGTGTTGTTGTGTTTTGGCCATGTGTGTGACATGGAACACAAGATACGGTCATCTGTTTGGTTCAACACATGCATACAGCCATGTGTGTGGCACAGGAGGAGCAATGGAGAGGTCCTGTTGTCCATGTCCACCCACCCTCCACTTGGACATGAAACAGTTTTTGCCACAACACCACTTTACTGCACACCAACAGCTTGGATTGATGTTTGCACTCACGAAGGGTGTTACCGTGCATGTGTGGCATCACTGTATCATGTTGAAACGTACACGGTGCATGTGCATGTGACTGACTATGTTGGGGAAACACAGAATGTGGCAATATGGCTTCTGTGTGGGTTACTGTAAAATATTTGCCCTTTCTTTCCATCTCTATATACTGTTTCTTGTGTTTGTTTACTGTACAGACATGACGCTCAACATTGATTTACAAACCTAGCATTGCAGGTCTGCACAGTCCTATTTATCCCTGAGGTAACGACACTCACATTGCCTCGTTATATTTGGTGTGTCGCAGTGTGAGTGTCCATTTTCTTCCTTCATTTGTGCATTCCATGTACCGTGATATATGTGTACAGACACTGTATCCACACCAACCAGTGCAGGGGCAACTTCTGCATAGTGTTATCTCTGCCTGTTTCTGCAGGTAGTTTCTTTTGCCTCTGATGCCTGTTTCTGCATATCCTCATTGTGCATTTGACGATTGTTTAGGGTTACATTGTTGCAGCTTTGATTCCTATATCAGGCATTATGTGACAGCTGTAACATATATTTCAATATGTGTTTTTAAACTTTCATAATTTCAACAACATATGCTTTTTCATTTGTGTGCCTCCTGTGTTGCCAGATAGATATGTTTTAAGGAACAGATCATGATTGATGTGTGTTGGGCCCTCATCATGCACCGCCTACTGTTTACATGCACACATATGTAAGTAACACATTTGAGGCGTGCAGCAGCATGTGGGGGGTGGGGGCCTAATGCATACTGCACACCATGCACCTGATGCACATTATCTCTCCTGCCCATCATTTGTAGATGGGCCAGTGACCTTTCTGTAAGATGTGGGTTGCTGCCCAGCTAAATGAGTTTTCCGTCTTTCACCTGGGATCCACTCACCTTGATATTATGATGGTGGTATCTACAATATCTGCCACCCAGTCCCCATATTTTACCCACTACTAAAACGTGGTAATACAGACGGAACCTTTATTGCAGATAAATTAAACATGCCCAAAACACCTATAGTTTACCCTACAGAGCACAGACACCATAAACATGTGCATTACCTAGAGCAGAGTCTCCCAAATGCAGTGCTGGAGGGCCAAACACCATTCAGGTTCCATGCTGTCTCTAATAAAGATGCCTGTGCTGCATTTCTTTTTTTTATTATTATTTTAATCTTATATACAAGAAAATAACGCAGGAAATACAAGAAACTGTTCTACATTCCAAAAGGAAAGAAAGAAAAAAAAAAGAACATACATAATACCAAACCTAGCCCACAAAATGGAGTGTGAGACCTAAAAGTACACAAAAAAAGAAATTGCAAGCAAGGGAGCTAAAATTTAAACAATCCCTTGAGACTAAACACGAGCCCTGTAATTCTCTCAACTCAACCTACTCCCTGTAAGAACACTTCCAGTTGAGATGATTCAAAGAAAATATATGACTTACCCTTAAAAACAATAACACATTTGCAGGGAAACTTTAAAGAAAAAGAGGCCCCAGACGCTACTACATGAGAGCGAAGAGCAAGGAAAGCCTTCCTCTTCAATTGAGTACTACGACTTACATCAGGAAAAACCTGTATTACATGCCCAAAAAACTTCTCTTGCCTATGTTTAAAATACGAACGAAAAATTAGATCCTTATCTCTCTCTAACATAAAAGCTACTAACAAAGTGGCACGAGTAGGAATCTCCTCAGTGGAAGTTTCTAAAAAAGCGGACAAATCTAAACTAGGCACAAATAGTTGATCAACTTCCCCTGCAGCTCCAGCACCAACCTCCGAATCCATCACCAAATTCTCTCTGACTCCAGTTGGCAAATAGTACAATTTGGAAATAATTATAGAATCAGGATCTGAGATTCCCAAAATTTCTTTCATATATTTACCCAACAGTATCTGTGGGGATAGGTAATGAGTGCGGGGGAAGTTCAAGAAGTGGAGATTCCGCATACGCAAAGCATTCTCAATAAGTTCGTCATGTCGATGTAACAACAAAGAGTCCTGTATAGAAGAAGTCACAGCCCCCTGCAAAGAGGAAATTTGAGACTCCACTTTAAGTTTATGAGACTCAAGAGTTAACAGTCTATCATGGTGTGCAGCCAGCTTATCCACAGTCTCTTTAGAAAACTGAGAAAGTTTCTATAATGAAGATTTTAGGGATAGTTCAGTTCTAGATACGATTTGCCAGATATCCTGAAGTGAGACGTCCTTCGGCGGTTAAATTTCATCAGAAATTTGAGAAAAATCGAGAGGTAGAGGAAGTAGAGAAGTAGAAGAGTTCAATCTCAAAAAAGGATTTGAAAGCTTAATTGAACCGGGAGAAACTTCCTCCTCTGGAATGGAGGAGGGGCTCCTGTCCAAAACTTGTGGCTCCATGTTGGGTGGGGATGAAACCCTCCGCGAATCAGGAGACAAAACAAGCGAGCCGGGACTTACTGAACTGGAGGAATCCAACAACAAGTTAGCAGGGGGAAGAACCATGGACTTAAAATGACTGTCCATGGGACCAACCACCTTTACAGACTTGCCGGTCGATTGAACAGTTGAAGACAACTTCTTCTTACGTTTCCCCATCGGCGACAGTCAAACGCCCAGCACTGAATGCTCCTCTAGGCTCCGAAGGGGCAGGACGTGCCCCTTTGGACACGCCCCTTCGGAGCACACCCCCTTGGGCACACTTGTGCTGCATTTCTATACGCCGCCCCCATGGTATGCAGATGTATCGCATACATATTCATTAGGGAGAGCATGAAAATCCGAACAGTGTTTGGCCCACCAGGACTGGAGTTGGGAACCTCTACCCTAGAGCAGCGGCCAACAGGGGCAGAAACACCCGCACCCACAGGCTCCATTATCCAAAGCCTCCTGGAGAGGCAGAATGTTGGGCCCTGCATGCATCTCCCAATACTAGCACTTGCATACCTTAGCAATGCCACCCTAAACCTGCGAATACGGTACACATATATCAGGTCTGTGTCTAACAGTGTTCACCACCCTGGGGAGTGACCCCAACAGTATTGTGTACCATAGCCATGCCTGCCCTGTGCCCAGGACTGGTGTTAGCCTGCCAATGTGCATAATGAGGAGCAAGGTACTGTGGATATAGCCTGGACAGGGTGGCCTGGCCTGGATGCATCTGCATAGGGCAGGGGTGGGCACCTACGGTCCTGGAGGGCTGCAGACCAGTCAGGTTTTTGGGATATCCCTAATGAACATGCATGAGATATATATGCATTAAAGATATCCTGCCAACCTGACTGGTTTGTGGCCCTCCAGGGCTGGATTTGGAGACCCCTGCCTTACACCTCTGTCATTTAAGATTGTGAGTGGGCAAGGTACAGATGTCCTAGACATCGAAAGGGTATGTAGAATGTGTCACATTCCTCTTCGATTCTCACCACCACCAAAAAGTTGTCTATAGACCCTTCCAAAAATCATTCCTTTTTTTGGAGCTTTCCTGGGAGTGTTTTTTATTGTTGCCCATTGCTGTCACTATTGCCCAGCTGAATTATAATTTTTAACATATTTGTTGTGGTCATTTTCAGGTTTTATTTGCAATTTTGTTCTGTGCACATGTATCACACTGCTCACGTTTTGTAGGTTTCCCCGATTTTGCTGTACATTGCTGACGGAAATGGTTTCTCTTCCCTTTAAATCAGCTCTAACGCGAAGTTTTCACTCGCGGTATTTTTTAGGTTGATTTTCAGCCCCGCTCCTGTGCGGGGAGCCTCTCCCCTCCCACTCTCCACCCATTGACCCCGTCCCTCTGCCCCTCGGGAGCCTTCCTCCGCCCTCGGAATGCCTTTCCACGCCCCTATCGCACATCAGCGCGCCGCGCACATGTGCGGGCCTGTTAGTGTGACGCGCACAATTGTGTGGTTTAGTAAACATACCCCTGTGTTGGGAAAAAAATTAAAGTAAGGCTGAAGACCATTTCTTTTTGAGGAAAAAAAGGTTTAAAATGCTGTCAGCACGAGCTATGCGGCAAATGCAATGCTGAAGGCCGACAGCCTGTAAGTGTGGCACAGACCGAGGAGCTTTGGGTTTCAAGCTGACGTCTTTCTTTGATTTCTCCTAATAGAGGCCAGTCTCCTGAAAAGAAAGTATGAATTGAAGGAATTCTATGTAGAAGATGAGAACTGTATGAAAGACTTGGCCTGTGTGTGAATGGGTTTGAGTGAAGGTTTTTAGACAGAGATTGTTAATTATTCTTTATTTTAGTAAGGATGCGACAGGGAACAAAGGAATTCAATCCAGTCTGAATGTCTGTTACTCCAGGACTGAAACAGCCTGAGCCTTAGATCAGGGTTTTCCCTTTCTGAGTTGTAAAGATAGGGAGGAGGTTGTAAGCTCTGATGAGCAGGGACTGTCTCTTATATGTGCCTGTGCAGTGCTGTGTATGTCTTGTAGCACAAGACATCACAACCAGAGGTAACCACTTCATTCAGACTCCACTAAAACATCACTGGGACTCTAGTAAGAGTCTTATTGCTTCTGCCTGGGCAGGGGATTGCACTAGTTATATTCTTTTTTTGCAAATAATGCCTTTGCGTGCACCAAAAATGGATTCCTGAGTAAATAGTCTGCATCACCTGTCAGGCATCATGAATAATGTTTTCTGTGTTATGAACTCAGTTTTTCCCAAACACTTCTGGAAGCTAAACTTGGAGACATCCTAAGAGACAGTGTCCCATAATTTCATTTCATTTAAACCTGACCATCCACAAGCCTGCTGTAAATAAATAAATGTTCATGCGCAGAAAGCAAATAATGCATTTTTGAAACATCCAGAATGGCCTCATCAGGTACCAAGTATCACTGTATTTTTTATAAGCAACATTGCTACAATAAAACAACACTATTAAGAACATAAGAAGTCTGGCATCCCCCCTCCCCCCTCACTCCTCTGCTAATCCAGCATCTCCCCTCTGTCTCTTAACCTCCTCTGCTAGTCCTGCATCTTTCTATGTCCTCTGCCTTCCCCTCCACCCCAAAGATACAGCTAAAGAAGAGCACTTCCCAGACCCTCTCCCAGTACTCCAACATTTGTCCTTCCCTATGCCCCCCCCCCCCACCCCATCTGCCGCTGCCACACTTGCCATGCCCGGAATCACATCCCCTCTTGTCTCCCTCCCTCAGTCATCCTCCCAAACCACTGCTGCAAGTAAATCCTATTGCCTAAAATACTATTCACCCCCCCCCCTCCCACCAACTATACACTGTCAAGCTGAAACCTTAAAAGCTCATAAGTAAAACATCCACCACCCCCCTAAAAACAGTTCCCACTGTCAAAGAGAAGCGCCGTCAGAAAGGGTCTGGGGACCTCGCTCACTAACAATAACCATTTATGAGCTAAAGTGTCACCCAAAACTAACTGCTAAATCAATCACTGGCGCAATCCTCTTAGTTATAGATTCATCCTAAATAATAGTTAATACACCAATATTACCAATCAATATATCTTATAACACAAGCCAGCGCTGATTATATCACAACTAGTTATCCATCACATATGATACATGACAGGCTCCCAAAGTATCAACAATATGGCAACAGAGTAATAATGACATGCAAACAATAAAAAACATATCACAATGTTACAAATGTATCTAATACAAACACTGTTGCCACAAAACCTAATTGTGCAACTAACCAAGGCACATCCATCCTGCACGCAGTATAAAGACTCTTCTCATAGCAGGGCAGCGTCTCTCTTGTGCACTCACTGCTGAAACACGGATTTTGCAAGTAAGTCAATATTGGCTGTGGCAGCCAGGATAAAGTACATAGCTGTAGGTCAGTCACCCCTCTAGGTCAGTTCCTTCCAGCATTAAAGGCTACTTTTAGAGAGAGAATCAAACAGAGCTTCACACTGCTATGCTGTTGATGATAATTAATAATATTAATATTATGCATAGTAGTGTGAAGCTCTGTTTGATTCTATCTCTCAAAGTAACCTTCAATGCTGGAAGGAACTCCAATGTTATGCTGAAGCAATATCTCAAAACCTGCGGGCAGGTCGGGAGAAGGAAGGCGTCCAGTTCATGGCTATAAAGGAGTATGAGCTGCTGTGAAACACTGTGCAGCCGACTACAGGACTTTGCCTGTTTTACAGTGGAATCAGGGTGACTGACCTACAGCTAAGTACTTTATCCTGGCTGCCACAGCCAATATTGACTTACTTGCAAAACCAGCGTTTTACTCCTAGCAGTCTAATGTCTGCGTGAGTGCCCCTGTGAGCAGCAGCAATCATCACACGGTGTGGTTTGAGATAAAAGCCATGGTACAGGCTGATCACAGCAAGCTCAAAGTCCAAAAACACTGACTTCAATAAAATGGCCGAGTACCTAAAGGAGGAGCTGACAGGGTGGAAGGAGATAAGGGAAGTGGAATTGCAATGGGCTAAACTAAAGGTGGTAATAAAAGGGGCAACAGATAAATATGTAAGAAAAGTAAACAAAAACAAGAGAAGAAAATCTATTTGGTTTTCCAAAGAAGTGGCTGCTCAAATAAAGGCAAAAAACACAGCTTTCGCAAAATTCAAAAGCTTGCAAACAGAGGAACACAGGAAAGAATTCAGGATCAAACTCAAAGAGACAAAGAGAGAAATAAGGATAGCAAAATCAAAGGCAGAGGAAAAGATGGCTAAAGGTGTGAAGTGTGGTGTCAAAATTTTCTTCAGGTATATTGGGGAAAGGAAGAAGATCAGAGGTGGAATTGCAGGACTCAGAAGTGCTGGGAACGCACTCGTGGAAAGTGACATTGAAAAAGCAAAATTCCTAAACAAATACTTCTGCCCTGTTTTTATTAAAGAAAGTCCTGGAGAAGGACCACCTGTGATTCCCAAATATAAAAATGGGAGTGAAGTAGATACTGTACCATTCACAGAAGATGAAGTGTTAGAACAACTTGCAAAACTTCAAGTGGACAAGGCTATGGGACCAGATGAAATACATCCCAGGATACTGAAAGAGCTCAGAGAGGTTCTTGCAGGGCCATTAAAGGATGTTTTCAACAGATCCTTGGAAACAGGAGAGATTCCTCAGGACTGGAGAATGGCTGATGTCATACTTCTACACAAAAGTGGTGACAGGGAAGAAGTGTCAAACTACAGGCCTGTCAGCCTTACCTCAGTGGCGGGAAAAGTAATGGAGGCCCTTCTGAAAGAGCGAACAGTGAACTTTCTCAAAGCCAACAGGTTGCAAGATCCGAGGCAACATGGTTTCACCGAAGGACAAACTTGCCAAACAAATCTGATTGAGTTCTTTGACTGGGTGACCAGGGTACTAGATCAGGGGCATGCGATGGATGTCATCTACCTGGATTTCAGCAAAGCCTTTGATACTGTTCCTCATAGTAGGCTTATCTATAAACTCAGTAGATTGGGGATAGATCCCAAGATGGTAAATTGGATCAGAAATTGGTTGACTGACAGACGACAGAAGGTGATGGTACATGGAGCTCACTCGGATGAAAGGAAGGTGATTAGCGGGGTGCCCCAGTGGTTGGTCCTGGGCCCGGCACTGTTCAATGTATTTGTGAGTGATATTGCTGAAGGACTGCATGGAAAAGTCTGTCTTTTTGCATATGATACAAAAATTTGCAACATAGTGGACTCCCCCGAGGGAGTGGTTAACATGAGGAATGATCTACAAAAGCTGGAAGAATGGTCATATGCTTGGCAATTAAGATTTAATGTGAAGAAGTGCAGAGTCATGCACTTGGGTAGCAGAAATCCAAGGGAAATGTACGCGATAGGGGGTGAGAGGTTGGTGTTCACAGATCAGGAGAAAGACCTTGGAGTGATTATTTCTGAAGATCTCAAGGTGGCAAAACAATGTGGCAAGGCGGTGGCAAAAGCCAGGAGGATTTTGGGCCACATACAAAGAGGAATCACCAGCAGAAAGGAAGAGGTACTTATGCCACTGTACAAGTCACTGGTGAGGCCTCACTTGGAATACTGTGTTCAGTTTTGGAGACCATATCTTGCAAAGGATGTAAAAAGACTGGAAACTGTTCAGAGGAAGGTGACCAAAATGATTTGGAGCCTGCATCATAAGCCTTATGAGAAGAGAATTGAAGACCTAAGCATGTACACTTTGGAGGAGAGGAGGGACAGGGGAGATATGATTCAGACCTTTAAATACTTAAAGAGAAATAATGAACAAACAAACCTCTTCCAAAGACGGAGAAGCTGCAAACTAGAGGGCATAGCATGAAGCTACAAGTTGGTAAATTGAAAGACAATGTCAGGAAATATTTTTTCACTGAAAGGGTGGTGGATGCTTGGCATGCCCTCCCGATGGAAGTGGTGGGGGCAAACATGGTGACGGAGTTCAAAAGGGCTTGGGACAGACACAGTGGATCTCTTTACAGCAGCAAGAATATATCAAAATAAAGTGAACCATCTAATTCCTCAACAAATAGGGGTGCTCTACATGGAGTGGTGGGTTCACTCCTAAACAAGACATGGGGAGGGGTGGCCTGCACAGGGCGGCAGGTGTACCTACTCTTGACATTGTACTGGGCAGACTAGATGGATCATATTGGTCCTTATCTGCCGTCATTTATTATGTTACTATGTTACCTGAATAATGGCTGAATATTGCCACTCTCAGGATAATTTTCTGGTCTAGATTTCCCCCACAAGAATACACATAGGGGTATGTTTACTACACTGCGGTAATGTTACATAACGCACGTTATGTAATGTTAACGATCGTTAATGCATCATAACACATGTTATTTATTTATTTATTTATTTTTATTTATTTATTACAGGCTCTTATATACCGCTCTATTCAGAATCAGCGCGGTTCACAATATAACAACATACCATAACAACAAACTGTTAGGTTTTACAGAGAACAAGGTCAGAGAACTTGGATAAAACATGGGACGTCATTACTGCAACTATTTACAAGAGTATTTACAAGAGTATTTACAAGTATACATAACAGGATTTGTTCTTAGTTTGGGTAGTGATTAAGATTGGTTAGTTGGTCAAGTAATATTGGGGGAAGAGGTGGGATTTGAGTGCCTTTCTGAAAAGGGATAGATCAGTGATAGCACGAATCTCTGGGGGTAGAGCGTTCCAGTACTTAGGGACATAGAATCTGAAAGCCCTGTTAGATGTCACTGATAGGCATTTTGTCGCTGCTTTAGGGATGATTAGAGTATTTGTTGATATCGTTCTCCTGGATCTGTTGGGTGGAACGGCCTGAATGAGGTCTATTAGAGAGGAGGAGGTGATGCTTTTAGTGGCCTTGAAAGTTAGTAGTAATGTTTTGAACAATATTCTGCCATGTATGGGGAGCCAGTGGAGCTGCTCCAGGATGGGTGTTATATGGTCCCTTCTTGATGCTCCGTAGAGGACTCTAGCAGCGGTATTCATGGCGAGTTGCAAATGCATTAACGATCGTTAACATCTCATAACGCGCGTTAACGTAACTTAATGATTGTAAAGTTTCGTGGCGCGGTAAAACACCGCAGAAGGTGGAGAGAGGGCGGAGAGAAGGGGTCAATGGACGGAGTGTGGGCGGGGAGAGGCTCCTTTCACACTAACGCGCTGATCTGAAGAGCTGAATCTTAACGCGATTGAAAACCTGCAGTTAGATGCACATTTGCAGGGGAGAGAAACCATTTCAGTGTCA
The DNA here is from genome assembly GCA_033557465.1 of Ichthyophis bannanicus. Lineage (NCBI taxonomy): Eukaryota > Metazoa > Chordata > Amphibia > Gymnophiona > Ichthyophiidae > Ichthyophis > Ichthyophis bannanicus. The sequence goes on along the minus strand of CM066031.1, from coordinate 59,960,651 downwards.
GCAATGTACAGCATAGGCAGGGAAACCTCCAGAAAAGTGATAAGTGTGATACATGTGCATGGAACAAAAGGGCACATAAACATTGAAAATGACCTCAACAAACTGGAAAAAAACCATAACCAAGCTGGCCAATAGTGATATTAATGGGAAACATCAACCCTCCACCACCCGAGAAAGCTCCAAAAAAAAGATATTAATCGTGGAAGAGTCTATGCTCCGTCCCCATACAAGGTGAATGAGCCCACAATGAAAGCGCTGATCAGGGTTTTGCTCTCCATCGGACAGGTTTCCTATGGCATTCATATGTGTGGCAACATCAGGGCGGGCATGTCGGAACGGCAACTGGACAGATGCCGGAAAAGGGGATACAGAGGGCCGCAGGCGGCACATGCTGTGGTGCAGCTGGACCACGGTGAGGACTAGGGTGATGCCTAGGTGGCCCATACGAATGCTGAAACAGCAGAGCAGCCAGACAGCAACTGCTGAAGGCCCAACATGGGCACGGCTGTGTTTCCCACAGTGTCACAGGGGATAGTACCCAGCAACTACCCCCAAGGGCACGGAACATTGGCAGGCGGTGCTGGGGGGGAAGCGTGGACACCTATGCAGGCACCCCTACCCCAGAACCTGCACTATAGGCAGCCACCTACCTGCACACTGGATGGCCTGAGACTGCGCTCCACCAGCACCACCAGCAGAAGGGAATGTCAACATGGTGGCAGAGGGATACTGGTGGTGGAGGGGACAGTGGCAGCTGCCCAGAGCAGACCATGCTCTAGCCCTGTGTAGGTGGGTGCCATGTACTGCAACAGACAGGCCCTGGTATCATGGTATCAGTCATGGTATCACCAGGGAATGTACTGTTTCTGTAGCAACACAGTGGTGCAGTGCACACAGCCAGTGTGTTCAGGAGCAGAAGGTCACAGGTTCAAGTCCCAGTTGTGGTCTCTGCCAACCCAGTCCCCATTTTTTACCCACTACTAAGATGTGCTAGTACAGACAGAACCTTTATTGCAAATGACGTAAACATGCCCAAAACACCTACATTTTACCCTTCAGAGCACAGACACCATAAACATGTGCATTACCTAGAGCAGTCTCCCAAATGCAGTCCTGGAGGGCCAAACACCATCCAGGTTCCATGCTGCCTCTAATAAAGATGCCTGTGCTGCATTTCTATGCGCCGCCCCCATGGTATGCAGATGTATCTCATGCATATTCATGAGGGACAGCATGAAAACCCGAACAGTGTTTAGCCCACCAGGACTGGAGTTGGGAACCTCTGCCCTAAAGCAGTGGCCAACAGGGGCAGACATACCCACACCCACAGGCTCCATTATCCAATGCCTCCTGGAGCGGCAGGATGTTGGGCCTTGCGTGCATTTCCCAATACTAGCACTTGCATACGTTGGTAAACATCTATCAAATGGTTGCTATGATTACTGGCAGATAGCAATTCCAAAGTTAAGCACAATTTGCTGATTGAGCTGCATCATAGCAACCTTTCTGATGTCTGTGGAGTGTGCTACAGGTCTTGTGTCTGACAGTATTTACCACCCTGGGGAGTGACCCCAACAGTATTGCGTACCATAGCCATGCTTGCACTGTGCCCAGGACTGGTGCGGTGGCCAGGGCTGCCAAACATCTCTATAGTTGCACAATACTGGCATAGGTGTGGGGAGTGTGTGTCTGTCTATCCAGTGTGTGGTGGCTGCAAACACCCTCCACAGCCCACACTGCTAGCACTGTTGCCAATAATGGCCTGCCAATGTGCATAATGAGGAGCAAGGTACTGTGGGAATAGCCTGGATAGGGTAGCCTGGCCTGGATGTATCTGCACAGGGCATAGGGCAATGGCTTGGACATTGTAGTGCCCGGCCACCACCTGCACGGACAGGGTGGCCACAGCATGTCCTGCTGGGAGGTCACTCTCACCCTAGTGACCACGGCATGGCTAGGTTCCCCCATAGTGCTATATTGTATTTATCTCATCTGATATTTATGGGTTCTCTTTTGGGGCCCAATCACTGATTTATCTGCTTGGTGTGTATGTATGTTCTGGGTACAAGCATCTTTTCCAGGAACATGCACTATGGACTAGCTAGCAGACTGTCTGGCTGGAGGCTTGCTGCTGGAGAATGTCAGATAGTGGTGGGGGGCAGCTGGGCATTTCCAGGCCTACTGTCTGTCTGCTATTGCTTTATGGATGTGTACAGCTCTGCATTGCCTGCACTGTCGGGTGTCTGTTCCCCAGCAGGACTGGGGTTGATGGTCCCCTCTACTGCTACCATTGCAGGGAGGTAGAGTGTGAATCGATTGGTGGGTGATCCTGTTTCCCACCCTGAGCATGGGTTGTATGGTGGTACATAATCTGCCTATGGTTCCAAACACCCCCCTCCCCTCCTTCACCTACACCTACACCTACACCCTTCACCCACATCATGGCACTAACACAGGATATGCACTATTGTGGGTGCATCATAGCCCATAAGGGCTAGACATGACTGAGAAATACAGAAGGACACAGATGTGTCCTAAGTGTGTCTGCAGGAACTACCTATCACACACTGATGGGGACCTGCAGTATGGCATATTTCAGCTATGAAAGGTGCTGTGGACCTGGTGCTGGGTGCCCCACCTCACCCTCAGGGGGAGCACAGTACCCGCATAATGTAACGGTCTGTGGCTACTCTGTGCCAGTACCACACACGGTCAGTTCCCCCTACCAGGCCGAGGTGCTGTGGGGGTGCATACCCCATCTTGTGCCCATCTGTGGACTGCTGATTTGCATGTGCAGTGCATCATGGGTATGGGTGGGTTATCCCTATCCTGGTAACCACAGCAGACAGTTTGTGTGGTGACGTGCAGTCCTTCTGCAGCCAGCCAAGGGCTTGTTAGCAGCTATAGAGCTATAGCCCACTGGTTACTTCACTGCCTGTGTAGCCAGAGGTCATGGGTTCAAACCCATGGTGGGGCTATTTGATAGGGCTGTCTGAGGCATTGTCTATTTTTAATGTACATTAGTGCTGCCAGTAAAAACACCCTCAGAGTACTGGAACCTTAAGGTGCCCCATAAGGCGCCTTATTAGGTGTTCTATAGGGGACATTATAGGGTGCCTTGGCAGACAGTGCACTTTATAATGTACCCTATGGAGTGTGTTATGGGATGCCTTATGTGGCACCTTAGGTTATGCCACCATGAGGGTGTGTTTGCTGGCAGCACTAATGAAAATAAAAGTAAAATGTCTCAACAATCACTACTTAAACATAAAGGATGATGCCTCAGCCAGCCTTATGCATTAGGCACACTAGGGAATCAAACCCATGACCTCTGTACCATCAGTCAGTGCAGCAACCATTGTGCTACAGCTCTGTTTCAGTGTTTCTTATCTGCGCGCCTTCTTAAGATTAACACGCGGTAACGTGCCATGTAACGCTTATTAATTTATGACTCCTTGTAACACGCGTTATCGGTAATGATGTACTGCCCATGTCCTTATTTGGGGTTTCTGCCTCTACCGCGGATCCTAACGCGAATCACATTACCGCAGTTTAGTAAACATACCCCATAATATCTGTCCATTCTGCAATTTAAAAACCTGATATTATCTGCATATTTTTTGAGAATGCATGGTTAGGATAATTATGCATTTGCCAGTGAACTCCTAATCACCTTTGAATATCAGTCTGATAGGGCATAATTCATTCATATGGAACACTCCCAGACTCATCAATAAAACTCCCCCAACAACAGATGCAGAACAGAAGTAGGGTGTTTCATTTTACATCTCAACATACAAAAAAATTCTATTCAAATTTTAGTTTCACATCAGTGATACCACTACTAATCCCTCCACTGCTAGACATTAAGCGAGACCACATCACCCCAATTCTGAGAGACCTACACATACTTCCCCTCGAAGCAAGAATTAAATGCAAAGCAATTCTACTCACTCACAAAACCATCCACCAAACACAGAACACCCAGCTCCACACCCTACTGCCCCGCCCAGCCCACAACAAAACAACCAGACAGACCTCCAGCAACTCCCTCACCATCCCTCACAAAAGAACCAAATGCACACAATGAACCTGCAACAGAGTCTTTGAACTTTATGCTCCATCCCTCTGGAATTCTCTACCGAACCACCTCAGGAACAATAACGATCTCTTGTCATTCAAAAAGCAGCTAAAAACCATCCTATTCCAAGAACATCTCAACACAAAAGCACCCTCCCACAAATAACTCCACCAACCCCGCTAAACCACCCTCAAGAACCTATGACCAAAAACTATGTTACCTTGTCCATGTCTATGTCTACCCTCTGTCGAAATCATCAATGTTGCCCTCCTGGTGATGGCCCTATCCCTATAACTGATTGACCCCCCCCCCCCCTCTTTTTTTGTTTCACCGCTTTGACCCGGTGAAAAGCGGGATTTAAATACAGTTAAATAAAATAAATAAATAAGCATCATAACAAAAAACCCTGCTGATGGAGACTTGGCACCAGCATCAAGAACTCAAATTGCACCAAACCTACCTATGGAAAATCAGCACTGCAAATACTCTAGAACACCAGGAACCCCAGTTGGAAAACAAAACAAGCTGAACAACTATAGATTCCTAGGTAGTACCTGTATGTTAAGGGATTCTTATATCTCGGCTGCACATGGAAAACATCGACCATCATCAGTGGTTTGCAAATAAGAAACCCATGCATGAACATACCAGTGCAATATAACTTGTCTTTCCTCTTATTTTCCAGAGGTAATATCTCAGAAACAGCCACAGCCCTCTAACACAGTGCTTCTTCACCAGTGTACTGCCTGCCTTGGGAATGTCCTTGGTGTACATTGGTAATAGTTACGAACTACGACTACTTGTCATTTACAGAGCTACAAGGCATACACAACACTGTCCATGAACAGGTAAGAGAAGGAAGTTAACAATCTATTGAAAGAGTAAGTCCTGGACTCATGAGGGTGTTGCCCCATTTCTGTTAGACAGTGCCCCAGAGAACAGCCCTCTGCTTCCTGCCCCAGCATCTCCTCTTCCCGCCAGTATGTAGAGAGCAGGAGGAGAAGGGGAGCCTGGAGCAGAGAGGAGCCACTTTGCTCCCTAATCTGTCCCTCTCCGCTTGTCATTAATGGACTGGAGTAGGCTCTGTATAGCAAAGGAGAAGCTCTATTTGTCCTGCTCCAGTCCCTTTCTCTTCCATCATGTTAAATAAAATAAATAGCGATAGAAAAAAAAAACATTTTATTTTTGCTGTTTAGTAATTAGAATATGCAGTGAAGAACTCCAATAGTTGTTCAGCTCCTAGAGTAAATTGGATGTTCTGGAATAAAGATCATGTCATAGATTTTAGCTAATCATAGAATTTACATGTTGTACATAGTTGGAATGGTTTGGCCAAGGATTTTATTCTGGTGTGTAACTAATTTTGTTGTATGCAGGACATACCCACCAATCTTGAGGCTTTTATATCAGGCCAAAAAGTATTTTGTGGTAACAAAATTTACAGAATGTGCTTCTAGGTATAGGTGAGAGTAGGTTAGTACTCGCATTCCAGAGAAGAAGTGTCCCATATTCATCCACCATGAATCTGATAGCCTTAGCCCTCCCCCTTGAGAGCATCTCTGCTTAACAATGTGCCAGCATCAATCTGATGTCTGAGTTTATGACCTTGTATATTCACACATCAGAGTGAAGAGAACAGAATGAGACCACACAGGCAAAATTTGCTTGCCTCCTTCTTCTAGGGGGAGAGATAGAACGAGCATCATGCTAAATTAGATTTGGTATGCACAAGATTCGAACAGATTGAAAAGATGTACTCTAACACATGATTGATGCCTTCCATTTCTATTCAGCAGATTACAAAGTCACTCAGGAAAGGGAGAGGGGAATCAAAAAGAACATCAGGTAAAAATGGAACAAATCCCAGGACAATCAGGAAATGTCTGTGAGAATATTTCACAGAAGACTGAGAGGAGAAACATAATGAATCATCTCCAGGAATCAGAGAAGAGGCAGAGAGATGCTGCAGAAGACTCACTGGATGGAGTCACTGAGTATGAGAGAAGTGACAGGGAGCTCATAAATGTTCCTGAGCACCAGAGACATCTGATCTCTGCCTGCCTTTCTGACATTGCTGCTTGGATGTCTCACCGCTGCTTGAAATTGAACATGGCCAAGACTGAGCTTCTTATCTTTCCCCCTAAAACCTCCTCTACTCTTCCTCCTTTCTCAGTCTCTGTGGATAACTCTGTACTCCTTCCTATTTCCTCTGCTTGAAATCTTGGGGTTGTCTTTGACTCTTCTCTCTCCTTCTCCACACACATTTGTCTGATAGCTAAGACCTGCCACTTCTTTCTCTATAACATCAGCAAAATCTGCCCTTTCCTTTCTGAATACACTACTAAGACGCTTATCCACTCCTTAATCACCTCCCGTCTTGACTACTTTAACCTACTCCTTTCTGGTCTTCCTTTGAATCATCTCTCTCCCCTTCAATCTGTTCAGCACTCTGCTGCACGGCTAATATTCCGCCAGCCTTGTCATGCCCACATTACTCCTCTTCTCAAGTCACTTCACTGGCTCCCTATCAGTTTCCACATCCAGTTCAAACTTCTCCTACTGACCAACAAATGCATTCACTCTGCAGCTCCTCACTACCTTTCTTATTTATTTATTTAATGGTATTTATATACCGCCTTATCATTCAATCAAAGTGGTTTCCATGGCAAACAATCAAGGAGGCAAATGCTTTCATGCAGTGTACAGAGCGGTGTGTATGTGTTGGTGGGGATGTGATTAGATTTGGTTTATCTAAATAGTGTGCTATTATACATCATGAGCTATTATACAGTCTTATATACAGTCTTGGGGTGGTGGGGGGAGGGGTTGATGATCTGACTTGTATGCTGGTTCAGGAGGTATGTCCATAATAATCGATGAACAGGGTTGTCTTCAGCTGTTTTTGGAAGTCCTTGATTTCTGTGGTTAGTCTCAGATCATTTGGGAGGGCGTTCCATATGGATGGAGCAGCCAGGGAGATTGCTCGTTGTGCAGTGTCTTTGCGGGTCTTGGTGAAGTCTTTTGGGGTGTTAACCCGATTGGAGGTGCCTCTTCTTCTTGGCCGTGTGCTTGTGTCGGGTTGTATGAGTGTGTGTAGGCTTATGGTGGAGGAGTGTTGTTTACATAAGAACATAAGAACATAAGATATGCCATACTGGGTCAGACCAAGGTCCATCAAGCCCAGTATTCTGTTTCCAACAGTGGCCAATCTAGGTCATACGTACCTAGCAGTTTCCCCAAGGGACACAGGTTCCACAATGCTTGTATTGGTTCAAGCATTGATATCCTGGGTCCCTTCTTAATAATGGTTTATGGACCTTTCCTCCAGGAACTTGTCCAAACCTTTTTTAAACCCAGCTACACTAACAGCCTTTACTACATCCTCTGGTAACAAATTCCAGAGTTTGATTACACGTTGAGTGAAAAAATATTTTCTTTTATTAGTCTTAAATAGTTTACCCTGTAGCTTCATTGCATGTCCCCTAGTCTTTCTATATTCTGATAAGGTAAACAATCGATCTACGTTTACCCGTTCCACTCCGTTCATTAATTTATAGACTTCTATCATATCTCCCCTCAGCCGTCTCTTTTCCAGGTTAAAGAGCCCCAACCTTTTTAGCCTTTCTTCATAGGAGTAGCCTTCCATCCCCTTTACCATTTTGGTGGCTCTTCTCTGAACCTTTTCTAAAATTGCTATATCCTTTTTAAGATATGGCGACCAGAATTGCACACAATATTCAAGGTGCGGTCTCACCATGGAACGATATAGAGGCATTATAATATCTTTTGTTTTATTTTCCATTCCTTTCCTTATCATACCTAGCATTCTATTTGCTCTCTTGGCCGCCGCTGCACACTGGGCCGAGGGTTTTAACATGGTATCCACAAGGACGCCTAAATCTTTTTCTTGGGTGGTGGTTCCTAATGTGGAACCTTGCATCGTGTAACCATAGTTTGGGTTGTTCTTCCCTAGGTGCATAACCTTGCACTTCTCCACATTAAATTTCATCTGCCATTTTGATGCCCAGTCTTCCAATTTATCAAGATCCTCTTGCAATTTTCCACAATCCTCCTGGGTTTTAACAACTTTAAATAGTTTTGTGTCATCAGCAAATTTGATAACCTCACTCGTTATTCCACTTTCCAGAATATGTTTATGATAGTCTTGTATTTGATGCGTGAGATGATTGGGAGCCAGTGCAGTTCTTTCAGTATGGGTGTGATGTGATCGTGTCTTGTAGTACCGGCTATTATGCGGGCAGCTGTGTTTTGGGCCAGTTGTAGTGGTCTGAGGGTCTGCTTTGGTAGCCCGGTGAATATTGGATTGCAGAAGTCTAGTAGAGGGGTTATCAGCGCCTGGCAAACGGTGCGAAAGTGCTCTGGGTCGAGGAGGGGCTTGAGTTTTCTGATGAGTTGCATTCTTAGGTATGCACTTTTGGTTGCTCTACCTATGTGTGCTTGGAGGTTAAGTTCTTTGTCCAGGATGACTCCGAGGTACTTAACTTCTGATTTTATGGGTATGAGTGCATCTCTTATCTTGATGTCGGGTGGAGGGATAAAGGCCGGGTTTCGCGTGATGATCAGTGCCTCCGTCTTGCTGTAGTTGATTGGTAGGTTGTTTTCCTGAAGCCAGTTTGCCATTTGGGTGAGGCAGTTGTTAAGTTGGTGTAGTCCGGGTTGTCGACTGAGATGGGTGTGTAAATCATGATGTCATCTGCGTAGATTGTATAATGTATGTGGTGCTCTTTCATGATGGCACATATTGGCTGGATGTATAGGTTGAATAGGAGAGCTGAAAGGGCCGATCCCTGTGGCACTCCTTGTTTGACTTTTATGGGTCAAGATGTGTTGTGTCCTACTTTGACCTGTATTTGTCTGTCGGTTAGGTATGAATGGAACCAATTCAGGGTGGCACCGTGTAGACCGATGTTCTGTAGTCTATCCAATAGAGTCTTGTGGTTAACTGTGTCAAATGCAGATGAGATGTCAATGAATATCATGAGTATGCCTTTCTTGCTGTTGTCTATGATGCGGAGGACGCTGTCGAAGAGGTATATCAGAAGAGTTTCTACCCTGTGGTTGGGGTGGAACCCGTGTTGATTGCTGTCCAGGGGAGCGTGGTTGTCTATGTGTTCTTGTAGTTGGTGCTGTACAGTTTTTTTTATTATTTTTGCTAAAAGTGGTATGCTGGAGATGGGTCTGTATGCTGCTGGATTGTTCTTGTCAAGTGTGCATTTCATCGGGATAGGTCTTATTGTTGCGAGCTTCAATTGATTTGGCATGCACCCCTGGGTTAGGGAGGAGTGTACTATCTTGTGGATGGTTTGGATGAAGTTTGATTTGGTGGCCTTGATCCAGGGCACTGGGCAGGGATCCGTGGGGGCAGTGCTTGTCTTGATTGCTGAGATGATGTGGGAGAGCTGCTCCGTGGATGGGATGTTGAATGTTCCCCAGGTGTTCAAGGGTGTGATAGTCTTTGGGGTTGGGCTGGGTCTTGTTTGTTCTGCTGAGTGGAACTTTTCTTGGATGTGGTCCGCAAATTTTTGTGGGTCCAGTTGCACTTTGTCTTCAGTATCCTGGTCTTTGGTGAGGGCTTTTACGATTTCAAATAGTTCTCTGGGTTTGTTGTTGGAGTTTGTGATAAGGAAGCTTATCATAGCTCAGGTAGGAGCTATAGAAAAGATGACGTGACTCTGAACAAGCAACCTGTCAGTTCTGGTAGAAGTAAGAAAACAGAGTTTTCACATAAAAGACTACCAGTCCCAGAATGCACCAGGTTTCCAGCAGCCATGAGAGGGGCTGAAGTGAGAAAACGTGTGTGCAATCAAGAGAGCTATGAGGTAATCCCTAAGCACTCATCCCAAAGGGCAGGACCTGATTCAACACAGCTGCGCTGTGTTAGGGAGGAGCACACATTAGAACAGAATAAGAATAGAGCTTATTCTACAGATAACAGCTACAGAGGGAGATACAGCAACAGCTTCAAGCTCAAGCACCAACATCATATCGAGAAGCAGAAGCCAAGCCAAGCGGATAGAGAGAGAAGGAAACTCTCTGGAAGGAAGAGAAGAAAGGCCATTGGCAGGTCTGGGAGAGTCCAAGGCAGTACCCATACTGGGAGGTATTCCAAATGCCAGCAGAGTCCATTGGACTGGAGTCAGCCAGAGGAATGGAAGGGCAGAGATAGGAATCACCAGTGGCTACCTGGAAGAGAGAAGACTGCACGTGGAAGGGACTTTCAGACCTATGCCAGAAGGTATGTGAGAGAGGATCCAGTGTCCAGGGATCAAGATTGGAAGGCTGGACATCAGAATTGGATTATATACTGGCCAGGCTATACAGAGAGGAATTATGATAGCAGGAGAGGCTCAGGTATGAACACTGATCCAGACCCTATCTATAATAGAGAATGGCAGCAAGGGAATAAGCATTCTCATGATAGTGCCTTAATGAAAGACTCGTCTGTGCCAATGTATGATAGTGACCCTATGCTGATTGATGAAGGGGGAGATACAGCAGATGAAACTATTAATTACATGGACTGTTCTCTATCTAAATGCTATTGCTAGCTTTCTGTGAGCAAACACATCAGCCATCACAAAGAAACCTAACTTTGTTCTTTATTTCCACTGCAAACAGCTCTTAAAGCAGGATTTGGGTTCACACAGTAGCAGCCAGCCAGCTAAAGGGATTCAGCTGGTCAATTGATAGTAATTAAAGCTGCACCTGATTGTGTGTGTGAGCAAGGGAGAATCACTGCTGGGATCTGCGTGGAAAATAAGCAGAAGTTAACCTAACAAGCAAAGTTTATTCATTTCTTTGTGCCTTTTTATTTGGTAATTATTTGCTAAGAAAACATTAGCTAATTGCCTGACAAGCTGAAGGTTGTTTTCTGATTTGCTTTGTGACTTTATGTTATCCATTTAAACACTGCAAGCAAGTAACCTCATTTATATTGCTACCAAGCATATTTGTGCTGGGTGAATTAAACCCCATCAATAAAAGAAGTATTTTATTGGCCTTACCACTGGTATCACAACTCAATTATTGTCTTCAGCTGTGTTTGGGAGTGAAAGAACTACATTACCCACAATACCTTGCAAGAATCATATGAATATATGCATCGTCAAGATTGTGTAAGTTCTCACCCTAGGCAGCCGTCTGACAAATGGCGTAGTTTTTCGGATTGCTTTTTGCACCAAGAGGATTTATTTGCTGTGGATTACAAATAAAATTCAAGTTTGAAGCTGAAAGAAGATTTTGTTCCCTCATCTGCACTTTGGAGGAGAAGTGGTTGTTCCAGGAAGCTGTCCCAGATGAAAAGACCCTGTGCAAAGCTGGATTCATCACTGAGACAAGGTAATATGTACCTGGGCATGTCTAGTGGTGGATGTGTGTAAGCACAGGGGGTAATTGAAAAAAAAAAAAAAAGTTGAAAAAAAACCCACACCTGGTTGGAAGGTACTGCACTTTGGTTTTTTTTTTTCTCTTTATTTCTTGCAGGGGTCAAGATGGATCCGAGGGAGATGGCTCAGTGGATGGCAGCCCAATTTAGCAAGCAGCAGGAGCTATCACAGCAGGCCCAGGACACTGCTATGAAGGCCTTAATGGAACAGCAGAAACCAGTGCTTGATCTGGTGCAAGCTCTAGTTCAGCTGCAGAGCCAAAGTGGAACAGATGCAAGACCAGCAGTTAGTACTGGTACACCACATGTGGACAGTGTGGGACTCAATCAAGGGATTGGGGCATTTAATTTTGGGAAATTAACTCCAGATGATAATGTTGATGATTTTCTAGAGTCTTTTGAAAGAGTGGCACAGGCTTTAGCATGGCCAGAGACCCAGTGGGCAGTAAGGCTGGCAGCCTCATTAACTGGAGAGGCACTTGCAGCTTACAGAGCAATGCCAGCAGCCCAGGCTTTGATTTATAAGGATGTAAAGGCAGCTATTAGAGATCGCCTAGGGTTGTCTATTTCAGAGTATAGGCGAATGTTTAGAACTGTTACATTGAAAGTGGGTGAGACACCCAGGGCTCTGAGTCAGAGAATCAGAAGTTTAGCTGTAAAATGGTTGGAGCCTGAGCAAAAGACAGTAGAAATGTTATTAGATATTATAATGCTGGAACAATTTATGCTTGGGGTACCTAAAGATTTGAATGTTTTTCTTATACAGCAAAATTGCCAAAATCTTGGAGAGGCAACCATGCTAGCAGAGAGATTCTTGGAAGCCACGCAGGCTTGCCATAGAATGGGTGGCCCTCTAAAGATGGATGCTGAGGCTAGATGTGCTGTATCAGAAAAGGGAATAATTAAGAATGTTTCTAAAAATGAATGTACTGTAACAAACCAGATGACACAGTGGAATAGAAAGAAATGTTTCAAGTGTGGATTTGAAACAGCCCAAGGAAGGATTTCTTTTGATGGTTGATGTGCAGGGAATTACCACAAATGCATTATTAGACTCTGGGGCAGACCAGAGTATGATGTCAAAAAGGCTTTGGAAGAGGATAGAGGCCCAAGAAAGATTTGTGCCTAGAACCCCTGAAAGCCAAGTTCACATCAGATGCATTCATGGTGCTGCATCATCATATCCCACCTATAGGCTAAAGGTTAAGTGCCTAGGGAAACAAGAGGAAGTCCTGTTAGCAGTGGTGCCTAGGCTACCCTTTGATTTGGTTTTAGGAAGAGACTGGCCAAGATTTAAGCAGGGTCTAGTGGAAGGACTAGGAAAGAAGGAGGGAGAAGGTTTAATGGTAGTAGCTCCCGGGCCTTTATTTGGAAGTCCTCAGACCCCAGCTAAAAAGATGGTTAAGCGTCCAGAAGACCAAGCTACCCCAAAGCAGATATTCGTCCTAAAGTACCATAAGGTCTCAGAGAAGGCCCAAGCTCCTAAGCGGGCAACCCCTCAGTCTGCTGGGTTTCACCTGTGCAGCATAGAAAATGTGACTGTACCTAGCCAAGGGAGAGCCCTGGTTGACACCGGTCTCCAAGTGGAAATACCAATTGGATGTTATGGGAGAGTAGCCCCAAGGTCCGGATTAGCCCTTAAATATTTCATCGATGTGGGTGCGGGAGTAATTGATCCCGATTACAGGGGCAATATTAAAGTTCTGTTGTTTAACTTTGGACAGAATGAGTATCACGTGAAGACAGGAGACAAAATTGCCCAATTGATTTGTGAGAGGCTGGGTTTTCCACCTGTGGAGGAGGTCACATCCCTAGAGAATTCTGAACGTGGAGCCAAAGGCTTTGGTTCTACTGATGTCAAAGGGGTTAAAAGCTTAGCTGCCACCTGTGCCCGAGAGAGGGAGGTGAGTGAAGAGGAAGATTTGGGACCCCAGGTATCTGATTGTAAAGAAAAATCAGAGCCCCAAATAGGTGAGGACCTGAAAATGGTACAACAGGAAGAAATTAGGAAGTTGCTTAAGGAATTCCCAGATGTGTTGACACCCATACCTGGGGAGATCCATTTGGTGGCCCATGAAATAATAACTCCACCTGGGAAATTGGTTCGGCAAAGGCCATACCGCTTGCCTGAAGCCAAAAGACAGGAGGTAGTGGCACAAGTCCAGGAGATGTTGGACATGGGGGTAATAGAGGAGTCAAAGAGTCCCTGGAATAGCCCCATAGTCCTGGTGCCGAAGCCTGATGGATCCTTAAGATTTTGTATTGACTTCCGGCAGGTAAACGCCATATCAGTTTTTGATGCATATCCAATGCCAAGAATTGAGGAGCTGTTAGACCAGCTGGGACAGGCTCAATACTTAACCACCCTTGATATGACAAAAGGATATTGGCAAATCCCTCTCACCAGGGAGTCGAAGCCGAAGACTGCGTTCAGCACCCCCGTTGGCCTTTTCCAGTTCAAGAGGATGCCTTTCGGACTGCATGGAGCAGCGGCTACCTGCCAAAGGTTAGTGGATCAGGTACTTCAACCCCACCAAAGTTATGCTTTTGCATACATGGATGATGTCATAATCCATAGTAACACCTGGGCGGAGCATTTGAAGAGGATCAGGGCAGTCTTGTGCTCTATGAAGCAAGCGGGAATCACTTTAAACCCAAAGAAGTGTGCCTTTGCAAATAGGGAGGTAAAATACCTAGGCCACCTAGTGGGAAGAGGAAAAATTAAACCTCTATTAAGCAAAATAGATAGCATCAGGAATTTTCCTCCAACAACAAAGAAACAACTAAGAAGTTTCTTAGGACTTATTGGATACTACCGCCGGTTTATACCGCAATTCGCAGAGAAAAGTGCCATTTTCACGGATATGCTGCGAAAGAATTGTCCAAACCAGATAAAGTGGACACCAGAAGCTGAAAAAGCGTTTTCAATATTAAAAGAAAAATTGTGTACAGGACCAGTACTGAAAGGAGTAGACTTCAAGAAACCCTTTCTGGTTCAAACCGATGCATCGGATGTAGGGCTAGGAGCGGTCCTATCCCAGTGCCATGATGGGGAGGAGCATCCTGTGATGTACCTGAGCAGGAAGTTGTCACCGGCTGAACAAAAGTATTCCACAATAGAAAAAGAGTGTTTGGTTATCAAGTGGTCAGTGGAGGCGTTAAGGTTTTACCTTACAGGGAGAAAGTTCCAGTTGGTCACGGACCATGCCCCACTTAAGTGGTTGCAGCAAATGAAGAACCACAATGCCAGGTTGACACTCTGGTACATGGCCTTACAGGCGTTTGATTTTCAGGTTGAACATCGTGCCGGGAAGTTACACAAGAATGCGGATGCACTTTCCCGTATTACGGACTGTAGAGAAGAAGTTTCACCAGTAAAACCAGTCTGTAATAACTTAAGCAGGGGGGTATGTGATAAGGAAGCTTATCATAGCTCAGGTAGGAGCTATAGAAAAGATGATGTGACTCTGAACAAGCAACCTGTCAGTTCTGGTAGAAGTAAGAAAACAGAGTTTTCACATAAAAGACTACCAGTCCCAGAATGCACCAGGTTTCCAGCAGCCATGAGAGGGGCTGAAGTGAGAAAACGTGTGTGCAATCAAGAGAGCTATGAGGTAATCCCTAAGCACTCATCTCAAAGGGCAGGACCTGATTCAACACAGCTGCGCTGTGTTAGGGAGGAGCACACATTAGAACAGAATAAGAATAGAGCTTATTCTACAGATAACAGCTACAGAGGGAGATACAGCAACAGCTTCAAGCTCAAGCACCAACATCATCTCGAGAAGCAGAAGCCAAGCCAAGCGGATAGAGAGAGAAGGAAACTCTCTGGAAGGAAGAGAAGAAAGGCCTTTGGCAGGTCTGGGAGAGTCCAAGGCAGTACCCATACTGGGAGGTATTCCAAATGCCAGCAGAGTCCATTGGACTGGAGTCAGCCAGAGGAATGGAAGGGCAGAGATAGTAATCACCAGTGGCTACCTGGAAGAGAGAAGACTCCACGTGGAAGGGACTTTCAGACCTATGCCAGAAGGTATGTGAGAGAGGATCCAGTGTCCAGGGATCAAGATTGGAAGGCTGGACATCAGAATTGGATTACATACTGGCCAGGCTATACAGAGAGGAATTATGATAGCAGGAGAGGCTCAGGTATGAACACTGATCCAGACCCTATCTATAATAGTGAATGGCAGCAAGGGAATAAGCATTCTCATGATAGTGCCTTAATGAAAGACTCGTCTGTGCCAATGTATGATAGTGACCCTATGCTGATTGATGAAGGGGGAGATACAGCAGATGAAACTATTAATTACATGGACTGTTCTCTATCTAAATGCTATTGCTAGCTTTCTGTGAGCAAACACATCAGCCATCACAAAGAAACCTAACTTTGTTCTTTATTTCCACTGCAAACAGCTCTTAAAGCAGGATTTGGGTTCACACAGTAGCAGCCAGCCAGCTAAAGGGATTCAGCTGGTCAATTGATAGTAATTAAAGCTGCACCTGATTGTGTGTGTGAGCAAGGGAGAATCACTGCTGGGATCTGCGTGGAAAATAAGCAGAAGTTAACCTAACAAGCAAAGTTTATTCATTTCTTTGTGCCTTTTTATTTGGTAATTATTTGCTAAGAAAACATTAGCTAATTGCCTGACAAGCTGAAGGTTGTTTTCTGATTTGCTTTGTGACTTTATGTTATCCATTTAAACACTGCAAGCAAGTAACCTCATTTATATTGCTACCAAGCATATTTGTGCTGGGTGAATTAAACCCCATCAATAAAAGAAGTATTTTATTGGCCTTACCACTGGTATCACAACTCAATTATTGTCTTCAGCTGTGTTTGGGAGTGAAAGAACTACATTACCCACAATACCTTGCAAGAATAATATGAATATATGCATCGTCAAGATTGTGTAAGTTCTCACCCTAGGCAGCCGTCTGACAAGTTGCGTATGAGGTTTGTATGATATTCCCTTTTTGTTTGGTTGATGCATTTGTTGTATTGTTTTTGCTTTGTTAGGTATAATTCCTGGTTCTCGGGTGACTTGTTCTGTCTCCATCTCCGTTCTATTTTTCTGAGGCTCCTCTTTTCGTTTCTTATAGTTTTAGAGTACCATGGTTTGTGTTGTAGTTTGTTGCAGCAAGGTGTCCTGTGTCTATATTTTGTTGCTTTGGCAGCGTTGTATATGGTGTTGTTCCAGTTGGTGATTAGTGCATCTAGGTCATCTGTTTCATGGTTTAGGTTTTGTATTGTGTCTTGTAGGAACTGGTCTCTGTCAAAGCATTTAAATCTTCTTTGTGTGGGAGTGTTGTCCGGGTATTTGTTTAGTATCTCCTCATTAGGTGTAATTTTTACTTCAATTAAGTGATGGTCAGACCATGGTACTGGTGTGGTGATGGGTGTTGATATTAGGCCTCTTGAGGTTAGGTAGTTGGTTGCAAAAATAAGGTCTGGTGAGGATCCATGTCTGTGTGTCGGGGTGGTGGTGATTATTTGCATGAATTGGAGTGAACTCATTGCTTGGAGAAAAGCTTCTGCATCTTTTTTGTTGGTGGACTTAAGGTTGAAGTCTCCTAGGAGTATTGTGGGTTTGTGGCTGGAGTTCACTGCGCAGACTGTCTCTAGAGTTGATGCTAGTTCTTCAGGTGCCACATGGGGTGCTCTGTAGGTGAGACATATGGCCATATGTTTGTTCTCTATGGAGATGGTGTTAGAGTGTTGGGTGTCCATGTTACTTTTCTTCTCTTATCTCTCCTTACAACCCCACTCGGGAACTCTGCTCTTCTGACAAACTCCTTCTATCTGTGCCCTTCTCTTCTATTGCTAACTCCAGACTTCGCTCCTTTTACCTTGCTGAACCTTACGTATGGAACAAACTACCTGTGTCTGTATGCCAGGGACCTTCTCTGACCCTCTTCAAATCCTGGCTAAAAACTCACCTCTTTGCTGTTGCTTTTGGATCTTGACTCACCTGATCTCCTTTTTCTTTCCTTTCCCCTTCTTTTATCCCAGCCTACACCTTCTGTGTTGTCTGTCTTGACTATGTTTATGTTTATTTACTTTATATACCGCTAACAATGACATCATAGCGGTTTACATAGAATATAAAACAATACAGAAAGCCTTTGGCAGAAAAAGGAAAGGAAGTTACAGTAATGGATAGGAAAGCAAACCAGGAGAGCCATACAACAAGACTAGATTGTAAGCTTTATGAGCAGGGACTGTTTCTTACATGCCTGTGCAGCACTGCATATGACTTGTAGCGCTATACAAATGCTCAGCAATAGTAGTAGTAATAGATCCGGGTCTGGATTGCCAGAGAGATTTCAGGCATAGAGAGGTAGATCTGGGAGTCATCAGCATACAGATGGTACTGAAAGCAATGGGAAGAGAGAAGCACACCAAGGAATTGGGTGTAGAGAGAGAAAAGGAGTGGACCCAGGACAGATCCTTGGGGTACACCAACTGGGAGTGGGGTAGCAGAGGAGGAGGAGCCACCAGAACACACATTGAAAGAGCAATGGGAGAGATAGGAAGAGAACCAGGATAGTACAGAGCCCCTAAAACCAAGCGAGGACAGTGTATCGAGGAGAAGGTTGTAATCAACAGTGTCAAAAGCAGCAGAGAGATCAAGAAGGATGAGCACAGAGTAAAGGCCCTTGGATTTTGACAGGAACAAGTCACTGGAGACTTTGGCAAGAGTCATTTCAGTAGAGTGTAAAGGACGAAAGCCAGACTGTAAAGGATCCAGGAGGGCATGAGAGGAGAGGAAGTCAAGGCAGTGGCGGTGAACAGCACGTTTGAGTAGTTTAGAAATGAAGGGAAGACGAGAGATGGGACAATAATTAGAAGGACAGGTGGGGTCAAGTGAGGGTTTCTTGAGGAGAGGGGTGATCACAGCATGCTTGAAGTCTGCAGGGACTGTTGCAGTGGAGAGCAATAGGTTAAGAATATGAGAGATGGAAGGGACAACAGTGGAAGAGATGGGGCTTAGGAGATTGGTGGGGATAGGAGCAGAGGAGCAGGTGATGAGTTTGGATGAAGAAAGAAGGTGTACAGTTTCCTCTTCAGAGATCACAGGAAAGGAAGAGAGGGTAGCAGAGGTAGGGGGGGGGGGGGAGTTGGGAGTGAAGAGGAGGAGGTGGGGAATTGGAGGGTGATCTTGTGGATTTTGTCATGGAAATAGTCAGCCAGGGTTTGGACAGAAAGGGAGGGCAGGATCAGGGGCTGGGGCACTTTGAGAAGAGAGCTGAGAGTAGTAAATAGACGGTGAGAATCAGAGGCAAGAGAGTTAGGTTACTGCTCCACTTGTAGTTTAACTTCAGGCCCATTTTAATGTATTTTCTGCTTTACTTCTTTTTTAGCACAGATTTCTTTACTTTAGTGATTTCTGCATATCATTTGTTTATTACACTGTAAATAATTAATGTGGCAGTAAACAAAACTGTGATAAAAGTCTAACACAGATTTTTACAGCAGTGTTATTATATCAGCCTGAGAGTGAGTCTCATCTGATGCTTGGTGCAACTTCTCCCCTCACTCAGCAGGAGGTGATGGGTACAATGTGTCTGTGCTGCACAAAGCTGAGCCCAGGAATCCCATATCCGGCAAGCAGCCCATTGGCATTAATCCCCACACACTAGGGCTCACACTGCAGGCAGGAAGGAGAGGCATGCCCAGTATACATGTGCTTGAAAAGGAGCTCCTGCAGGTTTAAGAGCAACTGCTGAGGTCTCTTATTGCTGTAAAGAGGTGCTGAGAGCAGAGCCCAGGTGCTGGTGTGGACTTCAACCTCAGGCAGCGGTGACTGTTCCCAGATCAGCTCTGAGGGCACAGTGGGTGGGAAACGCTGGCTAGTGTTCAGTAAATGTGGCTGAATGGTAGACCTGGGAGTAATATGCTCCGTCTGCCTTTGTTTCTGCCTGTTGTGAACTACTTGTGTATGTGAACACTGTTGGACCCCCACTGGCTGCCTGAACTCATGGCCTCATGGGAAGGAAGGTGAGAGAGACTCATTCTACCCAGATCCGGAACAATCTCCTCCTGTAAGTTGCTGGTGAAATGCCCCAGTCCTGGAGTGAAAGCTGCCCTACTTGTGAAGGCTCTGCCTCAGCCATTCTCTCTCCTGCTTTTCTGGGAGGGATTTGCTCTTCCCTCTCTCTCATCTCTCTTTCCAGGGATGAGGCTTCTACCTCTGCTTCTCTCTCAATGGTGGATGATTAGCATTGCAGAGAATCTGCTGGGGGGGGGGGGGGGGGCGGAAATGTTCAGGGTCAAGAGAGAGGAAGGGGAGGAGGGATCTAGACTGAGAAACTGAAAGACTAGAAGAGAAACCCTTGTGCTCTCAGGATCTCATGCAGGCAGCCATCTTCAGAGTGGCAGCAAACTGCTGAGCTGCAGGATGTCCGGCTTTATGCTTCTCTTCCCAGATACTTTCAAGGGCCTCTGATAGCCCTGCTAAATGAAAGCATAAAATAACAAATTGCTCATAGATGTTTCATTCAAATGCAAACATGAAGGGCTTTCTTGTTCCACTGACAAAGAAAGGTGCTTGCCCGTTAGCTGGAGCCCTTGCAGCTAGCAGTATAGTGGTAAGCATAGCTGCCGTCCAAGCAGTAGATCCAGCTTCCATTCCTGCCAATGCAGCCTTTCATCCTCCTGCCTTTCTTTGCCATTCACATCCGCTCCCTTTGTTAGCATCCTCTCCTTCCCTTGTCAGAGGGTATAAACTCTTTCAAATGGCAGCGACTAGAGACCGTGACACAGAAGTTGGTGATTCGTGAGAGACACACTGGTGGATATAGATGGGAATCTTATTCACTTAAGAGATCCGAGCATTAGCAGTTTTCTGCCTTCACCAGCTCTCCTCCTCACCCTTATTTATTTATTTATTTATGTATTTAAGAGTTTTTCTATACCGCCTTTTCATTCAATCAAGGCGGTTTACAATAAACTTCAACTTATACAAAGAACTTGCAAATATCAACAGTAACATTATAACTTCAACAACCTGAGTAGTCTCTTGTATTATTATCTAAACTATATACATCTTAATGAGAGTAATGGGGTGTTTGATTGATTTGTGTGTCATGTCTTAGGTCTGTTTGTGTAGAGATTAGGATGATTGGTGGTCATCTTTGAATTGTTCCATGAACAGGGTGGTTTTGAGAAGTTTCAACTTCTTCTCAAGAGGTAGTTAATGTATTTATAATTGCTGTAATCCTCTTTGTACATTTTGTCAAACAGAAAAGATGGAACATGCATCTGTTATACAAATTTAAAAACACATAAATTTATAATTATAGCCACCTAAGAAAAGAAACCCTAGTTATACGCCACCTGATATTCAAATTGGCTGACACTGAAAAGCCGCAGCGGTCTGTCTCACTGCTGAAATATAATAATCTAGATCCTCAACAGCCACAACAATCAGCCTCACTGCTGAAATATAATAATCTAGATCCTCAGCAGCAGTATCCTAATAGAGGCTGCCTCTGAATATCCAAGACTGAGTGGTTGCTATCCAGATAAGTGGTTATTTCCATTTGGCGCTTATCCAGATAACAATTTAGGTCTACTTTTAAGTGTACTAAATGTACTCCTAGGGGAATTTTGCAAGAGCATTAAAAATTATGTGCAGAAATTTTGAAAATTCTGAGCATGGTATTTTGTTGTCTGATCATTTTATTTTTCTAAGCAGGTTATTCCTGATCTCCTTTCCACTTCCTTTTGTTGATCTTTTCTTAAATCCTTCTCCAGGACCTCGTCTCCTATTTTCTGTTTCTTCTCTCTCCCTTTCTTCACTTCTTTCTCAATATCTATCACTGATATTAAACTTTGATTCATCTTGTTTCTCTCCATTGTTCTCATCTGCCTTTCTGTTTACCTAAAGTCAGATTTTACTCCTCCTTCTCCCCTCCTCCAGTTCAATATCTTCATCTCTCACTTATGAGCTTTCCATCTCCCACTCTCACTTTCCTAGTCCTCACATCTCCCACTCTCATTTCTCCCCCATCATCACCCCCATCTCCCAGCCCCAGCATCTGCCCCCTTCTTCCATCCCAAGAATCTGCTGGCATGAACCTCCAGCACACTTCTCCTCGTCTCAGCATCCATCAGCATGAGCTAGCTTATCCCTCCCATCTTGTAAAATGATGCCCCCGTTTCCCATCCCACCGTCCACCTGCTGAGGCCTCCTTGTCTCTATATTTTCCCCTCCCACATTCAATATTTCCTCCTCCTCTCTCCTTCTCCTTCTCCCTCTCCACCTATATGGTCCAGCATCTGTCTCACTGTGTCTTTACCACCTCCCAACCAGCATCTCCCCCTCACCCCACCATGATCCAGCATCTCCTCCTCTCCCTCCCCTATACCCATCTCACCCAGCATCTCTGTTTCTCTCTCCCCTGTCCTGCCCCCCTCCCCCAGGTCCAGAAAGTCTTCTCTGCTCTCCTTCTGCTCCAGCATGATGCATCCCCCCACCCCCTTATTTCCAACTTGGCCAGTACTGCTCATCAAACCTTTCTTTTTCCCATGGTAGTGAGATGACTGTAATAACCATACAGCAACTCAGACCCCTCATCGACATCAACGATTTCAGAACAGTTGTCCAGGCTCTCATTATGCCACATTTAGACTTCTGCAATGGCATACTCCAAGGAACATCCAAAAAGAATTTACACATCCTTCAAAGAGCTCAGAATGTCACTGCCCGAATCATTATGAAAGCTAAAATATTCGATCACATCTCTCCTATCCTATACGCCCTCCACTGGCTTCCTATCTATAGTAGGATTCAATATAAAACACTTGTCACCACTTTTAAACTCATTAATGACCTAGCCCCATCACAGTTGGCCACTCTACTCCAAACCCCACAAGAAAACAGAATCAGAAGAAAAACTAACCTCAACATGCTATTAATTCCCATTGCAGTGACAAAATCAAAACAAATAACCACCAACACTGCTTTTTCATATTATGCTCCCAGCCAATGGAACAAACTGCCACTAAACCTCAGAGAGATTAAAGATCTTACAACTTTCAGGAAGGAACTTAAAACCTACCTATTTAGTCAACACTATAGCAACATACAACCTGAAATCAAATTTACTACACAAAAACATGCAACAAACCAAACACAAGTCTACCCCACCTAATTCCATTTTCATATCCACCCAAGTTAGTCTACTCCCAACACTGTACTTATGATCGCAAATAACTATTATAATCTCTTGCTAACCATGTAAAGCTACTTTTTGGTTCTTTGTAACATAGTTTTATGTTTCCTTTTATGTTAATAACCCACACATTGTTTTCCATGTAACCTAGTTCTTATGTAATCTAGTTTTATGTTCACCTAATGTTTAATGTAATGCAATATTGCACTGTTTTGCTATATTGTTGTTTTAAGTTCCTTGTAAACCGCCCCTGATCTCTGGAAGAGGCGGTATAGAAAAGCACACAAATAAAAAATAATAAAATAATAATTAAAAAAAAAAAAAACAGTGATAATGCATGCCTGCAACTTGCATCATCTGAGGAGACTCCCACCCCTGTGATCTTCAAAGCTCTTCTGCATCCCACTTCTGTGGCAACAGGAAGCGTATGTTGGGGGTGGGCCATTGAAGAGCTTTGAAGATCTCAGGGAATGGGAGGTTTTGTAGATTGCACAGGTTACAGGCATGCAATATTGTTGGTTTTTTTAAATGTTGAGGTCACCTTGCCATCACATGAGAAAAAAAGCTTTGTGGGGAGGCGCCAGCCAAGGGGGCAATAGGAAAGAGAGAGAGAGATGCTGGTTGGCAGGTGGCAGAACCAGACAGTACAGTGTATGGTTGTAAACAGATACTGTACACACGGCTTAAAAACCAGACTGTCCAGTTGAAAGCCAGGTGGTTGTTTACTCTAACAAAACCCTTCCTGCCTAGCCACAACCCACTCTATTGTACTTAATTCAATGCTGGTTATCCTAAGAATTTCCTAGTTCTTCGTCTGTTTTTTATAATTCTTTCTTCCTTTCTCTAAGTTAAACTACCTTTTTCCATGTACTAACTTGAAACTAACTGTAAACCACCTTAACTATTAGATAAAGCAGTATATAAAAACAGCTAAATAAAATAAAATAAATAAATCCATCAATCCAAAAACTTACCGAATGCTTTGCAGAGATAACAGAATGGCTCACAAACCACAACCTCAAGATCAACCTCACGAAAACCAAAGCTATGTATGTAACAAAAACCAGAGCTTCACCCACCCACCATCAATTAAGATACAAGACACAAATATAACAGTTAAAAACAAAATAAAATACCTCTGAGTTCTTATTGACCATACCCTCAACATGACATCCCATATAAAATACATATCAAAAAGATCTTCTATAAACTCAAAATGCTGAAACAACTTCACCCACTACTCTACTTCAACGACTTCAAATCTGTAGTTCAAGCAATCATCACATCCCATTTTGACTTTGCCAACACCACCCTACAGGGCATAACAAAACTAACCCTAAGACAACTCCAATTAGCGCAACACAATGCAGCCAGGATAAAGATGAACATCAGTCGAACAGAACACATAACCCCCATACTATACGACCTCCACTGGCTCCCCATACAAAGCCACATAAACTACAAAATACTTGTCACTACCTTCAAATTAATTAATAATATCACCCCCTCACACCTTTCCATGCTCATTCAAAAAGAAACCAACTGCCGCTCTCAACAAAATTGCAACAAAAACAGAATCTCTATACCACCAGACTTCAGGAAATCAACGAAGTCAACCAACAATAAACCTCATGAACACCATCACTAAACTAAATACCACAGCTTCCCACCTTGACCCCTGCCCAGTCCATTGACTGAAAACTGATTTACCGGTACTTTCATCATTCATCCTCCCAATGATCAACCTCTCCCTCAAGCAAGGATACTTGCCACCAACACTCAAACACACACATATTCGCCCAATAGTAAAAAATAATAGCCTTGACAAAACCTCCCCCAACTCATAAAGACCCATCTCTAGTATACCATTTTGGGCAAAACTTACTGAAAAAGTGGTCCAAACGCAACTCCAGGACCACATCGAAACATTAGCCCCTCTTGATGACCAGCAATATGGTTTCTGACCGCCCCATGGTGTGGAAACACTTCTCATGGTACTAATGGATACCTTAACACAAGGAATAGATGATACAAAACAAGCATTTATCCTCCTATTCTTAGACATCACGGCTGCATTTGATAGTGTAAATCACCTTTTAATGTTATCAAGGCTCCAGCAGATAGGCTTAACAGCAACAGTCTTTAAATGGTTTGCTTCATACCTAAACGATAGAACTCAAACTGTACAAATCAACCAGAAGACCTCGGAAACTTACAAGCAGGTGCAAGGACTCCCCCAGGGGTCTGCCCTCTCCGCCCTCCTCTTTAATATTTATCTGCAGCCCATCTGTTCAATCTTCACAAAACATCGCGCAAATTACATTTACATGGATGACATAATGATATACATCCCATTCAAATTACCAAACCTGCCCACTCAACAGCTCACCCACTGTGTTAATGAAGTTTCACGATGGCTTATGTCCCATATCCTACACATCAATCAATCAAAACCCGAAGTTTTATTTGTTACCAGAAACCAAAACTTCATACCACCGTCAACAATCTGGCTCCAGGACTCCGACATTTTAGTAAAGAAGGAAGTGAAATACCTAGGAGTCACCATAGACCAAACCCTAAGCATGCAAACACACATCAAGAATACAGTCACTAAAATACACTACAAACTCAAACTCCTAAAGCAGCTCCGACCCCTAATCCACCTACAGGACTTTATACCTGTAATACACGTGCTTATCACGCCTCACCTTGACTTCGCCAATACAATTCTTCAGGGAACAACCAAACACTCAATCAGAAGGCTCCAACTAGTGCAAAACGTTGCAGCCAGAACCATCATGAACATCAGCGCCATCGAGCACATCACGCCTACTCTCTACGAGCTACACTGGCTACCCATTCAAAGTAGAATAAAATATAAAATACTAGTAACAACCTTTAAAATTATCAACAACTCAGCACCCTCATTCCTTCATACGCTCATCAACATGGAAAAACTCAGCAGAAGCCAAAGGAGTAAAAATAATAACAAACTAGCATTTCCAAAGGATTTTAGAAAAAGCAAGAAAATGGTACTTGCACTTTGCACCGAACCTCTGGAATGAGCTACCTGCCGAGCTCAGAGAGGTCAAGGAACTCGAAACATCCCAGAAAAACCTTAAAACGCATCTATTTATGCTACATTTTAGCCCACAAACTCCCTCACACAAAAGAACAGAAAACAATTCATCGCAATCTCACATCAGTCAGTCTCAGCAGACAATTTCCTCTTCAGCCTGATTGCCTCTCGCATTGCACGTATAGCTATATCCCCTGTATATAGTCATTCTAAATGATCTTTTGGATCATGCATTGTAAATAGTTCCAACAGCATTAAAATAAGTGACTGGGTACTTACAGTACAACTCTCATTTTTGTTCCATGTAAATAGTGCCTGACACTTGGTAAACTGTTCTTATTGATGTGGTACAATGGCTATTGATGTTCCATGTAAACCGAACTAGGCACTCGGTAAACGGTTCCAAAAGTTTTAATGTAAATAGTTCCAACAATTTTTAATGTAAATGAATGAGTACATGTTTGTACAATTCATATTGTTGTTCCTTGTAAACCGTGCTTGATACTTGGGAAAACACAGTATATAAATATATGGTAAATAAAATAAATCAATAAAAACTGAAACCTGGCTATGTCATACCAAAACGAGCAAGCAGAATACAGAAAACTACTCATAATTCTAAATAGTTCAATACAGAGATGCTCAAAGAGACATATCAAGCACTCTCTATCATACTACATGTTAATGTAAATAAAGAAAATGTTTCATGTAATTGTATATAGTTAAGAAAAAATCTTTCTATGTGATTGAATATTTACTTGTTCTGTGATATTCAAATTGTTGTTCAATGTAAACCAATTTTGATCCACCAGAAAAATGTGGTATAAAAATTTACAATAAATAAATAAATAAAATAAAAATAAATAATGAGAGCAATTTCCAGAAACCATTTGTCCTGGTAAATGCCCACCCCACTGTGGTTAAAAGTGCATGCTAATCTTTCTTCTCATTTGTGGGGCTGTCAGCACCTATTGTTTTGCTTTGAATGAAGCTGCCCTTTACTGCCCACGGAATCTACCACTCTAGGCAACCGGCTAATTCACCTAATGGTTAAGTAGGCCCTGGGGGAGGATACAAGTTATTGTAGCTCAAGGTTGCTTTTAAATTAGAGGGAGGAGTGGCCTAGTGGTTGGGGCAAGGTACTACAGGCCAGAAGGTCGGTGATTCAAATCCCACTAGAGGACAGCAACCTTGGGCCGGAAGGACTGGGGTTTCTAGTCCCGCAGGTGCTCCTTGTGGTCTTGGGCAAGCCACTTAACCCTCCATTGCCCATGTTCCCTGTAAGTATTAGTGTATGTGTCTCATATCCCCTCGTGTTAAATGTATCCCCCAACCGCTTTGACCCGGTGAAAAGCAGGATATAAATGCAGCTAAATAAATAAATAAATAAAATTGTAAAACACTCTGACACCCAAAGGGAAGAATGAAATGTCAACTAATTCAAACTTTTATTAAACTCAGTGCATGTAAAAGGTTTCTTTCCGCTGTGTATCATTTCATGTGTTTTTAGAGTTGACAACCGATTAAAACTTTTATTACACACAATGCATGTAAAAGGTTTCTTTCCGCTGTGTATCATTTCATGCCTTTTGAGAACCGATGACCGATTGAAACTTTTATTACACAGAGAGCATGTAAAAGGTTTCTTTCCGTTATGTATCATTTGATGTCTTTTCAGTTCTGATGAACATTTAAAACTTTTATTACACTCAGTGCATGTAAAAGGATTCTTTCCGTTATGCATCATTTGATGTCTTTTCAGATGTGATGACTGATTGAAACTTTTATTACACTCAGTGCATGTAAAAGGTTTCTTTCCGCTATGTATCATTTGATGTCTTTTCAGGTCTGATGACCGATTAAAACTTTTATTACACTCTGTGCATGTAAAAGGTTTCTTTCCACTGTGTATCATTTGATGCCTTTTGAGAACCGATGACCGATTGAAACTTTTATTACACAGAGAGCATGTAAAAGGTTTCTTTCCGTTATGTATCATTTGATGTCTTTTCACTTCTGATGAACAATTAAAACTTTTATTACACTCAGTGCATGTAAAAGGTTTCTTTCCGTTATGTATCATTTGATGTATTTTCAGATGTGATGACTGATTGAAACTTTTATTACACTCAGTGCATGTAAAAGGTTTCTTTCCGTTATGTATCATTTGATGCCTTTTCAGGTCTGATGACCAATTAAAACTTTTATTACACTCAGTGCATGTAAAAGGTTTCTTTCCGCTGTGTATCATTTCATGCCTTTTGAGAACAGATGACCAATTAAAACTTTTATTACACTCAGTGCATGTAAAAAGTTTCTTTCCGTTATGTATCATTTGATGTCTTTTCAGATGTGATGACCGAGTAAAACGTTTATTACACTCAGGACATTTAAAGGGTTTCTTTCTGCTGTGTATCATCTGATGCCTTTTCAGTTGTAATGAGCAATTGAGACTTTTATTATACTCAGAACACGTAAAAGGTTTCTTTCTGCTGTGGATAAGTTGGTGGATTTTTAGTTGTGACAGAGAGCATGAAAAGCATCTCTCCCTAATGAAGGTTTTCTGGTGCAATAGTAACTGATATTTCCTTTTAAAGCTTTTTCCACAGGCATCGCACAGAAAGAATTTCTTCCCTTTCCTCTCTCCTTGGTGGAGTTCAGAAGTCATTTGGTCACTGTTACTATTCTGAAATGTTCTCTCTACTCTCAGGTGTCTCTGGGGCTCAGGGATGTCTGTGAGCTCCCTGTCACTTCTCTCACACTCAGTGACTCCGTCTGGTGAGTCTCCTACAGGATCTCTCTGTTCCTTCTGCGATTCCAGCTGCTGATTCCTTGTGTTGTTCCTTTCGGTCCTCCAAGAAATGTCCCTGAAAATATTTCCTGAATTTCTGGGGATTTCTACTCTTTCTTCAAGATGTTCTTTTTTATTTTCTTCTTTCTTCTCTTCCTGGATGGTCTCAGTAACTGCTGGATATAAACAAAAGATATTAACCATAACATTCAGCCCCACTGTTCGCGTTACAGAATCAGGCCTATACTGAACATACATAAAAATATCAAATATCATCAGTTTTTTGTGCTTGCTTCATCCACTGTTGAAGTCAGTATTCCATTGAGTTTTCTTATGGTTACTGATTAACATTTAGGTTCTATAAATGATTTTCAGAACTTGATTTGAGAATACTTTATAGCCGATTTATACTTTGCTTGCTTATTTATTTATTTAAACGTGTTTTTATACCGCCTTTCTACCATTCAAGGTGGTTTACATTTAACAGAGATTTAGCAGGGCTGTGGTGGATCTTAGCTGTACATAGAACTAAACATTGCAACAGTAGAACAACATAACATAGAACAAATCATAGTAACAGTAGAACAGTGTATAAACAATAGATATTTTTCTCAACTATTTACAGTATATTATGAGTCAATAATAGTATTCATAGTTCTTGGCTATTCACATTGAGGTCATTCTGAGGCACAGATAGCAGGGATCCATCCCCACTATTCATGCTGGCTCCTGCCCCTGTATAACCTCCCTGCCGGTTGTGCGGGGAAGTTAGATGGGGCGGGGAAGAGGCTGCACAGGGGCAGAGAGTGGGCAGTCGCCAGTCCTGGACGTTCAGGGCCGATTCTGATGTCGGCCTTATATGTACAGGGCCGGCGAATTGGCCGGGGAAGTTATTCTAATTAGTCTAGGAGCTAAAATACCACATAGAAAGACAGCTAAGCTGAACCAACCATTCCTCCCCATAAAACGTAGACCATCTCTACATGTAAATAGTTCGCTCCCCTCACATAATGTATCTCGTATAATCCCTGTTTAATAAAACAATTCCTCTGTAATTGTTATATTGTTTGATGTAAACTGCTTTGGATAAAGGCGGTATAGAAAAACTGTTAAATAAAATTAAATTAAATTAAATTAAATAAATAAATATTCTACCTCCGAGCTGCAATTGTAGCAGCGAAGTGCATGCAATAAATAATACCAGGAGTCATTTGCAGGGTCCAAGCCAATTTATTGTGCACAGGCCAAGACAGGATCGTGTCCTAAAGAGACTGAGCAAAGAAGTACAGGAGCAAATTCCTTATATACATTTTTTACACTTCGGTAGAGGCAAACTTTCTATTGGTCCCAACGCCCCCTGCACCTATCCAATCGGGAACCCTCTCTGGGTCTCAGTCCCTGTTCCCCCTTCTCAAACTGTTCTAACAAAGGCACAGTCTTCGATGTAGTTACATTTCTACTTCAAGGACATTTCTAGCTCAGAGAATGCAAGGTCAATGTAAGTATAAAGAAATGGTTCAAACTTCCTAATAAGCATATTTTCTAACTCTGGTTCTTTTTCAGCACTAATCCTAGGTGGGGGTTGGAATCCAGGCCTAGTGTTCAGGCTATAGGCTATAGTCTACCATATTCCCCCCTTTGATTATTCTCACCCCTATCAAAAGAGGGTGAGAAAGAAATCACATATCATTCTCTCCTTAAACTGATGCTCCCTATTGGGGTAAGGCCTGATACTTCCACATAGCTAGTACCCTGGCTGCTGTCTTCCACTCAACTGTACTGTCAATGATTGAAGTTACGCATCACAAGCATCAAAGTAAAGAGGAGCAGGTTTCGTGGGATCTGAGAGTTGTCGGGTGGCATTTAGGAGGGCCCCATCTTCGCTGTTCCATCATAACTCTAAGACATAATAAGTAGGGTTCTGACAGGGATTAAAACAAGTCTTAATCTTCCCTTTTGTACAGATGCTTAATTCTGTACCATTATACATACTTCGGCTAACAGTACCAGTACAGCTATAGTAGGAATGGTAGAGTTTGGGTGATTTTTGTCCCAGTTCGGGTAGTGGTTATACAAGCAGTACAAGGAGGTATGGCAAGGGTCATACTAAGGGGTCCTAGGGCTACCGCAAGGACAACATAGAAACATAAACATATCATGGTACGATATTTCACTGAGTCTGTTTAGTGAGTTCTCTTTTTCCACAGCTTCCACTGTACGTAGACCTGTAAGCTTCCGGTAGGTGACAGGAGTAGGGCTGTAGATTCTCACGACTGTGGTTGTCGTCACAGCGTGAGTCGCAGCGGCGACCCTGGGTGACTTGTTGAAGTCCAGAGACGAGGTTCAGTAGCTGCAGCTAACTTTACCCGGCTGTGGTGGAGCCAAGGTTCTAGTTCCGCAACCTTGACTGCTGTAGGGGTTGACAGTATGACGACATAAGGTCCTCTCCAGTGAGGTGCCAACGGTGTCTTCAGCCACTCTTTGATCCACACCGAGGTTCCAGGCTTGAAGGGAAGCAGGGGTTCAGTCAGATTGATAGGCAGTTGTTCTTGTACCCAAGCATGGAGACCCTGCAAAACAAAACCTAGAGCCACTAGCTCTTGTCTAGTAATTTTGGACCCAATCTGATTCATGTCCCCCTTTATCCCCTGAATAATGGGCGGGGGTCTCCCATACAGAATCTCAAATGGTGAAACTTCTAATGACTTGGTGGGGGCTGACCGTATCCTGAGTAGGGCAATGGGAAGAACCTGGGGCCACTTCAAGTGAGCTTCTTGGCAAAGTTTAGACAGCTGGGACTTCAGAATGCGGTTCATATGCTCAACTTTTCCTGAGCTTTGGGGTCTATAAGCTGCATGTAATCTCCACTGTATCTGTAGAGCCTGGGCTAATTGCTGAGTGACTTGAGATACAAATGAAGGACCATTGTCTGACCCTATGACTAATGGCATACCAAACCGGGGCATAATTTCATGGAGCAGAACTTTGGTGACTTCCCTGGCTTTCTCTGTCCTAGTGGGGTAGGCTTCTACCCACCAGGAAAATGTACAAACCAAGACCAGCAGGCAATGATATCCATTTGCATGTGGCATTTCAGTAAAGTCCACCTGGATAGTTCCCATGGGGGTAACTCCTACTGACTGAACTCTTGGGGGCAGATTAGGACCTTGTTGAGCATTGTTTCTGGCACAGGTTAAACATCTACGGGCTACTGATGCTAATAATTATGAGATACAGAAATGAGGTCTAAGGGCTCTCTCCATGGCCATTTTCCCATAGTGAGTAGCCTGGTGGAAAGTCTGAACGAAAGCTGGACCTAATGCTTCCGGGATTACAGATGGACCCGGAGGCTGGCTACCTTCAGGCAGTGGCAGCACTATCCATCTGGTCTCTGATAACACTCCCCCTTCCTTTTGACAAAAATAGGTAGAGAGTTAGACTATTTCCCCGTGAAACTTCTCCTTCCCCTGCCTGGTGTCCTTGGCAGTGCATCACTGCGACTTGTTGGGGTGCCCATACAGCATCTAGCAGTGTCATTATCTCGGGGCCATACTTAATAGACTTGCCTCCTGAGGTTATTAACCCTCATTCCTTGTACAGGGCTCCATGGGCATGTAATGTTGTAAAGGCATACTTAGAGTCTGTGTATACATTCAAGCGGAGCCCCTTCCCTATTATCAGTTATCTAGTGAGGGCTATCAGCTCAGCCTTCTGCGCTGAGGTTCCCGGGGCCAAAGCTGACGATTCGACCACCATGTCCAGGATCACTACTGCATAATCAGCACAGCGTCGTCCGCTGATGACAAGACTACTTCCATCCACGAAGAAAGTCCGTTCAAGGTTAATCAATGGGAGATCAGTTAAATCAGGGCGACTAGAGAACACAGTGTCCATAATTTCCAAGCAGTCATGGTCAGGGGGACATGAACCAATTGGCAACAACGTGGCAGGATTCAAAGCCTGACTGACGATCAACTGTAATCTGGGATTTTCGCATAACATGCTTTGGTACTTCAACATTCGTGAATTGGTGAACCAGTAATTCCCTTTATGTTCCATGAGGGTCAAGACAGAATGCGGTACTGTAACTTGGAGGTTCTGACCCAGGGTGAGCTTGTTGGCTTCACTCATCAGGAGGGCCATAGCTGCAACGGGTCTCAGGCAGGGGGGGCCATCCTTTTGCGACAGTATCCAGTTGTTTTGATAAATATGCTACGGGTCGCTGCCAAGATCCAAGAGATTGAGTCAACACCCCCAAGGCATTTCCCTGTGACTCATGGACGTATAGGCGAAATGGTTTCTGTACATCTAGCAAAGCCAGAGCTGGTGATGACATTAATGCTGTTTTCAGAGATCGGAAAGCTGCATCCTGTTCAGGTCCCCATTCCAGGGGAGATCGCTCTATTCCTTTGGTGGCTTGATACAATGGTTTGGCCAACAGCGCAAAGTTGGGTATCCATATTTGACAATAACCTGCAGTTCCCAGGAAAGCCCTCACCTGCTTCCTTGTGTTTGGGGTAGGGATGCAGCACACAGCTTCCTTACGCTCTGGTCCTGGCCGCCAAATCCCACTGGACAGATGGAATCCTAGATATTTAACCTCAGTCTGGCACAACTGAGTCTTGGCCTTCGAGACTTTGTATCCGGCATCATTCAGGTGGTGCAAGAGATAACTAATGGCGTGCATACATTCACTTCTAGAGTTGGTGGCTATCAGCAGGTCATCCACATATTGGAGAAGGACTCTTTTCCCGGAGTAACCGAGTAACTTGAAAGGTCCTGATTGAGGGCTGCACTCAAGAGGGTAGGCGAGTTTTTGAATCCTTGGGGTAGTCGAATCCAGGTGAGTTGACCATGCCTCCCTATAGTAAGGTCTTCCCACTCAAAGGCAAACAGAAGTTGGCTGGCTGGTGTCAGACATAAACAGAAGAAAGCATCTTTCAAATCCAGGACGGTGAAGAGAGTAGTCTCGGCGGGGATCAGTCCCAGGAGAGTGTAAGGATTTGGTACCACTGGATGTATGGTTACAACTGCATTATTCACTCACCTCATATCCTGCCCTGGATGGTAGTCTCCCATCCCTGGCTTCTTGATTGGGAGGAGGGGGGGGGATTCCAGGGTGATTGGCACTTCTCTAAGAAGTCCATACTTCAATAATTTCATTAGATGACAGTGAATGCCTTCAATCGCTGTTCGTGGAAGAGGATACTGTCTCACATGCACCGGTTCCGCTCCTGGTTTGAGGGTGACGAGAACAGGGGCTACATTTTTTGCTAGGCCCAGAGGATTATTGGTCCCCAATTTTCATACTGACCATAGGCTCCTGGGGACCCAGAGGAAACTTGGAGCCCGGTCTGGCCTAGTCTTCATCCGAATTGTAGCCCCCTTCAGTCGCCACTCCCTCTATAGCTGCTTCTTCTCGTTGAAACTGTGTATAACGTGTCCCTCCATGGTGCTGGAACCGTCCCCCTGCTCTCCCAGTGCTCCCTCCTCCCCTCCGGGGGGCGGGGTCGAAGTACGGGCATTCATTTTTCCAGTGTCCTTCTTCTTTACAGTAGGTGCACTGATTCACGCCTACCGGGGGCCGGCCATTTCCTCGGCCCCTTCCACGTCCTCTGGTCCTTCTATTAGGAAAACCTCCCTCTTATCGTTCAACTAAAGCTGCTGCAAGGAAATCAGCTTTCTTCTTCATCTTACGTTCACTTTCCTTCTGAAGCTCTTGATCACTGTTCACAAACACTTTCTGTGCAACTTCCATTAGCTGTGCTGCATTCATGCCCGCAAATCCCTCTAGCTTCTGCAGTTTTCGTTTGATGTCTCCCTGGGACTGACCCACAAAGGTCGAATTCACCATGCGCAAATTTTCTGGGGCTGCTGGATCATATGGGGTGTATAGTCTATAGGCTTCAGATAATCTTTCATAGAAAGCCGCTGGGCTCTCATCTGGACGCTGGATGACTTCTGATACTTTTCCAATATTCATAGCTTTCTGGCCTCCTTTCTTCAGGCCTTGTAGCAGGGCTTGGCAGAACCTAGTGAGGGCCACCGCCCCCTCTACACTGTTGGGATCCCACTTAGGATCATCATTTGGGAAAGCTGCGGCGGCTGCTTGCTGGGGATTTAGGCCTGCCCCTCCTACGGGATTCTCTTCTAACCATCGAGTGGACACTTGCACAAGTCACGCTCACTCCTCGGTACTAAAGAGAGTGGACAGGAGCTGGCGACAATCGGACCAGGTAGGCTGATGGGTCTGCATTATACTAGTCATTAATTCAATCAGATCCTGGGGTTTCTCAGTATAGGAAGCATAATGCATCTTCCAGTTCAATAAATCGGTGTTGGATAAGGGCACATAAACAAGACTAGTGGGTCCCACCACCACCTGGCCTTGTTCATCAAGTGTAGGTAGGCCTGGGACTTGTCACAATGGCATCATGTGACTTCCCTTTCGGCCCGCAGCTGTAATTCTAAAATCATAAGGTGGTCGGGATCGTCGAGATTCCGTTTCCTGAGGTGGGGTGTCCGCAGTGAGTGACCCTGAACTGGTAAACGAATCCCTGCTTGTGGCATCTTCACTGAACTGGGGCCCTCCCGAAGCGCTCGGGCCAGAGTCAGGGCTTCCGGCAAGAAAAAGGAGCGCGTCCTCCGGCCGCGGAGGCAACCGGAGGGATACTTGGGGTAAAACTGCAGGGATGGATTCCTCTGGGACAGGCTCTGGCTGGGGTGGTGGCAGAGCCGAGGGGACCGGCCTGTAGAGAAACTGGGACAGACGGGACTGGATATCTGGAGATTCTGGGGCTGAATAAACAGGCAGTTTCTTTTCCCCAGGCTCCCAGGCCCCCTTTGTGGTTGCTACAAATATCCTACACTGTTCCTCATGACAGCGCTTCATCCAGGAAGGCTCTTTTTCACAAATACCTAACCAGGAATCTATATATGGGAACTGGTCAGGATGGTCTTTTCGTACAATCTGGTGAACTAAGGATATGATACTAACATCAAAGGTACCCTCACGGGGCCATGAAATGACCAGTACAGGCCACTCCCTTTCACAGAGCATTTCTAATCGGGACGGAGACATTTCTATTCCATAGTCTCCGGCAAATCCCTTACTGAAATTCTTGATCATACATTTCAACGTAGTTTGCATGGACTCCGACCCTCCCATAATGACGTACACGACAACAGACAGTAGGGGCGGGTAGTCGGGCTGCAGGTAAGGGGTCCATACAGCCCTAGAAACAAATGCATAGATAAACACCAAACGCTTCCTCCTTTTCGCGACCTGGGAGGTCGCCCAGCCAGGAACTGCGCTAATCAGGAGTCTGCACTTGCTTGGTCTGCATTTCAAGACCTCTCATTCACACACAATCAGACATGCTAGCAAAAATAAACATTTTCCTTCTCCCCTGGTCCGTACTCGGACCTCTAAGCCGTTCAGGTTTCCCCCATAAATCAGAGAATAAATAAATAAATAAATAAATAATAACAATATAACAGGAACAGTTGACGTAGAAATACAGGCAGGGCTGAGATATAACCAGCAAACTAATATAACAGGTACAGGTGAAGTAACAATACAGGCAGGGCAGAGATATAACTAAAACAGTTGAGGAGATCCGAAGGGGTTACTAAAAACTTTAAGGATACTGACACTTTCCAGAGACATTCTTTTCTGCAGGCTGTGTGAAAGACACACCCCTTTTCCCTCTGTTTGCTAGAGATACCATCTCTCATGCTGTGCTGAAAAATAGAATCACTGAAACAGCTCGTCCTCGCTGTGCTGTTAAACACGATTCCTTAAAGTGACTCCTGAGGTTTTTCAGTACTGTTCCTTAATCGGTAAACAGTTTCACAAATTACCCAACAGAATAATCTTACATTATACCAGAAGGGAAACCTGTGGTTAGACAACAGACAGAGGGTGCGGGTGATCAGACTGCCGGTAAGGGGTCTGGGCAGCCCTAAAAACAGAGGAAGACACAAACACCAGACGCTTTTTCAAGACCTCTCACTCAAACACAGAGATATATGCCAGCAACATTCCAAAATTCCCAGGCCTTACTGACTAACCAGAGGGCGATAGTTTCGGTCTCACGCATACTCATGCAAGACGTACTAGGACCACCCGGAGAGGTGATGAAGCTCTCATTTCCAAATACCAAGTTCCAAATTCCAAGTTGCAAATTGCAGCAAATTGCAAACAAATTCCCAAACTAACTGACTGAGTAGCAAAGAAAATTCTACTCACCGGATCCGGTACCAAGTACAAAAACAGGTAATGGGTTGAATCCCGGACTCCCCTCGGGTTCAGAGGTGTTGGCCGGCCGGACCCAGCAATCCGCCGAGGCAAGGAGGAAGCCTCTCCAATGCAAGAGGACCGGTGGCGCCTGAGGTTTCTCCTGCAGTCGGCCAGACACGGTTCCAGCCGGACCAAACCTTGAGACGGTAAAACGTGGTATATTCACTTGAATACCATCCACTACTCGCACTTCCCGGCCTAACGCACCAGGAACTGTAGCAGCGAAGTGCATGCAATAAATAATAACAGGAGTCGTTTGCAGGGTCCAAGCCAATTTATTGTGCACAGGCCCAGACAGGTTCGTGTCCTAAAGAGACTGAGCAATGACGTACAAGAGCAAATTCCTTATATACATTTTTTACACTTTGGTAGAGGCAAACTTTCTATTGGTCCCAACGCCCCCTGCACCTATCCAATCGGGGACACTCCCTGTTCCCCCTTCTCAAACTGTTCTAACAAAGGCACAGTCTTCGATGTAGTTACATTTCTACTTCAAGGACATTTCTAGCTCAGAGAATGCAAGGTCAATGTAAGCATAAAGAAATAGTTCAAACTTCCTAATAAGCATATTTTCTAACTCTGGTTCTTTTTCAGCACTAATCCTAGGTGGGGGTTGGAATCCATGCCTAGTATTCAGGCTATAGGCTATAGCCTACCACAGAATAACTCCCCTAGGTGTTATTTTTTGTGGTGTCAGTGCGCGGAAGGGGTTGGGGAGGTAAAGGTAATGCCCTGCAGCCTGACCCAGGCCTTAGGAGGCCGGATTGGGGATCGGTTTGCAGGGAATTATCTTTGTTGGGCCGCGGCCAGCATCGCGGCTTTTAAATGGAGCCACGGTGCCATGGCAACGGGATGCCATGGTGCCACAGCTGAATTAAAAAGCGCTGGCTGAGTTAGCCAGACTATCGCTGTACGTGCAGGTTGGGACTAAATCACAGTCCCGGCCTGCACGTACAGGCCTGTTTGCAATTCTGATCCCACAGGGTTAGATGTGCCCCGCCGTATCAGAATCGGGAACTCCTTTGTACGTCCAGGTCTGCTCGGATGTACAAAGGAGTCATATGTTGTGATCAGAATCGGGCCCATTGTGATAGGTTGACATAATAGCATTGGATTGTGTTAACAGTTCCAAATATGGTTTGTATTCTTCTAAGAAGATGAGCATCTTAAGGTTTTTAAGAATTCTTTTGTTTCAGTGCATGCTCATAGCTTTGATGGTACAGAATGTGGGTGCAAATAATGATAGTGGACAGCTGCATATAGATTGCTTACTCTTTAGCTTCCGGGGGGGGTGGGGCGGAATTGCGAGTAGGTTGATGGAATTATTTCTTCTTTAACTTTTGAGAGCAGGTTCTGGAGGCTGTTGGCTGAGTCATTGTGTACGATTTTGAAAATTGTGGTAAGTGCCTTGAGCCTTGATTCTGTGTAGTTTCTCGAAATGGGTTAGTTTTGCGCATACTATGGCAGTCGTGGACCTCACTTCTAAGCCAGGGTATGTGAAGTATGATCTTAGTTTCACAAATTTACTGCTAATGCTCGGTATAATACTTGCAATGTGCCAAACAGAGCCTCCTACTGGAGTTCATAACATGTAACATGTATGGGTAGTTTGTCAACATGTGCTTGGAAATTCTTCTTTATCAGGTCTGTGGCTCCCAGGACAAAGGGAAATATTTCTGTATCTTTCTGCCACATTTTCTTGGATTCTGACTGCATTTTTTGGTACTTCAGGATCTTCTGCCTCTCCACGCGATTCACAGACTAATCACTCGGTACCGACACTTCTATTATCAATGCCATTCTGATATTCTTCTCCCTTACCACTATGTCAGGTCTCCTGCAATTCAGTTTCTTATCCATCGGAATGGGAATATTCCAGGTGATCATAACCTCTTCATTCTCTGTATTCACTCAGAGTCATGATCCCAGTGCTTTTCAGGGACAGTGATGTTGTAGTGTTTATAGAGTTTCCAGTGGAGGAGGCATGCTACTTTGTTGTGCCTTTCTGTATTGAAATTTTCCACCATCAGAACTTCACAGCCTGCTATTAGGTGAGTCACCGTTTCCAGCTCTTGCTGTGATGGGAAGACAGTGTAGCTGGATCAGTATAGGAGTTATATGGGCTCAGCGAGGGGCTCCGTAGATTATTCATATAGTTGTGTTCTGTGCCATATATAAAGGGTGGAGAGTAGTTTTTTGGAGACCATGGTAAATGATGTTGGAGTAATCTAATACTGGAGTGATCATGGCTTGGCAGACTGAAATAATTCTGCGGAGAGGAGGGGGCGGAAGTGTTTTAGAGTTCTTAGTTTGTATTAGACAGCAGAGGTTGTTCTTTTGATGTGTGATTGGAAACTCAGTTGTTGGTCAATAGTGACTCCTAGGTATTTTGTTTCAGTTTTAACTCTGTTTGTTATATTGTTAAGTTTCAGTGTTGATGGGGGATGAAGGCTGTGTCAGAAGTCATGTATAGTGCTTCAGTTTTGTTTGTATTTTTTTATTTGTATTTATTTATTTGTTACATTTCTATACCGCCCCTTCAAGAGATCAGGGGTGGTTTACAAGGAACTTAAGAAACAGGTACATGGAACAATAATACAACTTTTTACTGGTAACTTGATTTGCGGGTAGGGTCAGTAGGTTGGAGGTTACAATTTTTTAGGAACTATGTCCAACTTGGCTATATACAGGAATTTTCATGCTCACATTTGCTTTGCACTGCCCTTATCTTGGTTGGGTGAGCTGCCTCTGTGGTGCGTGTGTGTTTTTTGTTCTGTAGTGCATGGTAAAGAGGTGGGGTTTTAGGTGTTTTCTGAAATCTTTGAGGTCTTTTGTTGTGCGTATGTGTAATGGGAGGGAGTTCCAGATGCTGGGTGCAGCATAGGAGAATGCTCTGGAGCTGGTGGTTTGTTTTGTTTTGCGGATGGAGGGTGGGATTATTAGACTGGATGGCATTCTCCCTGCGTGTTCTGTTGTTTGTTGGGGTGTGCAGGAGGGTTGAGAGAAAAGAGGGAGCAACATTGTTGATGAGTTTGAATGATGTTACAAGTAGTTTGTATTTGATCTGGCTTTCTATTGGGAGCCAGTGTAGGGTATATAGGAGGGGTGTGACATGGTCAGTTAGTATGGCTTTGCAGGTGATCTTGGCTGTAATATTTTGTATTCATTGGAGTATATATAGACTCTTTGTCGGAGGACCCTGCAACAGGCTGTTGCAGTAGTCGAAGTGGGGGGTGATGATGGATTGAATGACCACTCTGAAGTCGTTATCTTCAAGGAGAGGTCTTAGTTGTTGTATGGATTTTAATTTGTATAGGATTGTTCTGGCTGTTCGTTTCAGGTGGGGTACCATGCTGAGAGAGGTATCTAGGATTACACCGAGGTATTTAACATCTTGCTTGACTGGGATTGTGGTATTGTTGATGGTAATGGCCTGGGGTAAGGTTGAGTCTTGGTTTCTTGATGGTCAGGTTGTGTGCGTTGAACCATTTGCTTCCGTCAAACATTTCTGCAGGTTTGAGAGATCTGGAAGGAGGAGGGTGATGGGGTGAAGAGCATTACATCATCAGTGTAGATTCTGTATTGTATCTTGTGGGCCTTAAATATTTGACATAGTGGTTGGATAAATAAATTAAAGAGGAGGGCTGAGAGGCTTGAGCCCTGAGGTACTCCAGTTTGTTGGGTGAAGGGGTTAGATGATTTGGTCCCACATCTTACTTGCTGTTTACGGGATTCAAGATAGGATTGGAATCAGATGAACATGATATCTTGGATGCCAATTTCTGAGAATTTCTGCAGCAGTCGGTGGTGTGGTATACAGTTAAATGCAAAGGTGAGATCAAGGAATATAAGGATAAAGTTGTTGGTGTCTTGTGAGGAGAGTATCTGGTAGAGAGGTAAGGAGGATTTCGACCCCATGTTATTGTCTGAACCCATGTTGATAGGGGTCAAGGGGCACATGGTTTTGGAGTTGTGTGAGAACAATCCTTCAATTAGTTTCATTATTAAATGGGATGCTTGAAATAGGTCTGTATCAGCTTGGGGATGTAGGGTCCAGATCTGGTATTGATTTGCAACATTATTTAAGGTAAACTTTATTCACACACATTTCACACATATTCAGCTTGGGTATGATGTTTGCTTATAACAACTTGCTATAATATTTATTTATACTTTTTTTCAAGGGGTTAGGATTGAGGATCCTTTTATCAAAGTATGCTACACAGTGCGGGTTTTGGAGTGTGAAAAGTGTACGCTGAAGCCTGTAGTAACTGATAGTGAGGTCCCAACACAGTGCAAACAGATTTCCGTGTTGTGAATTGCATGTTGGGTGGTAAAGGGTAGTTTAGAGACAGTTCATATGCAAACAAAACTATAGCAGTCAAGGATGAAGTGCGGTACCTGGATAGAGCTCTGAACCTAAAATCTCACATTACCAAAACTGCGGCAAAAGCCTACCACCGATTGAGGATCATCAGAAAACTCAAACCAATCCTTAACCAAGACCACTTTCGCACAGTTTGCCAAGCAGTCATCACCCCACTGCTAGACTATGGAAACTCGTTATATCAAGGCCTCCCCCAACAGACTATTCACCCACTTCAAATGGTGCAGAACACTGCAGCACGAATCATCACGGGCACTGCAAGATCTGAACACATCACACAACAGCTACACTGGCTCCCGATAATTGCAAGGACAAAATTCAAAACAATCCTAGCATCTTAAAAATCTTCCACTATTGCTCAGCAGATGCGCTCCAGGATATAATAACCAGAGATGTCAGTAATAGACCAAGAAGAACCAACAATGGCAACAGGATCAGCACACCCGCAGGCTATCACAAGACTAAGCAAGCAACATCTAAGAGAGCTCCCTCGCTATTGGCACCTGCATTATGGACATAAGGACCCTAAACGACACCAAAGACTTCCGCAAGGCACTCAAGACCCTTCTCTTTACTGAGGCCTATGAGCAACCACCTTAACTGCCAACCACTAGATACCACCAATTGGCCCAACAGCTACCTACACCACTTGCCCCCAACGACCCATTCCCATTTAGACCTACAAGCACATAGTATTTAAATGTATCCCTGTTAAATGTATCCCTCCAATTGTGTTATGACCACTTTGATTGAAGGATAAGGTGGTATACAAAACTGTCTAAATAAATAAATAAACACTGTGTGCTAAGTGCGACTATTAAAATTTGTATGGGATTCTCCTCACTTCACCTCAATAAGCGGAGTTAAGTGCACCTGCAGTAATAGTGCATGCTGCTGCAGTATGTTAGGGGACCTCTCTGTGCGATAACTGCTGGGAAGACGCTGGACACACCCCCAGCAGTTTGCGCATAGCAGTTGCAACTACCATGCTTTAGCTTTAGCGCTAAATGCTCATTGGTTGCAAAACCCTAGCACGTTTAAGTAAAACTGCCCCTGGGTTTTTTTGCATGGCCATTCATCTAATATATTTTAAATATACTTCTTCGTTCATATTTTATTTGAAACATGCTTACTTAGGGATCCTTTTACTAATGCTACTACCTGGTTAACGCACATATAGCATGCAGTAATTGGCTGAATTGAACACTAACGCATGGGCATGCCAGCTACTGGCCACCAAAATGCATGTTAACTGACAATCGCATGCTACTGCAGCAGGGCCAACTCAAGGGATTGTAGCACCCTGACCCAACTTTTGCTTTTGTGCCCCCAAAGGGTGATCTTGCAATAGAAGCTGTGCAAACAGGGGTAAATTTCAGCCAGCAGAGTCACTGTCTTACATTAAATGCCAGTCCCACCATTTAATTGTATATTCCATGCCACCGTCCATATAGGCAGCAGCACTGAATATACAGAGTGCCATCGTGGTCAATGTACTAGATGTTTAGGATAGGCCTGCTATTCGTCAGAAGAAAAACAAGAAGCGGGGGAGCAAAATAAGCAGCGATAAACTTTATTGAGCTTGACATTGTCATGTTTCAGCGTTTTGTACCTGCATCAGGGGCAACTTACAAATAAAATACGTGGAGGCACATTCCGACCTGGCCGTCCAGCTCCTTGTGCTGTCGACCAGAAACGGGACGCCCAAAGGTGGACCCGATTCTGATCCCATGGGGGCTAGACATGCCAGTGGGATCAGAATCGGGTCTATGGCCTGAACGTGCAGGCTGGGCCCTGATTCTGGTCGGTCTGCACGCCCAGCAGATCCCCGGCTACCTGAGTCAGGCTGAATGGAACTACAGAGCCATGGTATCCATTGCCATGGCACCACTGCTCCATTCAGAAACCGCAAATGCCGGCCGCCGCAGATTTTCTTCTTTTACCATAGCCAGACCCAGGGTCCAGCTAGACTCCCCTACCTTTTTGTCATGGTCCGGCTGGTAACATGATCCCCTAATATTCAGGGGGACTTGTTCCACATCTGTGATGGAAGAAGTCCCCCATTCATGTTCACGGTCCCGGACATACAAGCCGACCTCAGAATCGGCCCTGTATGTCTGGGGTTGCGGCCCGCCCATGCCCCACCTTCGCTCCACCTCAGTAATGCCCACTCCATTCATTAATTTATAGATCGCTATCATATCCCTTCTCAGCCATCTCTTCTCCAAGTTGAAGGTCTTCTAACCTTTTAAGCCTCTGCAGCTGGGTAGCCAAATGTTTTGCCAAAGGCTTGGTATCCAGGTTGATGAAGGAGATCAGCCTAAATGAGCC
This sequence comes from Ichthyophis bannanicus, assembly GCA_033557465.1. Lineage (NCBI taxonomy): Eukaryota > Metazoa > Chordata > Amphibia > Gymnophiona > Ichthyophiidae > Ichthyophis > Ichthyophis bannanicus. Next base: position 59,917,097 of record CM066031.1, on the reverse strand, counting down.
ACAAATACTCTTATCTTTCCCCTACTTTGGCAGCACCATTAACCCTGCCATCGCCATGGACTCAGGTCCCTGGCATCTTTCCAGTACCCCATTAAACACCTCTGATAAGAGTGAGGTCAACAGATTTTAGAATCGCCTGTAGAACTTGGCCATCAAGCCATCGACGCCAGGGCCTTACCCTGCTTTAGAGACCCAATCACCAGCCTCACTTCCCCTCACTAATGCCCTCTCCAATACCGCAGCCTCCTCAGTCTCCAGCCTTGCCAATACGCACTCCCGCAGAAAACCCTCACTCTTGGCTTACCCCCTCTACCTCTACCAGTACAATTTTTTATAATATTCCTGAAAGACATCCCATATTTTCGCTAACCCAGATTTCCCTTGGCGTTCCTGATATTCACTATCTGTCCCTGTTGATGCCTCTCTTTTTCAATTTTAATGCTAGCACTCTGATCACACGATTCCCTACCTAAAAATACGTTTGTTTTAAAATATTAAACTCGTGAATAAGCTGAGTAGCTCTTAAGCATCCCAATTCAGCTCTCAACATCTCCAGTTCTTCCAGGTCCCTAGGGTCTGGATCGCTCTGGTGCCAGGCCTCAAACAGGCACACTCAGTCGCATAGGGTCTGTTCCGCAATCTCCGTCAGCTTCTGAATCCTTGACATGATGCAAAGTAGGTGTCCCTTAACTACCACTTTAAATCCATCCAGGACCACCCCCCTAGGGGGACCCCAACTCCTCTATTAAATTGGAGGTTTTTCCCTATCACTTCCCGCACCTTTGATGTACACTCCTTGTCTTCTAATATGTAATCATTTAAGTGCTAAAATTTCACTCCCCCTTCTTTCGCTCCCAAATCAAAAATCACACTCATTGAGGCATGATCTGTCCATGCGATTGATCCCATCTCTGCCTCCATCACCCTCTGTACCAAGCCCCCACTCACCCAAATCATATTGAATCAGCTATAGGAGTCATGTGGCATGAAGTAAAAGATGTACTGCCTCGCTGCAGGGTGCCGGACTCTTCGCACTTCTACTAGTCCCAACTGGTCTTTCATCCGAACCATTTTCCTGTGTTTCCCCCATGGATGGCCCCCCCCCCCCCAATTATTACCTATCCATGGGTTCAGCATTAAATTATAATCCCCTCCCAAGATAGAGGGCACTGTTCCAAACTCTCCCAGCTTATCCAAAAGCTTCTCAAACTACTCCCTCTGTCCTTCATTTGGTCCATATATACACACCACTGTTGACTCCAACCCTTCCAAAAGCACCCTTAACCCCAAATTCCTAACCCCTTTTCCTCTTACCACATGTTTACTTCAATCTGCTTCTTATCACTCAGGCGAATCTCCCCCCTTTTTTTGGGTTCTTCTGATTTGCAACCAAATAAATCTGAGTGTATCTTCTAGAGCAAAACATCCTCTCTTGCCCTACTCTCAAGGGAGTTTCTTGGACACACAAAATATCCACCCTTAGTCGTCCTCCCTCCTTCTCTAGTAGGTTGTGCTTGTTCCAGCAGTTCAACCCCTTGGCATTTATGGTAGCTACAATGATTCTCTTGTCTCCTGTTTCCTTTCTTTCTTCCCCCTTTCCCTTTTCTCCCCACCTTCCAGCTCCCCCCTCCACGCCCCTTGCCCCAGTCTCCACCGCTAGAGGTTCCATAAGAGAGTAGTGACACCCCCCTTTCCTGATCGCCCACCAGTCACATCCCTTTCACCTTCCTCTCCGCCACTCACTCACCATACATTCTATCCCCCTTGCATTCTCTCATTCGCTCCCTTCACTCTCAAATATCCTTCTCTAGTAAGGCAGCTCACATTGGCATTGGTGACAGTAGCTATACTAAACTTCCATAGGAATGTCTCTTTTCCTCATATCGGTGCTTCCTTCACCAGTCCTTTCCTCCTTTGCCTGGATCCTTCCTTGGACACCCGGGTCCAATCACTGTTTTTTGGTCTATCTGTCCTCCTTACCGCAGGTCCTACCAAGCCCTCCACTTGCAGCCCTGCTTCTGCAATGGCTCTCAATGCCTCCTCCACTGTGGAGTCCTGCCATGTGCGGCCATCTTTTGTAAAGGCGAGCACAAATGGATATAGCCATCTATATTTCAACGTTTCTGTTGCAATTTCAGAATAATTGCACCCATCTCTTTTCGCCTTTGTAAAGTTCCTTTGGCCAGATCGGCGAGAATAGCTATCTGATATCCTTGCCAGTCAAACTGATTTATGGCCCGCATTTTCACAGGGATCCATTCTTTGATAGTAAAGTCAGGTACACAAATTACTATATCTCTTGAAACATTACTCTTGGGTTAACCCATTGCCCAGTGAGCTCTATCGAGTTGAATAGATGGCGGCACCTCTGCCCCGGCTACCTTCTCACAGTCAAGGTACTCAGGATCCGCCGGGACCCCCTTATGCACAAATTACTTTGTGGTGAACGGTTTTCCATGTCCTCAATCTTAAACATTATTGTTTCTTTCCACTCCTCGTTCTTTTATATCTGGGTCATTAGAGCTGCCTGCTCATCTGCCAGCTTGTCCAGGTGCTCCTCGTCTTCTCCCACTCTATGACCCATTTCCATTAGTTCCTCTTTGACTTTGCCAAACAAATTCTATTCTCACGGTGGTGAGCTCCTTCTTCAGCTCCTTGAACCATTCTTTTAATTCAGCCCTTGAAACCTGTAATGCCTTCACCGCACTGCTCTCCATGCTGTCGGCTCTCTCATCCTCCTTCTCTATGTCCAGGCCCCGCGATCCACTGGCCGCCATCTTGCCATCCCCGCTTGGCTTGCGCTTTGCCTCTGAATACACGAACGCCTTCAGCTCTGCGGCTTTTTGTTTTGTCGTCATATCGCTACCTCCATACCCTGCGGGGCTATCTGCTGCCAGGTTTTCAAGTGGTTTCAAGTGGTGGAGGCAGAATGTGCTGCTTTTTATTAGGGGTCACCGCCGAAGCTCGTCGTTCAAACCATATCGAGTTGGGTGACATCACTTCCTCCATTTCTATGTTTTCTGGCCCATGTGCCGCTTCTTAAAATCACTGCTCCCGCTGGATGTAGAGTGGCCTACACAAGCAGAGGATCTATGTCTGGCAGAACCTCTTGTAAAACCCCTATGGGAATTCTCTTGGTCCTGACTTGAACATGCTTATTCCCCTGGGCTCCTTTCAATGGCATCACCTACCTGTGAAGAATTATATTGTCCATATTTGAGAACATAGGGTACAGGTAAGTAAATTAGGATTACTCAGCTGGACTCTGTAACATTTCCTATTACTCAGCATAGTATTTATTATTACTCACCTGGGTATGAATCAGTAACTGCACTTTCTCCTGACTCCTGGAGATCCCAGACATTCGACTCTTCTTGTTTAATCCTTGATAATATATCAGGACTGATCCTTTCGTAGCCTGTTTTCAGGAACCAAAAACATGAAAAATGAGTTATAATTTCCCTTATATTCACTGAAAAATATACAGCAGTAGCTCTCAGGGAGCAGTACATAATATGGGAGGGGAGGAAGGGTCTATGACTGCTGTCCATGGAATAAGTCATACATTTTTATAATAAATAACATGATTGCTTAAGAAAGGGGGTTGTGATTGTTTGGTATAGACTAGACAGATTTTCAAGAAGCTGCAAATTATGAGGACTCTGAGTATTAAGGTTGATTTAGGAGGCTCGAGTGACTGTTTTGTAGGATGACTGCTGAACCCTTCAGCACCTTCTCCCCTCAGAATCATATCCAAGACGTCACACACTATCCCTGCAAGGGTATGAAAATGAGAATTAAAGAGGAGAAGCACTTACTGATGAAAGGGAAGATGTGGCTAATAAGGGCAGCATTTAAATCTTACCCCCACCCCCAACACACTTGACTTTGGGCAAGTCTTTTTGGGAGTAATTTTATAAATTCTGACATTAGTGAGAATGTGTGCTTTGCTTTTCAAAAGCATCACTTAAGCGCAAACTCCTTCCTCATAAACCCCTCCTCAAACAACGGATAAACTTATATATATATACAAGCCATAAACACTTAACTTCACTCATACAGAAAGGGCACAATTATATAATAGCTAACTTTCAGAGGGAAAGCACCAGTTTATACAAGGAAATGGCTTGGAAAATTACTTTCCCTATCTTCCCTCACCTCAAGTGCCCAAACGGATTGTAAGCTCACTGAGGGCAGGGACAGATTGTACCTCAATTATAAAAATGCTGTATACCCCCTTGGAGCTAAAATTGGAAGGTGATCCAGAAATGGAAAAACAGACATTGCAATGAAATTCTTAACAGCTGAAATACTGAAATAAACTTCCAGAATATAAGCAATCTGATCACATGGTGGAAAGAATAAGGCCTTCCAGTCTCATTAAAAGTACAGACTACCCACACATGTGGTACAAAGAAGCACATTTCATGGCCAGACAGATCTACCAGTGCCCAGGCTGTAGCTGAAGGCAAGTTACATTCAGGTAAGAGCAAAGAAGCACGTTCCATGGCCAGACAGGTCCACCAGTGCCCTGATTGTAGCTGAAGGCAAGTTACATTCAGGCCGCCGGAGGATCAAAGGGCAGACGGCCCTTTAAGCAGTGTGCTCCTGCTCCAGCCGGAGCCATCATCGCACGCCGCCGGAGGATCAAAGGGCAGGCGGCCCTTTAAGCGGCGTGCTCCTGCCACCATTTCACCGCAGCCCCCTGGTTCTAAGTAAGCATGATCGCTACCATTGTTGCTTGGGGCTTGTACTGTTACTATCGCCTGCATAGAATCTGTTACCCATTACTGCTTGAATTTGCTACCACTGCCTGAGTAGAACCGCTACCACTGTTGCTTAGAGCTTGAACTGAACTGCTTGAACTGCTACCATTGCCTCCGTAGAACTGTTACCCACTGCTGCTTGAATTGCTATCATTGTTGCTTAGAGCTTAATGGTTACCATTGCTTGCGTAGAGCTGTTACCCATTGCTGCTTGACACCTACCATTGTTGCTTAGAGCTTGAACTGCTACCATTGTCTGCATAGAGCTGTTACCCATTGCTTCTTGAACTCCTACCATTGTTGCTTAGAGCTTGAACTGCTACCATTGCCTACATAGAGGTGTTACCCATTGCTTCTTGAACTCCTACCATTGTTGCTTAGAGCTTGAACTGCTAACACTGCCTGCATAGAACTTTTACCCATTGCTCGCACAGAACTCCTACCCATTGCTTGTTCAGACCTCGCTGCCCACTACCATGGCCCCACATTTCATTGTCATTCTCTTCCTCCCTTTTCCTCCCCATCCTGCCCCCCTTCCTATCAACATCCTCCCTCCTCTTCCCCCTACCCTCCTCATTTCTCCCTCCACTCTACCCCCTAGCCTAGCACCCGCTCCGGAGCCTCTCCATACTATTCCCCGCATTCAACCTGCCCCCCTCTCTACCTTCCTCATTTCTCCCTCTGTTCTGCCCCCTAGCCTAGCACCTGCTCTTGAGCTTCTCACACCATCCCCTGCATTCAACCAACTCCCCTCTCTCTAAGGCAACCCCATCCTCGCTTCCGCCATACTACCTCCACTTTATCTCGCTCTCTTATACTCGTTCTCCTTCTCTCATCAGGTAACATCAATCCCAACCCTGACCCCCCCCCCCCCAATTTCTCTCCCATACTAAAGAAAGTTCCTCACGTACCCTATCTAATCTCATCCACATCCCTCCCCTCCCTCCTTCCACCCTCCCCCATTTATCCCACAGTCACTCAACCTTTCATTTCAACTCCAACCCTCCCCCCCAAATATAATCCCCCACATAACCTGATACCATCAATTTATCCCTCACTTCCCCCCCCCCCGCCTCATTTCCCTTTTGGAAAGCACATACAACCAGGCATATCCACCCACACCCTACTCCCTCCAAATCTCAGTACTACCCCAGAAATAGACCCCCAACGCTACTTTGATAAGAAATCTTGGTATACTACCCTAGAAACAGACCCCCACGCTACTCTAATAAGATATCCACATGTAACTTATCTAATCTTATCCATATCCCTCTCCTCTCCCCCTCCACTCTCCCGTTTACTTGCACCCTATGGAACGCATGCTCAGTTCATTAAAAAAACTACTTTTATTCACGATCTCTTCATCTCTAATGCCCTACACCTTCTTACCCTGACCGAGTCATGGATGGCTTGCAGGGTACGTTGCTGTGGCTGTACTAGATGGGGGAGGGGGCTATTGGAGCGCTGTCTTCCGGGTAGTATTTGAGGAAGAGGTGGTACTTCAATGCCTTCCTAAACTGGGTTAGGTCAGGGATTGCCCGGATGCTGGGTGGTAGGGTGTTCCAGCATCTGGGTGCACAGAATCTGAAAGCCCTTTTTGCTGTTGCATGGGTGCATTGGGTTATTGCCTTTGGAATTACCAGTGTGTTGACTGCTGCAGATCTTCTGGACCTATTGGGGGACATGGTTTGGATAAGCTCTGCTAGTGATGTGTAGGAGAGCCCATTGACGGCCTTGAAAGTCAGCAGTAGGGTTTTGAAAGCGAGTCTGCCATGTATAGAGAGCCAATGGAGATGTTTCAGGATGGGCGTAACATGGTCGCTCATAGAAGTCCCATGTAGAACTCTCGCTGCGGCATTCATCGCGAGTTGGAGCGGGTTCAGGGTAGATTGTGGGAGCCCTTGTAGGATTGCATTAGCATAATCAAAGTGCGGTATAATCAACAATTGATAGCATAAAGATGTTCTAATGAAAAAAAATTTTGTTATATGTAAACTGCACTGATACCAAATAGCGCGGTATAAAATAACCTGTAAATAAATAAATAAATAAATTTCTGGAAATCATCCGGCTCTAGTAGGAAGCGTAAGTGCCTGAGTGTTCGGATTTTGTGGTAGATTGCTCTTGCTATGTTGCTTATGTGCACCTTCATGTCCAGTCGTTGGTCTAACGTGACTCCAAGGTATCAGACTGTGGATTTGGTTTGTAGCTCTGCTTCCTTAACCTTTAAGTGGGGTGGCGGGGTGAAGTTTGTGGTTCCTCGTAATGAAAAGGACCTCTGTTTTCTTGTGCGGTATTCGGAGGTTTTGAGATTCGAGCCAGTTGGATACTGCGTCAAAGCAGTCTGTCAGTGGGGAGAGGTGCAGCTGCTCTGTTGCGAATGGCATGTAGAGCAGTACATCATCTGCATATATCAAGCAGTTGACATTGAATGATTGGATGAGGTGACAGATGGGCTGCATGTATATGTTGAACATCAGGGCGGAGAGGGAGGATCCTTGTGGCACGCCTTGCCTTTGGTGGCAATTAAGTAACATTTAGCATGAGGATATTTAATAACGTGGTATGATAAACTTGTTTGGGTAGATAGGATGGGTGCGTGTTTTAGTTGGCGGGTAGGTGGTATTTCAGTTTGAGTATGGGATGCTCATATCTTTCTATAAATAAATATGTTTTGAGGTCTTTGCGGAAAGTCTTTGAGGTCATCTAATGCTCTCAGGCTCGTTGGGAGGGAGTTTTCATAGTGTGGATGACAGTAATGATAGTGCTCTTTTTGATGTTGTTTGTTTGGTTTTGTGATAGCCTGCAGGTGTGCCGATCATGTGTCGTTATTAGTTCTTCTTGGTCTATTGCTGATGTCTCTTGTTATGACGCTTTGGAGTACGTCTGCTGAGAGATGGTGAATGACTTTGAAGATGATCGTGATTGTTTTGTATTTAGCTCTTGTCACCATTGGGAGCCAGTGCAGTTGCTGTAGGACGGGAGAGTGATGAGCTCGGTCCTTGGTGTGTCTGTAATGATGCGTGCTGTGGTGTTTTTTACCATCTGTAGTGGGTGGATTGTCTGCTGAGGTAGGCCTTGATATAGTAAGTTTCCGTAATCAAGCAATGGTGTGATAAGTGCTTGGCACACTGTGTGGAAGTGGTCCTGGCGGAGCATCGGTTTGATTTGTCTGATTGTTTTCAGTCATTGATAGGCCTTGTTTGCGGTTTTGGTGATGTGGGATTTCAGGTTTAAAGCTCTGTCTAGTGTGATGCCCAGATACTTAACTTCTTCTTTGACTACTATGTGTTTGTCTAGGATGCTGATAGTTTTGTGGAGGTATGAAGGTGAGGTTTCCTGGCGATGAACATTGCTTCAGTTTTATCGTAGTTGACCGTTAAGTTGTGGCTCTGAGCCAGTCATTCATGTCTTCGAGGCATTTGGTTATTGTTGTTGTGTTCAGTGCTAGTGTGTTGATTGGAGCATACACCATGATGTCATCAGCATAAATGTGATAGTGAAGTTTGTGGTACTTGATGATGTTGCATATGGGCTGTATGTAGATGTTAAAGAGCATTGATGATAGGGCTGAGCTTTGAAGTATTCCTTGCATGATGGGGAATTGTAGTGATTTCTTTTGGTCACATTTGACTTGTTGCGTTCATCCTTCCAAGTATGAAGTGAACCACTTCAGGGTATTCTTGCATAGTCCTATCTGTTGTAAGCGTTGCAATAGCTTGGCGTGGGACACGATGTTGAAGGCCGCCGAGATGTCCATGGAACACTAGCAGGAAGCAGTTTTTTTATGTTGTCCATGCCTCTTAGAAGGTTGTCAAAGAGGGAGGTTAGTAGTGTTTCCACGCCGTGTTGGGGTTTAAATCCATGCTGATGTATGTCCAGTGGGGCATTAATATCAATATGGTCCTGAAGTTTGCTTTTGCACTGCCTTTTCCAAGATTTTAGCAAGGAATGGCAGGCTGGAGATGGGACGGTATGATTTTGGTTCGGAGGGGCTAAGATTGCTACTTTTGAGTATTGGTCATATCATTGTGTGCTTTAGGGTTTGCGGCATGTATCCTTGTTGGAGTGAATCTTTGACCATTTTTTGAAAGTGATGAGAGAGTTGGCTTTTTGTAGCTTTGAGCCATGTTACTGGGCATGGGTCTGACGGTGAAGTTGTGGTGTTTAGTCCAGATATAATATCTTCTACTTGCTGCTTGGTTGGTATGTTGAAGCTCTCCCATGTTTGATGTTTATTTTTCGTGTGATCGTTTGTTTGTGGTGCAGTAGAGCATGTTTGGTTGGTGTTTTTTGACTTCATGTAGTTTGCATATTTTTGTGGGTCAAATTGGTGGGTGCTTTGTTGCGTGTCATCCTTGGTGAGCTTTTGTACAATGCTAAAGAGGTTCTCTTGGTCTATTAGTAGCTTTCATGATCAGGTTGGTATGGTGTTGCTGTCTACGCTCATTTATTAGATTGTTATATTCCTGTTGTTTGTCTCTGTATTGGGTTAGGAGGTTGTGTGATTTGTTCCGTCTCGATTTTCTTTCCAGTCTTCTGATTTCATGTGAGTACCATGGGGCGTTAGGTCTCTTGCATGTTTGTGGTTCTTTGATAGCTGGGGCAGATGCTGCATTGGATATTATTGTGTTCCATTCTTCTATATTTAGGTCAAAGGGTGTCGTATTCCTGTTGAAGTTGTGGAGTGATTTTGTTTATGAATGAGTCTCTGTTAAATGTTTTTGAACCGTCTGATTATTCTTTCATCTTCTTTGCGTTGGGCGGGGTTATTCGGGGTCACTGTGAATTCAATTATATGGTGGTCTGACCAAGGGACTGGTGTGATTGTTGGTTTTGTGGTCTTGTTCTGTTCCACTAATTGCATTGGCATGAAGACCAGATCTGTAGTTGTACCATGCTGGTGCGTTGGGGCATTAATTTCTGGCAGTATTTTAATGACTCGATGACGTTGTAGTTTCACTGGTGGGAGCGAATGTTAGGTTGTAGTCTCCTATTGCAATGAGAGGTTGCATACAGGTAAGTGCAAAGAAGCACGTTCCATGGCCAGACAGGTCCACCAGTGCCTAGACGGCAGCTGAAGGCAAGTTACATTCATGTAAGTGCAAAAAAAGCACGTTCCATGGCCAGACAGGTCCACCAGTGCCCAGACTAGCTGAAAGCAAGTTACATTCAGGTAAAAATGCACATGTGTGCCTTCGAGCGTCAGTGCTGACTCCTGGCGACCCAGAAGCTCCTGGGTTTTCTTGGCAGTGTCACCGGAAGTAGATTGCCAGGCCTTTCTTCTGAGGCAATGGAGGGTTAAGTGACTTGCCCAAGGCCACAAGGAGTGCTAGTGGGAATCAAACCCTGGTTGCTTGGTTACCAAGTCAGAGTTCTAACCACTAGGCTAGAGTGGAGGGAGGAGTGGCCTAGTGGTTGGGGCAAGGTACTTCAGGCCGGAAAGTCGGGGGTTCAAATCTCACTAGAGGACAGCAACCTTGGGCCGGAAGGACTGGGGGTTTCTAGTCCCACAGGTGCTCCTTGTGATCTTGGGCAAGCCACTTAACCCTCCATAGCCCATGTTCCCTGTAAAATAGTTATCTCCAAGTTATAATGCCCTGTTCAATGTAATTTCAGTTTGTTCAATGTAAACCGCACTGATGCAGAATAGCACAGTATATAAGAGAATGTAAATAAATAAATAAATAAAATAAATAGGCTACTCCTCCACTACAGTAGGTATTTTTTGTATCCCTTGAAGGACTTACAATCTAAGTTTGTATTTGAGGTAATGGAGGGTTAAGTAACTTGTACAATGTAAATAAGCGATAGTCAGCTCCTGCTCTATTAGACAAGGAGCCCCCAAGATGATGTGTGTAAGATTTCAGCAGATGACCAATATTCATTAATTCATTAATTTATTATTCCATTTAATGTCTCTTTTATAACCGCGCTCTTTGGAATCAGTGCGGTTTACAGTCAACAAAATTTGTACAGTGCAAGCGGGGTCCTACACTGGACTTACAATGAACAGGTGTTACGACTTGGGAACTAACGAGTGGTAACTATGTACAAGCTAAATGATCAGTCACAGGTGACCCGGTCAGCTTGGCAACTATTTACAGGGTGACTAACTATTACAGATTGATCGCCCAGCTTGAGGATGTGCAGTATTGCTCGGCGACTATATGCGATATTAGGTGGCTATATACACCTTGGCATTTGTTAGACATTGGTATCATTCACAGTGTTAGGTCACTATATACATGTTCAACATACTGGGTACATCACTGAACTATATGTGCTCCTGCTGGGCCTGTTAAACCCAAAGATATTTTCCATCTTAAGTAATATGGGACCAGGTTAAAAATGTTCCTGGAATTCACAATATAAACCTTCATTATAATGCTGGTTTCAAAAAGGCCGATATTCAAATGCCACAGTGGTCCGCCATGTCACTTAAATCTCAATGGGGTATTCTCCGGGAACAAGCAAGAAGTCAGTTCTCACTTATGGAGACCTCAGCACCAAAGGAGCAAGTGCGGCATCCACTCCCAGGCTGTCAAAGAAAGTCTTGGGAGGTTGCACCATGAATGTGCGTTCACCTACCACCTTCCCACCCCAAGGCTAGGCCAGTCTTACCTCAGTTTCCTTTTTTTCCGTCAGCAGGCTGCATTGGATGTAAATATCTGTTTTTTCCCCCCCGGAAACAGTGTATTTATTTATTTATTTTCAAATGTTATATCGCATTTCCAAGGATTCAACCACCGTTTACAGGTAACAGAAAACAGAACTTTACATGGAAAAAGACTAACGTTCACAAGGAATAGGGAGCCAAAAAAAAACATACAAGAAACCCATTAACATTAAAATATAAAAACTAGAATAATAATTCAAGAGGATTATTGATATATAGTTGAACTAGTAGATAATTATATTGGTAACCAATAATGTTAGTGGATATAGTTACCATTAATTAATACCACTGGAGGATAGCAGTCACATGAAGGAGTGAAGGGAGGGGTTAGGTGGGGAAGGGGAGGGGTTATAGTGGACTTGAGTCTTCGTGGTATGATAGCCATGATTTCTAAAAGTGGTTAAGAGTGGTTAAGAGCATGAATGTCTGGGATCTCCAGGAGTTCAGGAGAAAGTGCAGTTACTGATTCATAACCCATGGTTTAATTCTTGAACTACTGCACCAGTCTGTTGCAGGGTCTCTCCAGTCAAAAATAACTAAATATCCTTCAGAGAGCACAAAACATCACGTGCCAGAAGTGTAGGCAAGGCCCAACGAACTGAACATATAACAATCCCATATCATATGACCTCCACTGGATCCCAGTTCAGCGTTGGATAAAATACAAGATGCTGTTGACAACTTTCAAATTGCTCAACATTTCCCCGTCATATCTATCCACGATTATCCAAACACGACCAGATTCAAGACTCCCGTAGGGCAAAATGCAAACCATATTCTTGTAAATCCTCATTCCATCCGTAGAACAAAACACATAACGACGTTCCCCCCCCTCACCCCCCCCCCCCAAAGCATTCACATTCACCTGCCCCCTGTCTCTGGAACCATTGCCATTACCAATCCGCAAAATCAAAAGATTTCCTCCCAATTATTTAGAAGGGAACTAAAAACATACCTATTCAGGAACACTTCGGAAAGGCAAATGCAAAAACTCTTCCTCACAAATGGGTATGAACAGCACACACAATACCTCCCCTCCTGACGCATTTACCTACACTCCCTCCTTTTCATTTCCTTTAACGTATCCCAACGCAAAGAACCATGCCTGGTTAGTAAATTTGTATATAGTTTGTAAGCCCCCCTGGTTAAGGCTCCAGAGTTCATCATGAGAAGTTGCACCTACTTGGATATGTAATGTAACATGTATCTATGTAACAGAAGTTCAAATCCTGTTTATTGTAACGTTGTGGGGTTAATTCTAAACTGCACCTGATCGCTGGAAGGGGCAGTATAGAAGAACCAATAAAATAAATAAATAAAATTGATAAAAGTCTGTATTTAGGTGAAAAACACTCGAAGTACATTCGGCACAGGTGCGTTTTTAATAACTTCCTGAAGTACTTAATGTCGGAAGTAGCCCTTATTTTTAATGGTAAAGGAGTTCCATATTGCTGGAGAATATAAGAAGAATGCTAGTCCATATGGTGATTGGCTGAATTGGACGAAGGCTGGGTGGGATGCAGGGAGGATGTTCTGCAAGGGCTTGTTCTCTGGCGATTGTTAGGGAGTTTTCCAATTATCATATACAGGTAGTCTGAGGATTGGTCATGAGGGATTTTTTTTTGTCTTTCTGTTTCAATTTGTTTTCTCTTCCATGTTGGAATAACGTTACCTTCCCAGTTCTCAAGACTGTCGCTTTGGCATTGTGTTTTCTTTGGGTTCCTTCTTTGCTCTTCCATTTTTCGTGTTGCACAGGAATTTTTCTCAAGCCTTCCTGACCAAAGAATTGGAGTTTGAGCTCGCGGGCAGGTGTTTCTCGCTATGTCCTCAGAAGCGGCTTAAAGCACTGGGATTGGTGTGGCCAGAATATGTCTCTCACTGATGGCGCATGGACTGTGGCCTATGGCGTCTTTCTTGGATGCGACCACGAGGACTATTCATACCCTCTCTGTCTCCAGATGATGAGTAAAGGCCGGAAGATACGGTGGGAAAGGCAATGGAGTCAATGTCCCTAAGACCTCCCGTTCGGCCCCCCAGCCTTGTCTGCAGTATGGTTGCCCTTGGGCGTTCATGCCTGAGGCCTCAGCCTCACGTGGTGAACCAATGCGCGCTCATGACCCCTGAGGTCATGGAGCATCGGACCACAGATCTTCTGCCAATTGAACACCAATTTATTGAAAAAGGGGTTCCAGGGGTGATCCGGGAAACTACAGACCGGAGCCTGACGTCAGTAGCGGGAAAAATGGTAGAAACCATCATAAAGAAGAGAAATTACTCAGCATGTTAGATCGTCAGGGCCTAATGGGAGACAGTCAACATGGCTCTAGACAAAGGAAGATCTTGTCTTACTAATCATGTTATGTTTTTTTTGAAGAGAGTGAATAAACAGGTGGACCAAAGGTGAGTCGGGTTGATATAGTGTATAGGGACTTGCAGAAAGCCTTTGACATCGCGGGTCCCTCAACAGAGACTTTTGGCAAAAACTAAAGAGTCAGCGGGATAGGAGGCAGTTGTACTACTGTGCGCTCAGGCACTGGGTGTAAAAGATTAGAAAGCAGAGGGTTGGGCTCTGAATGACCAATTTTCCCAATGGAGAAAGGTGAATAGTGGTTGTACCCCAGGGATCTGTGCGGGTTCTGCGGCTTTTGGACATCTTCATAATGGACCTGGAAAGGGTGGAATAACGAGTGAGGTTATCAAATTTACAGATGATACAAAACTATTTAAAGTTGTTTTTAAACCAAGGAGGATTGGTGCAAATTGTCAAGAGGATCTTGATATAATGGGAAGACTGGGCATCAAAATGGCAGATGAAATTTAATGTGGACAAGTGCCAAAGGTGATAAACCTAGGGAAGAATAACCCATACTATGGTTACAGATCGATGCAAGGTTCCACTTTAGGAACAACCACCCAGCGAAAAAGTATTTAGGGGTCATTGTGGATAACATGTTATTAAAACCCTCGCCCCAGTGTTGCAGCGGCGGCCCATAGAGCAGATAGAATGCAAATATCAGAAGGAAAGGACTGGAAAATAAAACAAAAGATATTATAATGCCTCTATATCGTTCCATGGGTGAGACCGCACCTTGAATATTGAGTGCAATTCTGGTCGCCGTATCTTAAAAAGGATATATGAGTTATTGGAAAAATGTTCAGAGAAGAGCCAACCAAAATGGTTAATAGGAGCTGAAGGGAAACTCCTATGAAGAAAGGCTAAAAAGGTTAGGGCGCTTTAAACCTGGAAAAAGAGTAAGAAGGCTGAGGGGCGAATATGATAGGAATCTATAAATTAATGAACGGAGTGGAACGGGTTGTGTGGTAATCGTTGATCGATTGTTTACGTTAATCAGAAATATGGAAAGAGCTAGGGGGCATGCAAGAAAGCTACAGGGTAAACTATTTAAGACTAATAAAATAAAATATTTTTAACAAAACGTGTAATCAAAATCTGGAATTTGTTGACCGGAGGATGTAGGTAAAGGATGTTTAGTGTAGCTGGGTTTAAAACGGTCTGGGACAAGTCTCTGGAGGAAAGGTCCATTAAACCATTATTAAGAAGGGACCCAGGATATACATACTAGGACCAGTACAAGCATTGTGGAACCTGTGTCTTTTGGGGAAACTGCTTGGTACGTATTGATCTAGATTGGCCAACTGTTGGAAAAACAGGATACTGGTCTCCTGACATGGACACTTGCGGACCCCCCCGACACCCCCAGCAAACGACCACATATCTTAGGTTCGTATGGAGAACGATCTTCATAAGGATCGGCCCCCCATGAAGATGGGTGCACTGTTCTGATGCTGAAAAAACGTGGGTAAGTCCCATGTACACCGGCATTGGGAGTACCTTGGGGGCCGATGCCGAGGGCTGCGACAGCAGTCCGCTAAGCTTCCGGCCGGTGAGAGGGATCAGATCAAGGCTTCGGGGGATCCCATCTTCATAAAGGAGGCCCCCGATGGAGCCAGCATCAAGGCCCGTCACCCTCGATGCCTGTGCCGAGGCTGGTAGAAGCCTTCTGGCCGTGGGGCCAGGTTGTCCACTCATAGAATGCAGCATCGCTGCTCTCTTGGATCCCAGAAGCACATGAAAGCACGGTACCGCTATTGTACTTTGGTGCGGGACTGCACCCTCCACCGCTGGAGCGTCATAAGGGAAGCCCAGCTGGGGAGATAGGACACAGTTCAAACCCCATTCTGGTACCAGCCCATCCCGGTCTGTCTACTGCGAGACCCCATGCCTCCCATTCACAGTCCCAGTGCCTCAGACTCAGCACCAACTCATACGGGGACTATGGTCCTCGGTGATTCCCTCGGCATGCCATCAGGCCCAACGGTCTGCCAAGTCCTGGAGGTCTCCACTGACAGTGATTCCAGGAGCCAGAGACCAAATGATGCGTCTCCCGATTACTCAACGCCCACCAGGAACGTCCCCTCAGACCCATCCCCTCCTCAAGGAATTGCTTTGGAGGTTTTCCACCCATGGACTGGTCCTTTTAGAAGGGCTTTATTAGGGACATGGCAAAAGCTTTGCCCTTTGCAAACAAGACTGAGGATGAGTTCTTATGCGGAGGATGTGGAGCTTTTCCAGTACAAGGCTCCTCCTCAGACTGCGCTCACGGTGCCCATTCTCCATATCCTAGAAAGATCCTCTTACAGTATGTGGGAGATCGACTGACAGGGTGACCATTGTGAGCAAGCGGCCCGATCCCAAGTATCGATGTCCGCTAAGGAACCCTGGCTTTCAGAATATAAAGCTGCCACATCAATTCTAAGGTGGGGGGGGATCACCCATACATCAGACTGAGAGCCAAAAGCCGCCACTCTTTGGTGACCCTGGGTATGGGAGAGCCTGTTTCCATGGATGGCATAAGGTAGAAAAGGTTTCAAAGGCTCGGATGCTCAGCGCCTGTATCCAGGCATACCAGCTGTACATGGGCATGTACCTGAGGAACCTGGCAAAGG
>CM066031.1:58411338-58661691 GCA_033557465.1 Ichthyophis bannanicus | reverse complement strand
CCCTACCTCCAGAAGTCCAGAGAGAACATCCAAGTGGGTTCACTGGCACCCGGGAGATAGGGCTGTGTGGCCTAAAGTAGTGTGATGGAAGAAAACCCCGATTACCGGGTCCAGGTGGGTGGTGGGTCTCCGTAAAGCCCAGCCAAGTGGGGTCACGGGCAACCGGGTGGGAGGATCTGTGCTGGGTTTGGGTGCTTCACGGTGTGGTGGGGTGATTGGGAACATCCCCCCTACCGCCAAGGGGGGGTTTTCCCATCATAAAGGAAGCACAGCCAAGGGGGGGCCACTGGCACCCCGGGAGATATGCATTTTGGGCGGTGGGTCCTAAAGTAGGTTTGGAAACTACCCCCGCCTAAGGGGCCGGAGGTGCCCAGGTGGTCCAGGTAAGGGAAATGGCCCTCATGGCCAAAGGTGGGGCTTCACGTGTGTCACCACTGGATTATGGGCTTGGTGTGATTGGCATAATGGTAGTGGGAAAACATCCCCCCTACCGCCAGGGGTCCAGGTCAGCCCAATCCATAGTGGGCGTTCAAGCACTGTCACCCTGGAGATATGCTGCTGTGTTTGCTAAGCTGTAGT
Source organism: Ichthyophis bannanicus (assembly GCA_033557465.1). Lineage (NCBI taxonomy): Eukaryota > Metazoa > Chordata > Amphibia > Gymnophiona > Ichthyophiidae > Ichthyophis > Ichthyophis bannanicus. The sequence goes on along the minus strand of CM066031.1, from coordinate 58,661,112 downwards.
TGGAAATCATCCCCCCGACCCTCCAGGGGTCCAGGAAGCCATTCCATCCAAGTGGGTTTCACTGTCAACCCTGGAGATATGGCTTGGTGTGCTAGTGGATCGTTGGAACAACATCCCCCCTACCTCCAGGAGTCCAGAGAGAACATCCAAGTGGGTTCACTGTCACCCTGGAGATATGGCCTGTGTGTCCTAAAGTAGTTGGAAACATCCCCCCTACCTCCAGGAGTCCAGTAAGCCCATCCAAGTGGTGGTTCACTGTCACCCCTGAGATAATGGCTGTGTGGTGCTAATGTAGTTGGTACCATCCCCCCTACCTCCAGGAATAGTCCAAGAGAACATCCAAGTGGGTTCACTGTCCCCACCCTGGAGCTAAGGCTGTGTGTCCTAAATTTTTGGAAAACATCCCCCCTACCTCCAGGAGTCCAGTAAGCCCATCCAGGTGGGTTCACTGTCACCCTGGAGATATGGCTGTGTGGGCTAATGTAGTTGGAAACATCCCCCCTAACTCCAGGAGTACAGAGAGAACATCCAACAGGACAAAGTGTCACCCTGGAAATATGGCTGTGTGACCTAAAGTAGATGAAAACATCCCCCCTACCTCCAAGGGTCCAGTAAGCCCATCCAAGTGGGTTCACTGTCACCCTGGAGATAATGGCTGTGTGTGCTAATGTAGTTGGAACCATCCCCCCACCTCCAGGGGTCCATTAAGTCCCATCCAAGTGGGCTCGGTGTCACCGTGGAGCATGGCTGTGTGTCCTAAAGTAGTTTGAAACATCCCGCCTACCTCCAGGGGTCCAGTAAGCAGCCCATCACAAGTGGTTTCACTGGTCCACCTGGAGATATGGCTGTTTGTGCTAATGTCCGTTGGAAACATCCCCCCTACCTCCAGTAGTCCAGTAAGCCCATCCAAGTGGTTTCACTGGCACCCTGGATGATATGGCTGTGTTTGCTAATGTCGTTGGAAACATCCCCCCTAAACCTCCAGGAGTCCAGAGAGAACCCCAAGTGGGTTCACTGTCACCCTTGAGATATGGCTGTGGTGTCCCTAAAGTATTTTGGAAACATCCCGCCCTACCTCCCAGGGGTCCCAGAAGCCCATCCAAGGTGGTTTCACTGTCACCCTGGAGATATGGCTGTGTGTGGCTAATGTAGTTTTGGAAACAACATCCCCCCTACCTCCAGGGGTCCAGTAAGCCCCATCCAAGTGGGTTCACTGTCACCCTGGAGATTAGGGCTGTGTGTGCTAATGTAGTTGGAAACATCCCCCCTACCGTCCAGGAGTCCAGAGAGAACAATCCAAGTGGGTTCACTGTCACCCTGGATGTATGGCTGTGTGTGGCAAGGTTGATTGAGACCTCCCCCCTATCCCCATGTGGCCACAACACACCAGTAGAGTGTGGCCCCACCCACCCTGGGTATATGGTGCCCGTGTCACAATGTTTCTGATTCCATTCTCCACAATCACCTGGAGTCATGATACCAGTGTATGGTGCTCAGGGAGTCACCATGGTGGCCTGCTGTATGTTGGTGCGATGTGCCCTTGGACACCGCAGACCCAGGGGGAGGGGTAGCAGATGGTTACGGAGGTTATGTCAGTCAGATATTTTCCCTAGGGTATGGAGGTTTGGTTGCACATCACAACACAGTCCATGGGTCCACAGCCCAGCACACACAACTTGTAGAGATGTACCCAGCACCTACGTTGCATGCAGATGTGTATGTGCGTAAAGCACACATCCCACATGTGAGCATGGAGATCCACGTCTAACGGCCTGTAACAGAGATATGTCCGCAGCTATGCATGTTGAGTCTGGTCGCACATGTGGCGCAGCCCCCAAGGCCTCACCCACTCGTTTGCAGATGTCGAGCACAGATGCTGGTGGAGTGTGGGTCCATGAAACCCAACCAGATTGCACAACACAGCCTATCACTCACACAGGACCAGATGTCGGCAATAGCACATCCAGTGTACTGGGGCTGTGGCCCATAGTGGCTGCGTGCTAGACGAGCAGCACAATACAGGGTAAAGGTCTGATGAAAATTACCCACCATCAGATAGGGCCAGATCCGGGAGAGATGTGTGTCCACCATGACCAGTAGTGCTTCGTCCAAGATACGCCAAGCGAGGTCTGACGTAACTAGAACAACCGCAAGCACACACAGGTCACACAAACCCTGTAGTGTGTCGCACGAGTGATACCCATGGGGCCTGTATGAACCCATATGTAATTGACAGGGCCCCCTGGTAGGGTGCCTGGGGCAACCCACCCAATGTCACCCTTATGGTGATATCACCCTAGTGTGCTGGTATGTTATATTTCCCGTGGGTGTGGACTGCATGACATGTGCAGATGCTGTCACCAGGAATGTCCTGACACATCACACATGGAGGTGATTGGGGGTCAGCACGGACAGCCGCATTGACAACCATGAATGTGTTATGCCAGTGCCATGTCTGTGTAAGGGCCCACATGTGAAAAGAACCTTTTCGTTCAGGTTGACACTCACAATGCACAGAGGTGTCACAGCACACATGCCCACACCCACAGCTAGGCATGTATGTGGCACAGGGCACAGTCAATCACGGCATGACCAAGCAGGTATAAGGTGTCACATGTTGTAACTTTCTGCCCTGCTGCCGCCTGCATGTTGCCGCTCCCCCCCAGCAGCCAATAGTGATGATCCCGGGGGTAGGCCACCGCTCGTGTGTGCTGCAATGACGCCTTTCCCCCGCAAATGCTGGCCCCCCCATTTTCATCCAGTCCTGTCAAACCAGCAGGTCTGTGGTCCCTGTTAGTTGCCACACACCTCAATGGTATTGGCACCCCTTTGTCCAGCGCCTGCTGACGTATCGCCTAACGGTAGCACAGGTGTATGGGCGATCCCATCAATGGTAGATGTGTTGTCCTCTACGCAACACAATCCCAGGGGAACAGTGAAGACTTTCCCTGCACGTGACCCCAACATCCCTGGACAGGCCCACATGTCACCCCCATAATGGGACGTTTGCGCCATGTGGTTTGTCAGATATGGGCAACATGTGTCATCAGCACACAATAACCATGGTCCGTGTCACCCATGCGCTGGGTGGTGCAGCCCATTGGCCATGGCACACCCACGCCCTGTCTCTATGTTTGGCACCGTGGGGATTGCATCCCAGGAGCGGTAGGTCAGACTGAGGAGCCAAACCCAAAACCCAACACCCCACCAAACGTGGCTGGGGTGGCCAATGCCATGTCCCCAGGGGTGTCTGTCCCGTTGCACCTGTGGATCCCATTGTAACCCAAAAGACGGCCTTGGTGGCTCCAAAGGGTTCCCCACCCCCAACATTGGGAGGGCAGGGGCTTTGGCACTTGAGGGGAACGCCGTGCAACGCAGTCCAAACAGGGCCTGGTGTAAATCACCAGGCCCCACAGGCTCTGTGTTGGCAACCAAACAAAGCTCAGGAATCCGCAAACGCATCTGAAGAGCCCCCCGTGGGCCCATTGCTGTTGGGGCAGGGGGCTGTGACAGTACCACTTACACAGGCCTCACCAGTGTCCACCAGCCCAGAGGATGCTGGCCACCCAAACGCTGTCTCTGTGGCTAATCCTTGGGCCCATCAAGGTCACCTGTTAGCCAATTTCCAGTCCACACACATTGTGTCACGTGTCAGCTGCTGTGATCTGGTGCCCACAGCATGGGAAAAGGGACCATCGTTGCAGATAGGTGCACCTCGTGGGTGACAACCCCGGGACCACAACCCCCATGGTAGCCTGCACCTTGGTACCAGACCTGCAACAAGGCGCAGCACACAGGGCCAACATACGTCAAAATGTGTGAGGGGCCTGGTCACTGTGATAGCTCCGAGGGTGAGAAAGTGACCCACTAGGGGGGCCTGCATGTCCCATAAGAACAATGTGCGTGGCCCGTGCATAGGTCCCACCCCGGGGAGGTACTAAGATAGGCATTCAGGGCCACTCTGTACCAGTCCACAACATATGTGAGCTCACTACACAGACAATCACCAATATCCCCAGTCGGAAAGGGTGGCAGCCACCCTTCCACGACATCAGCATGTAAAGGTCACTCCTCTGAAAGGGATAGGACCCCCCCTGCATCACCCCCCCGCATGTCCCCCGGCTGGAGAGTGACGATCCGGTGTTGTAGGCCTCCATCGTTCCAAACAACATAGCCCCCACAGTACCCCAGGGTGTTGGGGTCAGCTATGTTGACAACATAATGTCACCAATGACATGCCGTCAGCCCATCTGGTGGGGGTGTATGACCGTAGATGCTGTGGGTTGCCGTGCCTGCCAGGCATCCGTGATGTCAGGCCAGAATAGTGTCAATTAGCCTGCACATGGGAAGGGTTCTGATGGGGTTTTGCAGACCATCGGTAACACCACTTTTCGCCACACCCGCATGACAATGGGCAGGTATATGTAGCAACTGTAAAGGCATGTTCCAGACTAAGGCAACGTATGCCTGCAGGGTGCCATTGGACCATTCTGGGGGCAGAGGACAGGGTCACCCCCCTTGCCATTGTGCCATGGACACGTGTCTGCCTAGTGGTCGCAAACTGGAAAACTGTGCACACGCGAAACTCTGCCACACCCCCTGTATGCCTTGCTATCTGTTAGGGACAGGGGGGCAGCAATGGTCCATGTAATTGGGAGTGTGCATGCCCACCCCGACCAGGCGGTAAAGGATCTGCCATGCTGCAGAGGGAGGGCCATCACTGACCCCTCCCTGCCTAGAACGAATGGTTGCTGGTAGGCATATGGCCATCATGGACCACATGGAGCTCACGCTGATAGAACCTGAACACCTCCCTCACATTAAACACATCTGAGAGATACCCAGCCGAGCTGATCCTGCAGCGGCAAGCATCAACAGGGCCTCACAGTCCCTGACGAGGTACATGCTTCCCCCCCCCCCCAGCCATCCACATAACCACATGTCGACATTCCCATGAGGTCTATGTCAATGCATGCATGTGTGGTGGCCCATACCATTGGAACACGGGCCTATGAACATCCTAGGAGACGGTCCCAGTCCCGGTCAGGGTAGTTGGGTTTCCCCCCCCCCCCCCCCCCGGCAACCACACTCTGGTGAGCATCCCGTGACTAAAGAGCCGATGTGGTCACCACCAGAGGTGGGTAAGTGCTGTTGTCCTCCGGGGACCGCAGCCCTACCCACCTGTACCCGCTGCTCACCGGGAGCAGAAGGAATTGACCCACCCAAACAAACCATTACCCCTCGGGGATGTGTCACCCCTCACCCTTTCTCAGTGTCTCTGTCACGCTCCCCCTTTCCCCCTCTCATGCCCCCCCCCCATCCATCAGTCTCTGTACCACCCCTCATATTACCTTTGTGCTGTGTGAAGTCGAGATAGGGGCGGGGGGGGGCGGGAGCAGCATGCAGGCAATGTCCGTTGATGCTGGCTGCTGCCCCCCTGGACTGTTCCTGTCTATACCAGCCAGGCTCAGTAATACCATTGTGACGCACATCTGCAAACGTATTCCAACGTTTCCCAGGGAGAAACTGTTATAGGTGGGTCACTATGCTGTCTGTGCCAAACACAGAAGGGGTGAGGGAGCAGTGCGACGCTGGCCACACGGGGTATGTCTAGGCTGTGCAACCACCTGTGGACAGACGTTAGGTGGATGACCCCAGACAATGTTGTTTGCATATCCACAGGTGGAAGACCTGAGGAAGAAGGGGCGGGAACTCCGCCAACACCACCCAGCATTCCTGGAGCAGTGCAGCAGGGAGACGGAGTCCGAGGCCGGTGGTGAGTATTGGGCCGGCAGCCTGTGTGTCGCCTGCGTCTGTACATGTTGTGTGTGCCACACATGGATGTGCCCTAATGTCTGTCCTCCTCCACAGAGGGAGATGGCAGCAGTGACAGGCCCAGGCCCTCCACCTATGTGCCCCACACCGACCCACCACCCGCCATCCAAGGGAGAGGGGGGAGGTTGTGGAGGAGAGCCCAGAGCATGACCCCCAGGACACAGAGGAGGAGGAGATGGTGGCACAGGATGTAATTGGGCTGGATGAGGAGCCGGAAACCTGGGGCTTGCCGGGATGTGGAACCGGCGCCTGTACCCCCACAGCCTCCCAACCAGGGGGGAGCAGATGTGACCATGGGGGGTGCAGGGGAGAGGGGGCAAGGGGGGTGGGGAAGGTGGGCCGGGGGGAGGTTGATGATGTGGATGCTGGGAGGGTGGGGGAAGTGTGTGCGGGGAGGGGAGCAGGACGGGTGGGGGGGTGTCGTGGGACACAGGCCCAGCACCGGGCACAGGGGGCACCCGCCAGACACTGCAGGCGGCAGCACGGCACGGGCATCAGCGGGATCCGGCGTCATCCATCGCCACAGACAGGTCACATGCAGATGCCAGCACACAGACAACGCTCACTCCATGTCTGTGTGCTGGCAGATGCATGCACGATGTGCTTGTGGCCATGGATAACGTGCGGGCACGACATCCGTGTCGTGTACCATGCCCTGCAGTGTCTGACGGGGGCTGTTCGGCAGGTGTCCAACGATGTTGCGTGCCTGGCATCCCGGGGGACACCTGCCGAGGGCATCACAGGTGCCAGTGATGGCACCTTGTGACGTCCCCATGTGCCCTGTGCTGTGCTGGTGTTGCACCAACACACATGGGGCCTGGGTTTGGGGGGCATGTTGCCCAATGTTGTTTTTGTTTTGTGAATAAAGTTTTATATTTTGTTTTGTAAACAATGGTCACGTGTCTACTTACCCACCCACCCACCATGGCTGCAAGCATGGGATATGGTGTGCATATGGAGGGGCACTGCAGGTAGACATGGGGTGTCATATGTGGCTCTGGCAACACATGCAGGTCAGGGTTTCTCAAAAGGTGCGTAGGGCCATGGGACAGGTGTATGCCCATGGGCTGTTGCAATGTAAGGGGGACGGAGAGCTAATGTGACACATGGATGGGCGTCAGCTAAACACATGTGTGTCCAGGATGCTGTTCACCTCCCTCTTTAGCCTTTACCTCCTCACTCACTGGCTTGGAACACCACCCAGGCCCTCTACACATCCCACAACAACATTCCTATCCTGAATAGCCATGGAAAAAGATGGTATGATCCACCATATTCCCACCAAGAAGTGACGCCTACACGCTCCGCTCCCACCTTAATCCATGTAGCACTCCAGTTATCCAATACACCCAGCAGCAAAAACCTCTGAACTGCCGACCACTGAAATGTTCCATCATTAACGCACGCTCATTCGCAAAAAAATGGCCTGTTGTACTAGACACCAATCTCACTTTACAACCTAGAAATACTTATGATCACTGAAACCTGGTTATCCTCAGAGGACAACGTTATCCTCAATCAGCTCCTACCCCCCAATTTCTCCATACAAACAAGACACAGAGAAAACAAAAAAGGAGGTGGGGTGCTTATAATCACCAAAACAGACCTCGACTTCCATATAACAGACTCCTCTAGCACAAGTAGTCTAGACATCCTCTCTATTGCAAACCAACATTGCTCTCTCAACCTGTTATCCAGAACGCCTTCGGCTTGCCCAGTATGACCTCCCAACCATTATTGACCTTGCGGCCAACACCCTCAGCCCCAATAAACCAAATTGGATAATGGGTGATTTCAATTCAATCTCCCATCGCTACCCCAAAACCACGCCAATGCCTTCCTTGGTGCTATGGAAGAACTCGCTCTCAAACAAATCATCAATCAACCCACACATATAAAAGGGAATATACTTGACATGGTATTTGCTCCTCAGCCAATCATCGAGCAACAACCGTAATCTAACCAATATCAGTGATTGATGTACCTTGGTCAGACCACAAATTGATCATTATCCAGATACCCACCAACAATTGAGCAGCTGCACAGAAAGCCAAAATCAGAACACACCACGAGCAGCCTCAAGAAGCTTTCGCCCATTTAACAGGGAACACATTCTATCAGAGACCCAATCCCTCCTCAACAATACCACGCTCGACCTTGAAGAACTGATATCATCCTGGAACTCCAATTTAAATGCCATCGCACAACGCCCCCGGCAGACGCCAACAACTCAGCAAAGTTGAAGAGAAGCTCTGCCCCGTGGTTCTCTCCTGAACTGCGATCTTCTCTCACCCAACTACGTAGACTTTGAGCGCCGATGGCGCCGATCACTCTCTATTGAAGATCAGAACCGCCTACCAAACTCACCTCTCAATTCATCGTGAAGCAATCACAACCAAAATGAAACAATATCACACCGACACACTAAAGAGATCATTGAATAAACCACGTGACCTCTTCAACTTGGTCAAATCCCTCTCGAAAGAAACCATTCACCCGATCAGCACAGTGTGATTCACTCCACAAGAATACGCAGACTACCTGCAATCCAAGATCATTCACACCAAAAGGATTCAGCAATTCAGTTTCAGGAACCAACAGGCCTAACCCTACTTGACAAGTTCTCTACCACCATCCACTAAATGCATTGAAGATATCATAACATCCCTCAACACCTCCACAGCACAGACTGACCCATGCCCAGCCTTTTGGATTAAGGAACTACGTGATGTGTTCAGTCCATTCATCGCAAACCTAATGAACCTCTCCTTCACAACAGGATACTTCCCCACAACACTTAAGCAGACATCCATTAGGCCACTATTGAAAAAACCCCAAGCTTGACCCGCAGAAGGCCGATTCTTATAGGCCAATAGCCAGTATTCCCTTGCTAGCCAAGATAACTGAGAAAGAGGTACAACGGCAGATTCAAAATCACATAGACTCCGCAGCTCCCCTAGATCACTGCCAACATGGGTTTAGAGAATATCATGGAGTCGAGACCCTACTTACCAGCCTATTCAACGCAATAATCACAGGCATAGACAACATCCATCAAGGTTTTGTGCTCATCTTCTTGGACATCGCCGCTGCGTTCGACTCGGTGAGTCACGAAATTCTCCTGGGAAGGTTGAAAGAGAAGGGCATCTGCAACAATGCACTAGAGTGGTGTAAATCCTATTTGGAAGCAAGATGGCAATACGTAAAGTCTGGATCTGAGGAATCAAAACACTTCCATCAAAAACAAGGTGTACCTCAAGGCTCCTCCTTGTCCTCCCTACTATTCAATATTTACATGCAGCCCATCTGCAACATCATAAGATCATTTAATGTGAGCGTTTTGATATATGCAGATGACATTCTTTTATACATGCCGTTCTCCACACCCAAATGGACCTAACACCAGCAATAGACTGTTTCAATGCTGTCTCAGCGTGGCTTCAATCACAGAATCTACGCATTCAACATAAAAAGACAGAGGTTCTTTTCATCTCCAGAGACCCCAACTTTACTCCTCCACCCCATGTCAGTGTTAATGAAGCGGACTTACTAACCAAAGAAACAATAAGATACCTCGGAGTTACGTTGGACCAACGCCTGGATATGAAACACCACATAAACAACATTGTCAAAGCTGTATACTTCAAAATCCGCACAATCAGGCATCTGCGCTCCCTACTGGACCCAGATGACTTCCGGACCATATACCAAGCGCTAATACTGCCGCACTTCGACTTTGCAAAACGCCATCTTTCAAGGGCTCCCCCACTCCACGCTGGCCCCTTTACAGCTGGCCATGAATGCTGCAGCAAGGGTCCTACACGGAGCCGCCAAAAGTGACCACGTGACCCCCATTCTCAAACAACTTCACTGGTTACCTATCCATGGAAGAATCATCTTTAAAACCCTTCTCCTAGCGTTCAAAACAATCAAAGGTATTTCATCCCCTTCACTCACAGATCTTATTCACATGGTGCCCCCCAACAGATCCAGAAGAGCAATAGCCATAAACCTACTAGTAAAACCAAAGGAATCATCAAAGTGCAACATATCAACCAAAAACAGGGCGTTCCGCTACTATGTACCTAAATGCTGGAATGCCCTACCCCCTGACATTAGGGCGATTGCCGACCTATCACAGTTCAGAAAGGCACTCAAATACCATTTATTCCTCCAATGCTACCCAAACTCCAATGACACCCCTCTGAAGAGATGACCCACTCTAAGAAACAGCCCTCACGTTCATTATGTTATTTCACCCACTCATTGCCATGTAAATATCTCATGTATATAATCAACCCTGTTATCCAAGCTACTCTTTACTATGTAAAAATCTCATGTATATAGTTACCCCTGTTATCCAAGTTTGGACCCCTGTTCGATGTAAAACCAAACAGCATGTTGTTATGGTTGTTGTGTTATAATGTAAAACCGCGCTGATGCCAAATAGCGCGGTATATAAGAATTTGTAATAAATAAATAAATAAATAATGTGCTGCCCAGCCGCATGACACACATGCCTGCCTATGTCAGATACATTCCTGGGGGGTGGGCACTGGCATGCCTCCTGTGTCGCAGGCATGGACATGTCTCATACATATGCAGCCAGTCACATGGGTCAGATGGGGGCGACATGGTGCAGACACGTGACAATGGACCTGCCGTCTCTGCACATTCACCCTTTCCGACCAATGTTTGTGTGCGGGCAATGGCCTGAATCTAGACTGGATCAGTATACACACAATGTGCGGGTCGCACATGGCTTGTGCTGTCAGTGGTGCAGACATGCATGGCCATCCAAGAAACACATCGACACCTTGCCCTGGCAATGGTCACAGGGGTCTGGACAAACCATACATGTGTACACTACAGAGGGGTGCACAGGTGAACACATTGGAAACACACATTGCATGAGGTATACATAACACATTTATTTCATGCGTCCTTCACTGCGGCGTGTTCGCCCATGCCTGCCCCGTCGCAGCCCTCCCCCCCCCCCGCGGTGGCACCCCCTCCCCTTGCCCGTTTGCTGCCAGTGGTGCCTGTGCTGCTGGTGGCGGTGGTGTTGATGGCTGCTGTGATGCAGCTGCAATACGTTCCAGGGCCTCGCAGATCCTACTGTATGGCATAGCCTCCACTGCATCAGTGAGGCGTTGAAGCCCAGCACACATCTCGCCCAGCTGTTTGGTTGGTCCTATCCAGTGATGCCTGGATCCTCTCCAGTGCCTGACGCTGGCCTGTGGGTGAGACACAGGGATGTGTTTGAGATAGCACTCTGTGAGACAACAGACACACACAGAAACGTCACACATAGTCAACATCAACAGTACTGCGACAGGGAATACTCTGGTACACACATGGCTAGGGTGACGAGCCCTCACCGTCACAGTAGTGTAGGCCACAGCCACACACAGGACACAGTACAGTAGTGTCATATGTGTGCCAGACACATTACTCCACAGGCTGTGCCAACACACACACGTACTGCAGAGATTGCAGCAGGCGTGAGGACAGGTAGCAAGCACATGTCTGACAGGCCATGGATGGGGAGGCGTGAAACAGGGACAGGAACAACACAGAGGGCACCCCATCAGTGACAGATAGATAACGTTCGTGGCTAGGCAGCCCAGGGGCGTGCACAGGTGGGTGGTTATACACAGTTTGGTGAGGGCACAGATGGAGTGTGCGCAAATCACGCAGATGGGGTGGCAGCATCAGAGCGCCCACTGTCACGTGCGCATGTGCACTAACGCATGAGCTGTCTGCCGACAGAGTGCTTCACATACGCCTTGTGTGTAGCGGGGAGGGGTCTGATAGGGGTGCATGTTCACCCTTGTGGACAGGTGGAGTGCTTGGACAGGGGAGGGGGGCAACAGTTGGAACAGCAGCGGGGGACAAACACCAGTGACACATGACCAGTGACATGCAGGGGGTTCCACAGCACGTCGCAGACCATTGGGGAAGGGCGTGGGTCTCCAGGGATAGGGGGGGGGAGTGTCACCCTGACTCAGGTTTGCAGCTGTGTATGCAGGTCGGGGGTGTTGTGTCACACATCACACCACAGAGGTCATTGCCTGCCCTGTGTGGCGATGTAGGTGAGTCCCACAGCTCTGCTATCAGGGGACTCAGTGTCTGGTCCACAGCACGGGGACACATTCATGTCCTGTTCTGTATGTCAGGCAGTCCACCTCATTTCATGGCGTACACGCAGACATTATGTACCTGCATCTCTACCAAGCTAACTCAGGAAGATTTGTGGACCTGTCATTTTGTGGTGTGCTGGTGTATGGGTGTCACCACACCGTATGTTTAATGTGAAACTATCCTATGTTTGTTGTAGACCTGCAGCTGCTGTCAGCGGTGACTGGGGGATGCGTGACATGACATTACCCATGCCGCTTAGGTTGGGGGGGGCCCGATTGCCCGATGACGATGTGACACATTGCATCCTGTTGTCTGCAGGTCCTGTGATCTCTACAGAGGGCCAGACTGTTGCAAGGGCAATGCCTGGATCACGTTTTCTGCAGTGACCTTGTTGGTGGTGAGACCTCAGTGATGTTCTGTCTGTATCTGGCTGAGTACACCGGCCCTAAACTGGTCTGTGTTGTGTCACATGAACAACCTCCACACTACACCATACGCCTGTGTGTTCCCCACTGACTGCCATCTACCTAACCATTACAGTTATGGGCTGGGGGGGGGTACGCTGCCACATCCACCACACACACAAACTAACACAGACTACTCTTCCAGGTGTTGTGTGCGTGCCGCCTTGTTGCCACCCACCCTCGGCATGATGTTCCCCTGATGCAGCACGGTCCCGGAGATCTGCCCTCAGCACATCAAGTCTCTCGATGTACAGGTCCTGGCCTGGTTGCGGGTGAGGCTCGATCGTTGGCCCCACACCAGGCTGTGTGCTGCTGGCTGCAGGCCCTGTTGGTGTGGCGCTGGTGCAGTGGGTTTCGGGAATATCCCCTGATGGACATGTGTCACCCCCTGTTACGGCCTCCTCTGTCTCCTCAAACATTGTTTGGCGCGTCATCCTGCGGCTCCACATCCGCCTCCTCATCCCCTGCATCCTGCGCCCCCATGCTGCTGTAGTCACCTGTAATGATAACAATCTGTAGCAGCACAAATATGTCTCTAGTCACCACATCTATTCACGTGTGTGCTGCAGCTACCACATACATGAGGGGGTGGGGGCCTGCATGTGTGCTGCCTACATAACCCCCTACACCCTCCCATACCAATAGTTTGCACGCAGACATGGACACCAGGGGTACATGTCTGTGCATTGCCCCTGCCCACCCTGTCCGGTTGACACTCAGTTATTCATGTTCCCAATGCGCATCTTGGCCCCATCCAATGACTCCTGGCATCTGCCAAACCTCTGGCCCCGTTACCCTGTTAGTACCCGTTGCGCACACTTGTCACTACCTCTCACTTTCTGACTGTGGGGGACAGTTATCAGGTCATGTTATGTAACGGCCTACCCTTGTATGTGTGTTTACTGTGCGAGTCTGTGACACACTTTGCTGTGCGCTTATATTGTCTGTCATCTCTGGGCCACTGCTGCACACATGCTGAGCAGGGCAGTGTGTATGTGACATCTACATGCCCTGGGCCACAGCCCTCACATTCATACAGGTGATGTCCAAACCTGTTGTGGGGGTGGGATGTGGCTTGTGTGCACAGACAGTTGTGGGCCAGGTGGGGAGCGGGAATGAGATGCGGAACACATGTTGTGTATGGTGTTGAACTTGGCAAGGCAGCAGGGTCTGTGGGAGTGTAGCACACACAGGTGTGAACGGGAGGGCTACATGGTGGGGCATGTGAGACAGATGTGGGGGGGGGTGTTATCAGGGGACTGCTTTCTAAGCAGTGCTGATCAGAGCCAGGTCCAGGGAGCTCCTAGATGTCACTTGTGGGGATGATGACAATGTCAGGCATAGTAAGGCTGTGTTTCAAAGAGAGTCAGATCATTACCCGCCACCTGTGCCATGCAGGCAATCGTTTACATCATATGTGGGAGATGGCAGCCACCTGGTTGAGGGGGCTGTGAGCAGACCTCACCCTGGCTCAGTTACAGCACATGATTCACATGGGTTACAGCGTTGGCTATTGTTTTGGTCGCACCTCCCACAACATAGGTTCCCCAGTATTTGGAAACAACGGGGGTCTGATGGGACTGTGGCACAATGGGCAAAGGGCAGGCAGACACACATAGAACAGGGAGCACAGAAACACCACAGATTGTCATATGGCAAGGTGTAACCAGTGTCCATACATACATGTTTGACGGAACATGCACTTGGACCACAGCAGGAGGCTCATAGGCCGGACACGAGGGGTGGGCTGAACAGGTTGGACCCTTGCTCTGGACATCATTCTGACATAGGGTATCCCACCAGATACTGCCCCCTGGCATTGCAGGGCCTTATGAGTGGGAGGCCAGGTACGGAGAGCATTGGAGAGTCTTGCTCACATTGTAAAGGGGGGTGCAGAGGGCACAGAGTTTTTGGATGTGGACCACACAGAGGACGCAGCAGACGCCTGTGCATAGTTACCAGCAGAGTCCAGTTAGAGTGTTGTCTGGTGAGACAGAACCCTTGGCATGCATCTGGAATGGCCGTGTGGGGAACAATAACCCCCTGGGATCATGTGATGCGATGATTGCACCAGGTGAAGGCACATTGTGCTGGTAGCACACCAGGGATGTTGTGGGATGGGATGTTACATATGGGAAGCAATTCCTCGGAATCATACCCTGTCTCTGATTCTCTCATAGAGTGCTGCACAGACCATGTTTCATGGGGTGGGGAGCAGAGGTGAGGTCTGGAAGGTGTGCGAGGGGGGATGTGGCAATTTGTGCTTGTTATGTGTGTATCCTTGGGACAGGGTTTGCAGGTGTGCTTTAAAAACACTGTGTATGGCATAGAGTCCTGGTCAGTACTAGGGAGCTTTCATACATGCACTTTGCTGTCTATGTGGCACCTCGCTGATGTCACTGTGTGGCATTGACTGTATAACAGTTCATGAGTTTGACAGATCTGCCCTATGTTCTGGCTGTTATGCCTACACTATGCGGCTTACCTATTCACCCCTACCTGCACTGAGGTTACAGCTGAACATGCTCTGATAAAGGACAGTTTTACCAATAACAATCATGCACAGTGCTACATGTATGCTGTTGCCGAGACTTTGTTGCAATACTACGTATCATACATACCTGCCGACGGATGGGCGCTGTCCAGGAACTCCGGGAGACCACAGGTGTATATTTGTCCGAGACGGCCAGCAAGCTCCCTCTCCAGGGGTGAGAGTGGGAGGATGAGGGGGCCACCACCACCTGTCCCCTGCACGTGCTGTCGCTCAGCATTCATTGTCTGCCTCACCCCCCGCTTGATGTCCGCGAACCTCTTTTTTAAGCTCTCAATGTCTCTTTGGGGACCCCCAGCCCCAGCCACATACACCCTTATCTCCTCCCACACGGCATTACGTGTTGCCACTGAGGTCCTGCTACTCATCCTGCCATAAAGCTCCCCGTAGTGCTCCAGCACCATAGAGAGGAGGTTGTGGTTCTCCTGATCTGTGAATCTGAGGGCCCTCCTCCTCTGCGGCCCCAGCACTGGTATGCGCTTTCTTTTGCCTGTGTGGCTGTACATTGCTGCCTGGGGACCTGCAGATGGGCCTGGCGCAGGCTCATGCTCCTGTGCTCCCTCACCACCAGCTGCCCCAGCAACAGGTGTATGTTGCTCCCCAGCCCCCTCAGCATCACCCTCCCTCTCCACTTCCCTCTCCCCCTCCCCCTCATCCTCACCCTCCCTCTCCATCTCCCTCCCCCCTCACCGCTCCACACCCAACACGGGGTACCCCACCACACCCTACACACACACCAGCCCCCCCTACCCCACACCACCCAGCCCACCCTACCCTACCCTACCCTAACACACAACACAATGATGGTCAAAAAGCAGACACACACTCAGGACGACACCACAGACCACACTACACAGACCACTGACCACAAACACACAGCCTACTCAGCTCCTGCCCTTACTACCACGGACTACACTGCTCTGCTGCACACACCTCAGCTCTCCTCTCACAACCCTCGAGGTGTAACAGGTGTACAGGGTGCTTTAAAGGTTCTGGTTGAATTATTGACTTTGCGCATGCGCTGTTATACGCGGCCTGTGGTTTGGCGCGGCGTAGATGCACTCCCGCGCATGCACTAGCGTTTGTGCGCCGCGCAGGTGCGGCTATGCTGTGCATGGGCGTGTGTATGTGGGCGGTGCACAGAGTCGGACATGCGCGCAGCACACATACACGGCCCTGCGTACCGCACACTGACGCACAGCCATGGCTATACGCATCTTGCGTGGCGCGCACAGACGCACGAGCACGGGTGTACGCCGCCCTGCATGCCGCGCCCAGACGCACGCGCATGCGCAGAACTGCACTGCGCGGCAAAAGCATAGGTAAAAACATCTACATATTGTCATGCAGAGATGAGTCACGTTGAGGGTTGTTTTGTAGGCAAGGTGCGTGTTTGTGGAGGGTGACAGAGTGAGCAAGGCAGGAGTTGTTGTTGATTGTGTTCTGTGTGCTGTTTCTATCCCTTTGTTCTGTGTGTCTGTTGGGTTTGTGGCCTGGTCTGTGTCATAGGAGGTTTGTGTGCGTGTTTGTGGAGGGTGACAGAGTGGGCAAGGCAGGAGTTGTTGTTGATTGTGTTCTGTGTGCTGTTTCTATCCCTTTGTTCTGTGTGTCTGTTGGGTTTGTGGCCTGGTCTGTGTCATAGGAGGTTTGTGTGCGTGTTTGTGGAGGGTGACAGAGTGGACAAGGCAGGAGTTGTTGTTGATTGTGTTCTGTGTGCTGTTTCTATCCCTTTGTTCTGTGTGTCTGTTGGGTTTGTGGCCTGGTCTGTGTCATAGGAGGTTTGTGTGTGTGTTTGTGTAGACAGGAGGGAGGAGGTGATGGAGGAGATGTATGTTGCTGCATGTGCCCTGACATGTGGGCAGATGCTGCGGTTGCAGGACAGGGGAGATGGTGTCCATGGGGCTGGGGCGCAGGGCATGGGTGTAGTCCCACAGCAACTCACACCTGCAGCTGTGGGGGCAGTCCAGGCAGGTGCTGTTCATGAATGGCGCAGGAGGTGTGCCGAGGTGCAGGCTCGGCAGCCACGCCTCTACAGGCCCAGGGCCCAGCTCCAGGGCATGCGTGAGGACCAGGTCATCTCCCTTTACCGACTGAGCACAAGGGCTATTAGGGAGCTCTATGAGGATCTAAGACCTGACCTCAAGCCCCTGACTGATCGGTCCAATGCCATACCAGGTTTAGTCAAGCTCCTTGCTGCCTTACATTTTTTTGCCTCTGGCTGTTTCCAGTCATCTGTGGCCGCAGTGGGTGGCATGAGCCGCCCCTCCTTCTCAAGATGTCTCCACCAAGTACTGCGTGCCATGGTCAGCCGGATGGGGAATTACATAGCCCTTCCTCACAGTAGGCAACAGTGGGGGACCCTGAACCAGGCCTTTGAGGCGTTAGCCGGGATACCACATGTGATGGGAGCTATTGATTGCACACATGTTGCCCTGGTCCCGCCTAGAGACAGGGAGGTGGTGTTTTGCAACCGCAAACACTACCATTCCCTGAATGTTCAGGTTGTATGTGATGCTAATCTGCATATTCTGAATGTGGTCCCGAGGTTTGCAGGGTCCACCCATGACTCCTATATCCTGCATCACTCAGCACTATTCAGCCAATTCGAGGAGGGTCATTTTGGTGACTGTTTATTGCTGGGTGAGTATTTCTATATATCTTCTTTAGGTATGCATGTATGTATCTGTTTCAGTGGCATCTCTTGTATAGGGCGCAGTGTACGCTCTGTGCGTTTTGAAACGTTAGTCACATAGAAATGACAGACGACTGTTCTGATTTTCTTTGCTTACAGGAGTGACAATGTATTGTAACAGGGTACCTGATTAGGAATGTGACATCTGGATTTTAACAAGGACAGATCATACCCTGCTCATGGTGCTCATTAAACTACACATATGTGCAGATGTGTGTCCTGGTAGCAGTTTTCCACTAGTGTGTATGTGTGCCATCTGCCCACATGGGGGGGGGGGTGCCATTTACACCCACCTGTGTTGCCAGGTCGGTCTCTGGTCATTTTGGTATGTCATGTGACATTTATGTCCTTTAAACCCCTATACGCCCAACCCCTGTCATGTGTGTGTGAGGTTCACACACTCAATCAGTTCTGGGGTTGTCACACAGGGGGCAGTAGATAACATGGGGAGTGGTGTGGCGTGAAACAGTGAATGCTCCTGGCCTTTGCAACTTGGAGTACATGTCTGCATACGTATGGCCATGCATTTGGCCGGTGTCATGGCAAGGGAGGAACACAGTCTAGGGGTTTGCAGGACCCTGGGCCACTGTAGATGTGCATGACATAGGCGTCGTTGTATGTGCTGATGTTGTTGTTGCTCAGCACTGTCGAAAGGTGGCAGCATGGGCAGGGGGCCTACGTGGTTGCATACAGAGAGGTGTGGGTTCCGCATCCCCAGGTGGATACTCTGCCTCTGTATATGTGATTGTTGCAACCTCATGTGGGTTGTAGTGTGCTATTTTGTGGAACACAGCATAGACAGGCTCTGAACATGATGGAGACAGTGCAGAGGGTGGCCACTGAGATGATTGGTGGTCAGCAGTAAATAGCACATGGTTTCAGAACGCAAGATGTTCATATGTAGACCTTGGCAGACAGGGGGAATGGAGTTGTTATGGTTTTGACCTTCTCAGACCTGACTGCCATACCTGTTGGGGCCGTGAGCCTCCATTGCAGCACCGCACATGTTTGTGCTGTGTAACATGCTGACATGTACTTTGAACCTGTGATCATTGTATTGGTGGTCTGGTCTAAGGTTGGGGGTGTCAGAGATGGGGACAACAAATGCACTACAACACTTATGTGCCACACATAGTGGGTCCCTAGAGGTCAAACTGTGACTGTTGTGTTATTGGGCTTGTATGTACAGGCTGCCTAGGCCAGGTGTGCTATTTCCCTTAACATATGTATGTTTTTTTCAAATGCATAGTTGTGCTGTCCAATAGTTATGTCAGGAGGCGTTCTGCATTTGTTGCTCACGTCTATACCTGTGTCACTTAGGGGGTACAGGCGCTCATGCATTCACATGCAACATTTCTTTCTACAGGTGATGCAGGATATGGGTGTCGGCCCTGGCTGCTGACCCCTGTGCGTCAGCCACGGTCACGTGCAGAGCGGAGGTACAATGAGGCCCACGCCTCCAGCCGCTCTGTCATAGAGCGCACCTTTGGCATGTTGAAAAGTCGCTTCAGGTGTCTGGATAGGACAGGCGGGGCTTACAATATCGGCCAGTGACTGTGGCAGAGATAATCATAGCCTGTTGCATCCTGCACAACATTGCTCTCAGGCACGATATTCCTGCAGAGATTAATAAGGATCTGGAGGAGGATCCACCGTGCCCCCCTGTGCGTGCCAGTGGTGACACACAGGTGGGCACAGCGGTCAGGCGGAGGTTGATTGCAGACATCTTCTCTGGTACGTATTGCGTATATTACCACATAGATGTGCTGTTATGTGTGTGTGATGTTTAAAGAGGTTGATGTTGCAGGACATACAGCATTCAAATGGATAATAGCATTGTGATTCCACTTAACATCACACAGACACATATAGCCATGAGGGTGTCACCAACAATGTGCACAGGGCACAGCAGCATCTGTTGGTGGATTATGTGGGTGGGTGTTGATACGCCTTTCACAGCTTTTGGTGGTCACATTCCCAGGTAATGCCTGGTTGTGATAGCAGCTACTGTGCAAACACAGTTAGTGGTTTGGATGATCTTTGTGGGGCATGGTGTAAGGCATATGGTGCAGTGTTCCCAGTGGGAGGGGGTGCATGTTTGTGGACTCTTCTCCTGCAGTGTAATTATCAATAATGTATACTTTGTAGCTGCCTGTGTGTTTGTTATGCTCATGTCAGCTGGCTATGTGTGTATGTTTCCTGTGTGTGGTGACACATGTCATACATTGCACAGTACCCATGCCCATGACTACCTTCCAAAGATGGTGTTAATTATTTGTGACGGGTGTTACTGCCACCCCACAGTGTGCCCTAATGTATACATCGTCACCTAGGCATGACATGGCTGTAGTGAGGGATGGGGACCTGTGCAGTGTGCAGCCAGGGGGCCATATCATTGCTACTGTTGGTTTTTGGAATGTAGCCATTGCGTGCATTGATACATATGTACACACATACAGAGGTGATGCACGTCTGATCAGCAAAGGGTGGGTTACAATGGCCATATGCTATGCTGCATGTGTAGGTGTGTTTAGTGTTTAGTGGATTTTCATGTGAACCTGGCATATGTAGCTGCTGATATCTCAACATATGACACATGGCTCAACGTGTCACCAGACTCTGGAACGTGTTACCAGAGGATGTTGTATGGGCTGTTAGGTTACCTGTGCTTAGGAACCAGTTTGGACCTGTTCCCTGCAGAAACGTCTATATAGGACTATTACAAAGGGACAATGGATAATTGTTTCTTGATCCAGTTCAGCCATTGTGGGACGGGTATTTTGTGGATACTACTAGGTATATATGACATAGTGTGACCACTGTTGGGGGCAGGGTACTGACCATGATGGACCTTTGTGTGACACAGTATGGCGTATGGCATATCCTACATGCTGTGGATGTGTGTGAGGCAGGGGATCACACTACACATCACCAACTACCTTGCGGACCATGGCAAGGGATGTGATGTCCACATACACACAGAGAGCTAGATGAGCGTTAGTTGTTTAAGGCGCACATGTAGGCTATCCATGGTTTCACATTATCACTGTCACACAGGGGGATGACATGCTGCCATCATGGTCAGGTCACAAACAGACATATGGGTCTTTTTATGAGGACGTGGCCCTGACATAGCCATCTATTTCCACACATCATCATCACAAAGGTGTCAATATTATTTGGGGTATGAGATGTACACTGCCGGATATGTTCGTGGCCCGTGGATACAGGGGCTGTTCATGCATATTTCCATGTGCTTCAGCATTTTACAGTGGGGTGACAGACAACATTGGGAGGGCACTACACACGGGGAGGGGGTATTGGTGGCAACATGGGGGACACAGACTGATATTGTGACCATGGGATGGGCCATAAACATGGTGGGGGCAGACACCTCTATAGACCATTGTGTACAACAACAGAGAGGTAAGGGAGGCGACAGAGGAATTACGGAGACCTTTATTTCGCATCAGATACCTCCGTCCAGACTCTCCCATGAGAGACATCAGTACAGTGTGATAGTGAACAGTCAGTGCATAGGTCATGTTGTGGGGTCTGACAGCTGTGTACAGGGAGGTGCAGTGTGTGTTTCAGACCTGGGTCCTTACATATGTTTGTTTATCTTGTGTTTTCCACTGCACAGGACATACTTCGTGAGGATGTGTTTGCTGTGGTGCATTGCCACTTGACTGTACATCAGCCATGATGCTGTGATCCGGGGTTGGTGGATCTACAGCTACATTGTCTATGCATGCACTCAGGGGTGAGAACATGTCGTCTGTGATGTGTCATATTTTGCAGATGTTGTTGTTAACTTTTTGTCCTTGAGCCTCCCTTACCCATATCTTCCTGTTGTCACACATATCCCCATGTGTTTGTGTGCATTATGTACGCTGCAACAATGTTTCTGTCAATTTTACAGCATGGATACATGTGTGTGTGGTTTTGTTTGGGTTTGTGGGAACCCACACATGCTGTCTCTCCAAACACTGTTCTCTCAGCCTCGGCAGGGTATCACTGCATGTCACTTGGCCTTTCTGTCCACAAATTGACACTTGTGCACATAATGGCCATGTCTCACAGCTGTCCCGCTGACCTGCGCACATTGGGTGGGTGCATGTTTGTGGGTTGACTGTGTGGCGATGCGGTGTCCAGTCATAGTACATAATCATGTGCTGTGCGGTGTATAAGCACCTGGGGGGCAGTGGTGACTGTGCTACCTCTGCCATATTGCTGTTTACCTTGTCAACATTCTAATCATGTGTTGCGAGCTGTAAGCAGAACTGTGTCTGTTTATTTGGGGAACCACTGTTGAGAAACATTTCTTTATCTCAGGTATCAGCATCATGTGGACATGCATCAACACTGACTTGACATGGTGATTCTACATGTTCGGCTGACATTGTCTCCCTTCACGGTGACCAGATGTGGCTGTGGATTTCCTCAAGGAATCGGGGACATACACATGATGCACACACAGGGTATGTTGCACCTTTGTCATTTGCGGATTACATTTGGCTGTACCACTTGATGTTTTACTTTTTGTCTGATATAAATGTAATGTTGCCTCTCTGTTCACACGTACATATGCATATAGTGAGTAGCAGTGAGGTGCCTGTGTGACATGGAACAGGACATGACCATAACCATGTGACACCTGTGTCTGCATTGACATTTCATGATGTTAACAATATGCATATTTTTTGATGTTCATATCATGTAACGTTTGCCCTTGCATCCCTTTCTTGTGTATTTGGTAAGGTGTGACTCTCTGCTATTTGTGTTGTATTTGCAATGTGTCTGACGTGACCCTACTTATCCTCTCCTCACACAGGGCAGATGACATACCGAACACATTTCGTACAGTGCATCTGGCCTCCCCATCAAACACGTGTTGGGGTAAAGACAACCATGGGATTCTGCCCGGATAATTGTGCCATTGGATGTTAGACTTATGAGAGTGGGACACATGCCTGTGATGGTCAGTATTGCTTTTGGACTGCTGCTTTCCCCATGACAGACCTGTACAACACACTGTTTATGCCATGCTGTGGCTGGGGGTCCCGCTCATTGCAGGGGACACAGATGAACTGTCAAGGACTGTGGCATATTGGGATGTGACACATGACTGTGGATGCCCAGGATTGCATGGGGAGTTGTGACCTGAACTGTTTGATTGCAGATACACTTTGCTCTTTGGACGCTGTGTGTAGCAGAGACGAACATTGTCACTGTATGTTGTACATACCTCCCCATTTGTAGAGTCGTTGTGTTTTGGCCATGTGTGTGACATGGCACACAGGATACAGTCACCTTTTTTTTTTTTTTAAATTGTGTTTATTGATTTTGAAATACAACTTAACACACCACACACCAGAAGGAGATACAATACTAAAATACTAAATTACACATATACACAAGGAAAATAACATCATACATAAATATACAAAACTAAACGTACCAGCGGACCGTTAGGGAGGAAACTGTCAAGCCCAAAATGGACTCACAGATTTCTGACCACTCTTTCCAGACTTCCCTTTACAAATAGACCTAAGGCCTCAAGTACAGAAAAGAAGCATATTAACGGTAACAGTTCCCACCCCCTACCCCCCCCTAGACGCTACAGGCAACAGGGGTCCAGATTAACTTCATCCAATGCACCCGGCGTTATCTGCGCACCGTGGATATCAGGAATTTAATATGTTGTATGAACATACTTATCTAATGCAGACCATTTGGAGAGTTTAGGCCTAGCACCTCTCAGAAGCAGAATTCTGTCTGCGGCTTTCTCATATCTGGCAAACAGGCACAATTGATTCCACCATTCCTCGTAAGTAGGCTTGCAGGGGTTCTTCCAATACGTGAGGAGAAGCTTTATGGCTATCATCATCATGAAGTTCAGGAGAAAGCGATTGTTCTTATCAAGGTCTATGGACAATCCCACGTTTCTAAAAGCAAGTGTTTGCCAGGTTAGGTCAGCCGAGAAGTTTAAAATCGACTGAATTTTATTCCAGATTTTTGTCCAAAACTGCTGAATGTGAGGACACTCCAATAACATGTGTCTGAGCGTACCAACATCTCCATGACAAGTCCAGCACACATTGCCCTCTGTCATATTCCATTTGCTCAAAACAACTGGGGTAATATAAGCCCTGTGTGCCAAAAAGAAAAGAGATTGTGTGAGGGCCGCTGACTTAGATGCTCGAATCGAAGAGCCCCAGAATGTTTCCCAGTCCAGCGGAGACAGAGTAGCTTGCGTTTCCGCTTCCCAGATACGACGCAGCCCCATATTTGCAGGGGTGAAATAATCCACATACATAGCATAGAATCGTGACGCAGCTCCTCGCTGGGCTGATAATTCTTCAACAGTCTGCAACAAGCCCCAAGAGCTAGTTAATCTTTCCGGGGACGGGAATACGCTGCTGATACAGTGTCTCAGCTGTAGCCACTGGAAATACCAAGAAGCCGGTAAGTCAAACTCTTGTTGAAGGGTGTTAAAGGATTTCCAATGAGGACCTTCCAGCAGTTGTCCCACGGACCAGATTCCTTTTCGTTGCCACTGCACCCAAGCACATATCCCCTTATTGATCACGAAAGTAGGATTGAACCAAAGCGGTACAAGCCGAGAAGGGGGATTTTCCTGTACAATGATGGGAAGAAATGACTGAAACGCAGATTGAGTCGAAGCTATCACTTTCCCCTTTTGAGATGTCTTAGGGTACATCATTCCGACGAGTAACTTGAGAGGACAGGGCGCTACAAGTCGCTCTTCCAGCTTGAGCCAGGTGGGAGTATTCTCCAGAGTATCACTTAAAGCCCACAGCGAACCCTGCCTCAAAAGAAAGGATTTATGATACCAAGAAAAATCAGGAAAATAAATTCCAGCTTTTGCTTTAGTAGCTTTTAGCTTCTTTAGTGCAATTCTGGGGATTTTCCCCGCCCAGAGAAAAGTACTTAATATTCGTTCAAGACTTTTGTATGTTGTAGGAGGAAGAAAAAATGGGAGCATACTCAAGATGTAGTTTATCTTAGGCACCAGCGTCATTTTGATCGCTTCTATACGGCCCCACCAAGACAAGTGGAGCAGAGACCACGCCAGGGTGTAGGACTGCGCCATTTCCAGCAATTTTATAGAGTTCAGCTGTGCAGTTTCTTCTAGGGAAGTAGAATACTGTACCCCAAGGTACTTTATCGCTGTGGGTTCCCACTGAAAGGGAAAATTGTCTACCAGGGACGAATTCGCCTTGTCATTCAGAGAGAAGGCAACAGATTTAGTCCAGTTGACTTTATATCCGGAGAACATCGAGTACTGGGAGATGAGATGTAGAAGTGGAGATATGGAGTCAGCTCCGAGGAACACCAGCAAATCATCAGCATAGGCTGACAGTTTTACATGAAGGTCATCTACCTGTATACCTTGAATCGCTTCAGACTGACGGATTAATATCGCCAGCGGTTCCAGTGCTAAGTTGAAAAAAAGCGGGGACAAAGCACATCCCTGCCTGGTGCCGCGCCGCAGGGGAAAAGGCTTTGAAAGGGTGCTATTGACCAGGATTCGAGCAGTGGGACAGTCATAAAGAACCCGAACCTTATCGACGAAGTCTTTAGGCAAGCCAAACCAGGCTAGCACATGATACAAAAAAGGCCACTCAAGCCTGTCAAAAGCCTTTTCAGCATCGATTGAAAGGCCCACGATAGGGATATCCAAAGTAGAGGCTCGTTCCATCACATCACACAGGAGACGCCCATTATCGGCTGTGGACCGTCCGGACACAAAACCGCACTGGTCGGGGTGAATCAATTGAGGTAATATATTATTCAGTCGCCTGGCCAATGTACTGGAGAATAACTTGTAATCAGCATTTAGGAGCGATATGGGTCTGTAGTTTCCAACATCCTGTGGGTCCCTGCCCGGTTTTTCAAGCACCACAATCGTTGCCTCAGCAAATGTACCTTTCTTCTGATCTAACGCCAGCAATCCTTGGAAATAAATCAAAAGTTGAGGAAGCACCTCCTCTGCGAAGGTCCTGTAAAATTCAACCGGGATTCCATCTGGTCCAGCCGCCTTATTGATTTTCATATTGACTAAGGTCTCTCGCAATTCCTTTTCTGAAAAGGGGTTTCCCAATGTGGACACATAGGGTTCCTGCAAGATAGGCCTTTCAGCTCTGGCTAGGAAATCCTCGCAAGCCTTTTCATCAAAGGGTATTTCTGAAGCATACAGCTGTTCATAATACATTCGAAAGGCCGCCGCAATATCCCCACTTCTAGTTAAGCGGTTTTGCTGGATATCTAACACATGAGTTACATGAGTTTTATTGCGACGTTTCTTTAGGCTGGTAGCCAGCAGCTTACCAGCCTTATTTTTTTCCAAGTAATAACGGGCATGGCCTTCAAACATACATTGTTCCACTTCAGTACTTAATAAGGTGTTGTATTGATATCGCAGCTTGTGCAGACGACTCAGCACTGTTGCATTAGTGCCTCTTTGCAGAAGTCTTTCTCCTGCTCTAATCTGTAAGTCAATCTCTTGCAGCTGCAACCGTGCCTTCTTAGCTTTGGCTATTGCGAAGCTAGTGATGTGTGCTCTTATAGACGCTTTAAAGGCCTCCCACCAGGCCCACACTGGCGACTCTGCTGGATTATTAAAGGCAAAGTAATCTTTTATGGCTTGTGTAATAGTCGCCTTGAAGTCTAAATCCCCCAGAAGTGCTCTGTTAAAAGACCAAAGCTGTTGCCCGGGCAGGTCACTATCAAGACTTAATTCCAAAGAAATTGCCGCATGGTCCGATATATGTGTACTCAGAATGCTGGCTCCACACGCATCCTGTACCAGTGTTCTAGATACTAAGAAAAAGTCTATCCTTGAAAACGAACCGTGAGGACAGGAGAAGAACGTGTAGTCTCTTTCCCTCGGAAATAGGATCCGCCAGATATCCACTAGGCCGACTTCTTGCATGAGCGAGTGTAACAACGTCAAGGCTTTACCACCCCTTGGTCTACTGGGGCTGCAATCCAACAGGGGGTCGAGGACCAGGTTAAAATCTCCCCCGAGAATTATTGGGACCGAATCATCATCCTGGATTTCTTTGGCGAGAGCACAAAAAAAATTAGACTGATCCGCATTTGGAGCATATATACAGACGATAACCAGGTGTCTAGATCCAATAACAACGTGAGCCTTGGCCCAACGCCCCTCCTTATCTGCTCTTGTAGACAAAACCTGAATTTGTGACCTGCCTTTACCCAGGATTGCAACCCCGTTCTTCTTCCCCAGAGCAGGCGAAAATGCAAGCAGCTGATAATATTTTGAGTTTAGTTTCATACTTTCCTTAGGAGACAAGTGAGTCTCTTGGAGAAAAACTAAGTCTGCTCCTTGTTTATGAGCATATACCATGATCTTCGTACGCTTTATAGGGTTCATTATGCCCTTCACATTCAGAGACATGAGTTTAAGAGGGTGCATTAGGACAGAAATACAAAAGATGGTCTGCATACTGCAGCGTATGTTTAAGCCACTCATTACCTTGCAAATTAAACCAGGGTGCATAAGGATAACCTAATTGCCTGCAGCGTACATAACAGCCCCTCCCCAAAAGGAGCAACAACCAAAGGTAAGACAGCGTGAAGACTAAAAAATGGAGCATAGCAGCCTCCGCCATCCCCACATCAGTTTATCAGTTTAGGAAAATGCCTAAATATGAATAATCTGACACAGTATTTGCTACATTCTTTTGTTATTCTTATTATTATTTTTATTTTGATTTATTTGTGGGTTCGTTATTTTTTATTTATTTTTTTTCCCCTTCCTTCTCTCCTAGAGCAATGGAGAACAATGATTTATTACACATCCGTCAAATCTCAACCTACACACAATTATATAGTGTATAATGAACAGACAAACAAGTCTCATTACCCCTTTGGGAGGAGGTAAAACTTACAGCACAGAACTTGCTTAGAAATATTTATATCTATCTAGCAAACCTGCTTATACACGATGATAACTATTATTAACAGCTCCATTCAGGGACCATTATCCGTATGCATTTTCAGAGCTTCCTGCTCCTCCAGGAACTGCAGTAGGCCATCAGGGTCCTCGAAAGTTCTCGTGCGATTATCCAGGGTGACTTTGAGACGCGCGGGATAGAATAATCCGTACCGTACTTAGCTTGGAGCTGCTGGAGACGAGGTCGCAGTTCTAAGAATTTTTTCCTTCTGTCCATTGTAATCTTACATAGATCCGGAAAGAACGAAACTCTATGGCCTTCATACGTTACAGGTGACAGGGCCCTTGCTGCAGCCATGATTGCATGGCCTGTTGATGACGCAATAAACAAAATATTAGGGGCCTCGGTCGTGGACTGCGTCCCCCGGTATGAGCAGGGATCCGATGTGCCCGCTCCACTTCCAGAGGAGAACTGAACTGAATTCTGAGCAGTTGAGGCAGTAGTCTTCCCAAGAAGCCGATTGTATCTGTACCCTCCGCTCCTTCAGGTACACCTACTAGCCGAATATTATTTCGACGCGCTCTGTTTGAGAGGTCTTCCACATTTGTCTCAAGAAAGTGTACCTTTTTCAGAGCCTTAGATAACTTTTGCAGCTGCTCCTCGTGCGCGGCCATCGAGTCGTCAATTCTCTCTACACGGGCTGCCAATCCTTGCGTTCTCTCTTTAAACTCCGACAGATCTGTCTGCATCTGTAATAATGTAGCACCATTTGCCGAGATTAATTCTCGCACCGCCCGGATCTCCGCCAGTATTTCTCTCTTCCCATCTTCGGCCTCGCGTCCAGACGCCATCTTTATGGGAGAAGGGGGATCTTGTTTGGCGCGCTTAGATCCTGCACTCCCACTCGCAGCAAACTCTAATTTGGTTTGTTTCCCAGTCGCCATCACTCTTATAAAGCACACTATGTCAGCAAGATTTAACCACAGTCACCCAAATAGGCAGATTTACAGGAGAATTTCCGTGGGTCAGCAGGAGCAGAGCTCCTATGCGTCCATCTTGCTTCACCGCTAGGCTCCGCCCCACAGTCACCTTTTTGATTGAACACGAGCATACAGACATATTTGTGCCATTGGGGCAACGATCGAGCAGTCGTATTAGCTATGTCCACCTGCCCTCCACCTGAACATGAGAGAGTTTCTGCCCCAACAACGCTTTCATGCCCACCACCATCCTTGATTAATGTGTTGCATTAGCCAAAGGGTTTGTTCATGCATGTGTGCCATCACTGTATCATGTTGGTCTGCAGGTGGTGGTTGTGCTTATGACTGACTATGTTGGTGAGTCACAGCATGTGGACCTCTGTCTTCTGTGTGGTTCCCTGTAAGATGTTTCCCCATCATTTCCATATTAACATGCTGGTTATTGTGTTGGTTTAAATTACAGACGTGACACTCTGCATGTATGTACATACCTTGTATTGCACGTCAGTATGTTCCTGTTTATCCCCTGCGGTAAAGAGCCTCTCATTGGCCAAATATATTTGCTGTGTGCCAGTGTGGGTGTCCATTGTTCTCCCTCAATTTTTCAGACCATGTACCGTGCTATATGTGTCCACACAATGTCTACCCAACAAACACTGCAGGGGCCCTCCAGCATGCTGTCATCTCTGCAGCTTTCTGCAGGTTGTTTTGTTTGTATTCTCTCTGTATTCATGTACCCATGCTACCTGTTAGCAGATGCTCATTGTGCTTGGCAGGATTATTTGGGTCTACATTGTAGCAGTTCTGATTTGTCGATCAGGCATTAGAGGTGAGATTGGACATTACTTTGATAATGTTTCTTCCAGATTACAACATTGTAAAAACATATGTTGTTTTGATTTGTGTGCCTCCTGTGTTGGCGGATAGCTATGTTTGGGTAGACAGGTGATGTTTTGTCAATCCTCATGATGACATGCCTACGGCCTACAAGACCTCATATGTGCATTATACATTAGAGGCATGGAGTGGCTGGTGGGGGGTGTGGGGCTGCTGCCCAGTGCATAGTATGCAACTGGTGCACATAATATCTCGTGTCCCTCATTTGTGGTCACTGCAGTGACCTTTCTGTGGGATGTGATTTGGTGCCCTGCTAAATGGTTATTTTGCCTTGACCAGGGATGCACTCACCTTGTTATAATGATAGCACTGTCTACAGTATCTGTGAGGATTAACCCAACTAAAGATATGTATGTAACAGACATTTGTCTCCTTTGCTGCTTGATCATGTTCACAAACATGCAATGCAATGTGTGCCTTTGGATCAGTCCTGACTCCGGGTGACCCTGTTGACCCATGGTTTTCTGCTCAATGTCAGTGTATATAGATTGTTGGCTCTGTCTTCTGAGGTCATGGGGGGTGACATGCCTTGCCTAAAGCCACATGGCGTGCTAGTGTGATCTGAGCCCTAGTTGGTTGGTGTCGGAGACGGTTTTGGCAACACTAGGCTACTCCTCCGCTCTTTGCCAACATTTACACCAGTATCAACTGATTTGCTAGTCATGTCCATGTCCCACCTGTGCTCACATCCTTGTACAGTGTCAGCTGTGTATATGTCAGCCATTTGCCACATCAATGGGTATTACAGGTTCCACTTGAGACCCTCCGTTGGGATTATTTGTTCTGGATTGTGCTCAGTGTGCTGTTTGTGAGAGTAGTTAGCAGCATGTTTTTTAACTCACTAGTTTTCAGGTTTGATCACCACATGTGGTTCCCCGATTTCTGCTCGGTTGTGCTACTTGGACCATTCGGTACCAGCGATTTCATCACCTCTACACACACCCTTCCCTCTCTTCACTCTACAGCAAGGTGTGCACTCTGTGCTGCCTAGCCCTCAGATATTATCTGCCACATAGGTGGCTTTCTTTCTGTGGTTTACATGACAGTGCACCTGCGTGTTTGGTAGTGCTGTGTTTCAGCTGTTGTGTGGTACACCTGCTTTCATGTTGAGTTAGCTCCTGTCCTGTCCCTGATTGCTGGCCAGCTCCCCCGAGCATCCTCTGGCGCCCTTGGGGTTAAGTTTCTTTCCTCGATTGCATGCTGTATCCACTGCGTAACATGTGATTGTGTGTGCATGTGTGCATGTGTCCCTGGTCCAACATACAGACTTTAATCTGATCTGCACACAGCAGATATGCATGTGCTGTTGGTCCTGATTACTGTTGGGGGTTTGCCTTTTCTGCCATCCAGCAGGCATCTTGTATGATGGCCTTCACAATTTTTGTATGCAGCCTTTGCAGATGAGCTCACAGTGGTGGTGTGGCCTACCGGTTGGTGCATTGGCCTTTGTGGTTGTGGTTGTAGGTGTGCAGCCTCTCTGCTCTATTTGATGTCTATGCTTGTCCTGCAGAGGTGTTTCCCATTTGTATGACGGCCATATGTGTGACGATGAGTGCTGGGAGCACCTGGTACCCTCATCTGAGTTGGGTACCATACTTCTGTCCATCTTCTGTCTGCCAGCTGTTGTGCCATCCTACCCTGATATGCATGCTGGTACACCATGTCCTGCACTCCTACACATTACTGCATTTCATCTCTCCCTGGTTGCCTCTCGTGTGTGTGCTCTGCGTAGCACTGCTACTCCGCTGTCATCCTGATATTTACACCTAGCCTGTAAGTTCTGCCTCGTCTGCTACCCACATCTTCCCATCCTCTGTCTCACACTGTCATTCTGTCATGGTACATTACCATCACTCAGTGCTTAGCTACTGATGGACTCAGTAACAGAACAGAACAGTCCCAGCACAAATGTAACCACAGCTTTCTCCTCTTTACTATCATTCAGTGAGCTTGGTGTCAATAGTTTGTTCATGTGTTTGTTCATGCACTGATTTAAGAGCGCGGTATATAAGAAAAATAAATAAATAAATAAATAAATAAATGTTGTCAAGTTAAACTGATCAGATATTCCGTGTAAAGAGTTCAGCCATGTCTTTCCCTGTTTATGCTCCTGTTATATGTAACACCAAACAGCGTGTTGTAATTGTCTTTATTGTGTTCTCTGTAACCCGCACTTACAACACATATTGCGGTATATGTGACATGGAAATAAATACAAGCACAGACATACATGCCTATATATGTTTGTCCATTTCTCTGGATGACACATGGCCTGGGTCTGAGTTGTGTACTCCAGCAGCTGTGATCTACGTGCTTCTGTGAATTAATCAGGGTCTTTCCTTTTAGCTCTGTGCAGTGTTTGGGTTACATGTGTGTTTTGCACATACCTCTGTTGTCCTTCACATTGGGGGATCTTCCTGCTCTTGGCAAACTTATTTGAGTTCACCTATACATCCCTGGGTCAGAATATGTCACACCTTCGATTCAGGCAGCTTAGGGGGTACCAACTATGGTGCCCTGGAAGTTGTCCAACTTTCAACATGTCCGCTGGGGACAATTTTACCTCGCCTTTACTGCCATGTTTGTTTACGAGGTGCGTTCTGGTGCACCCTACATGGTACATAAATTTATGGCACTGGGTAGTCCTTTTTTTTAGATAGCAGCACAGATTGCTGCACACTTGCATGCAGACAACAGACGTAGCTATGCCAGCCTTATTCACGGCTTATTTATATCCATGACCCCTGCACCGTCAGTCCATGTCCTCAACATTTGGCTACACTGGTGTCCCTTCTTGCATGTCTGCACACCTACGTGATATTTGCATGCATTACAATGCATAGTGCTGACAGCACAAACAGTGCTAGGACCTTGCCATGGCTCATACCGCACCCTGGGATGGGCCCTATAAGCAACATTGTGGGGTGCCATGGCGGACAATGGAAATCCAAATGTGCCCTCTAGGGTACCTTTTGGGGTGACTTCTGCATCACCTTCTATTACAGTGCTTTGAGAGTGAATTTGCTCGCAGTAGTAATTACAGGACACCAGTAACATGCCTCCTCGAGCAATATTCATGATAATAGGTGGTGGCTCAGCCAGCCTTATTTTTTGGACACAGCAGGGGATTGCACCCATCATCACAACACCATTGGTCATGTGTTAAACATTGTTCTGTGGCTCTATTTTGGTGCTTGCATATCAGCATAATGCCTCATACATCCCACAACTTACAGCGCACCATCTTATGCCAACCAAAATAGGACTTCCTCCGAGGGCAATATTACCCACATCAGACAATGCATATGGCTCATCCAGACTTTTCCATTGCACACAACGGGGACTTGAGACCCTGATCCCTGCACCATTGGTTGGCATCTTAACCATTGTGCTGTGGCTCTGCTCCTATGCTTCCACCTCAGCGCGCCTCCTTATGCCGCACACTCTTGAGATGCCTCGTAACATATTAGTGCGCCGCCTCTGCTGCCCAATATTTCTGTGCCTCCTAAAATGGTGCCTCAGCCAGCTGTCTTCATTGGGCACTGCAGGGATTGAATCCCTGATCCCTGCACCATTGGTCGGTGTCTTAACCATTGTGCTGTGGCTTTGCTCCTGTGCTTTCACCTCAGTGTGCTGCCTTATGCCACACACTCTTCAGATGCCTTGTAACATATTAGCACGCAGCCTCTGCTGCCCAATATTTCTGTGCCTCAGCCAACCGTCTTCATTGGGCACTGCGGGGATTGAACCCCTGATCCCTGCACCATTGGTGGGCTTCTTAACCATTGTGCTGTGGCTCTGCTACAGTTTCCACCTCAGCGCGCCGCCTTATGCCGCACACTCTTCAGATGCCTCGTAACATATTAGCGCACCGCCTTTGCTGCCCAATATTTCTGTGCCTCCTAAAATGGTGCCTCAGCCAGCTGTCTTCATTGGGCACTGCGGGGATTGAACCCCTGATCCCTGCACCATTGGTCAGCGTCTTAACCATTGTGCTGTGGCTCTGCTCCTGTGTTTCCATCTCAGCGCGCCGCCTTATGCCGCACACTCTTCAGATGCCTTGTAACATATTAGCGTGCCGCCTCTGCTGCCCAATATTTCTGTGCCTCCTAAAATGGTGCCTCAGCCAGCCGTCTTCATTGGGCACTGCGGGGATTGAACCCCTGATCCCTGCACCATTGGTCGGCGTCTTAACCATTGTGCTGTGGCTCTACTTTTCTGCTTCCACATCATCGCGCCACTTATGCCTCCCGTGCAGCTTTCCCACGCGCTGACGTGCGGGGCTCACATGTGCGCCGCGCACCTTAGCGCATATGTAAATCGCGGGTTTTTCTTTTTCAGGCCGGAACGCCCACTCCTTATATGGCACACGCACACTACCGCGGCCCCGCACGTTAGGAATGTTTAGTAAACATACCCCTTAGTTTCACTATTAGATGATAGAGGGGTGAAAGGAGCACTAAGGGAGAACAAGGCCATAGCAGAGAGAATGAATGAATTCTTTGCTTCGGTCTTTATTGAAGATGATGTAGGGAAGATACCCATGCAGAAATGAAATTTTAGGTGAGATATCAGAGGAATTTAAGCAAATCTTGATAAACCTGGAAGAAGTAATACAGCAATTTGTTAAACTAAAGAGCAGAAATTATCTGCATTCCAGGTATTTCCCTGTCCCCAGAGGGCTCACAACCTAAGGTTGTACCTGAGGCAATGGAGGGTTAAGTGACTTGCCCAAAGCCACAAGGAGAATCAGTGGGATTTGAGTACTGGTCTTCTTGATCCCACGTTGCTGCCCTAACCACTAGGCTACTCCTCCATTACATGCTTCATTGCCAGAGGATGTAGTAAAAGCTGTTAGTGTTGCTGGGTTAAAATGAAGCTTGGACAAGTTCCTGGAGGAAAAGTCCAGAAACCATTATTAAAGTGGACTGGAAAAATCCAATGCTTATCCCTGGGACAAGCAGTTGACGTTGTTAAGTGCCACTGAGTTGGTGTCAACTCTTAGTGACCCTCTGGATAGTTGTCCTAAACTGTGTTCGGTCTTCTGTCTGGAGGCTCATTGTTGATAGAGTGGCATCCATAGCTGCTAATAGCCATGTGAGATGAGAATCTACGCATTTGTCAGCATTTTGTTTTTCTTGCTTCCACATTGTGGAATTCTGTTCCTCTTTATATACGTCAGGATACCGCTCTGAAGTGGTTTAGAATAAATCTATTGCTGGAATGCGCTACATAGATTTTTTTTTTTTAAATTTAAAAATGTTTTAATTTTTAATTTTATTTTTGTATCTAAAGTATTTTGATGTAAAATTGTTTTTTATTTGTACAGTAAACTACTTTGTTGTTTCCATTAAAGGTAGTATATCAAGTATACTATAAACTAAACTGTGACTGGAAACTGGAATCTCAGCTTGTTGCCATCCTGAAGATGGCCGCTGCATGAGATTCTGAGAGCACAGGGGTTTCCTTTCTAGTCTTTCAGTTTCTCAGTCTAGATCCCTCCTCCCCTTCCTCTTTCCTCCCTCCTCCCTCTGTCTTGACTCTGAACATTTCCTGCCCTCCCTACCCGCAGCTTCTCTACAAGCCTCCGCCATTGAGAGAGAAGCAGAGCCTGTAGCCTCATCCCGGGAAAGAAAGAGAAGAGAGAGCGAATTCTCCTGATCTGAGAGAGCGAATCCTTCCCAGAAAAGCAGGAGAGAGAATGGCTGAGGCAGAGCCTGCACAGGTAGGGCAGCTTTCACTCCAGGGCTGTGGAAACTGTGGCCATGAGTAAAAACAAAAAAAGCAGTTCAGGCAGGGAGGGTCCAACAGTCTTTATTACACACATACATGCATCATTCACAAGAGGCAGAAACAAAGGCAGGCGGAGCACATGACTCCTGGTCCTGCATCCAGCCACATTCCCTGAACACTAGCCAGTGTTTCCCAACCAGTGATCAAGGCCCCACTGTCTGATGTTAACTGTCCAGACCAGCACTTTTGTTTCCCTCTCAGCACCTCACAGCAATAACAAACACCAGCAGTAACTCTTAAATGTGCAAGAGCTCCTTTCCGAGCACATGTGTAGTCGGACATGCCTCTCCTTCCTACCTACAGCACTGAGCCCTGGGGTGTGGGAATTAATGGGCTGCAAGCAGGGTCTAGATAGCCAGGTTCTGCTTTGTGCAGCACAGACACACTGTTCCCAGCAGCTCCTCCTCTTCCTTTATAGCCTCAGGCTGAGTGGCAAGAGTGAGCACTGAGCCCCAGATGTGACTTGCTCTCAGGCTGGTATAAGTCTGTATTAGACTTTTAGCACAGATTAGCTTACTTCCACATTAATGATTTACAACATAGTAAACTAAACACATGCAAAATCACTAAAGTTAAAAAATCTATGCTAAAAGTGAAATAAAGTAGAAAATGCATTAAAACGGAATCAAAGTTAATTTCTAAAGTTAACTTTACAACAATATTTGACGTCAGAGGAGTCATTATTATTATTAAAGACATTTCCAGAATAGATTTGAGGTGAGCACTTATCACTTGCTGATGGTAGAGAGAAGATCGGCATGGGGTGATGGGAATTTCCTCTTCCTGTTCTCACTCACTGTCTTCTGCTTCCCAGCTCAGAGCCTCCTTGCTGCAGGGCACCTGAGAAACTGCCCTGCTTTCCCTTCTCTAAATCTGGCCCTGGAAGATCTAGAATTGCTAGATTCCTAGGGGCATGTTTACTAAACTGCAGTAACGTTACATACCGCGCGTTATGTAACGATAACAATCGTTAGGTAACGTTAACGTGCGGTATGTAACGTTAACGTGCATTAACATTACTTAACGATCGTTAACATCCCCGGCCGTGGTAAACACCGCAGAAGGTGGAGAGAGGGCAGAGAGAAGGGGTCAATGGGCGGGGAGAGGCTCCTTTCACACTAACGTACTGAACTGAAGGGCTGAATCCTACCGCGAATGAAAACCTGCAGTTAGATGCACATTTGCAGGAGAGAGAAACCATTTCAGTGTCAGCAATGTACAGCATAGGCAGGGAGCCCAAGAAATGTGATAGTAGTGCTCCATATTCAGCAACACCATAGTGCCAAAGTATGACAGGCCACTATGGCAATGGTGCAAATGGGGCATAGGGGGCTGGAGGCAGGACATTCAGCAGGGGCAGCTGGGGCACAGGGTGGACCAGGCTGGCACCGAGGTGGCACATAGGAACATACAAACCGGAAATCAGCAAGACAGCAGTTGACCAGGGCCAAACACAATCCACCTATATCTACCTGGTTCACCCTAGCCAATAGTTGCTAGGGCACTGACCTGACATCCCCCCAGACATCCCGCCCCCATGTGGAAGGGACATAATATTGGTAGGCAGTGATGGGGGGATGTGAGAATGTCCATGTATGCCCCCCCACCCCGGAACCCGCTCCCTAGGCAGGTGCCTACCTGCACAGTGGATGGCCTGGGACTGCACACTACCAGCACCGACAGCATATGGTCATGTCAGCATGGCAGGGGGGTGTGTGCCCGTGCTGGAGGGGACAGTGCCACCTGCCTGCAGTGGACCTAGGCCATGCCCTGCATCACTACATGGTGTGCAGTGCAACATAAAAAGTCTGGCTGAGGAAACGTACAGGTAGCCCCAGGGACTACCATGCATCTGTGGCAACAGTGTGGTGCAGTACACCCAGCCAGTGTGTCCAGATGCAGAGGGCCACAGGTTCAAGTCCCAGCTGTAGTTCCTGCAAGAGCATGTCCCCATATTTTACCCTACAATGCAGATACAACAGCAACATGTGCAAAGTGCAAAGCCCAAAGCAGCAGCGAACAGGGGTACAAACACCCACTCACACAGGCTCCACAATCCAAAGATGCACGGAGAGTCAGGCTGTTGGCCCCAGCATTGAGCTGCAGTTATCACCAGAGCACTACTACTACCTCCTGCACAGTTTAGCAATGTCGGCACTGTGATCAGTTCCAGGGTGGCATGCAGGGTTGCCAACCACCCCTATCTTTGCACAATGCTGCAATAGGAGTGCGTGTGTGTGTATGTCTATCCATTGTTCTGTGGCTGCCCACCCTTTACTGGGCCCAAAATGTCCCACTGTTACCAGCGTTAGCCTGAATATGTGCATAATGAGGAGCAAGGTATTGTGGGTATGGCCTGGACAGGGCAGATTGGCCAGGATGCATCTTCACAGGGTGTGGGGCAATGGCTGGGACACTGTAGTGCCCGACCACCACCTGCATGGACAGGGTGGCCACAGCATGGCATGCTAGGAGGGCACTCACTCTGACAGAGCATTGACCATGATAGGTCTAGGTTCCCACATAGCACTTTACACTATCTGCTTCCAGTGATTATATTTGTGTTCCTAGTGTTGGGGTCCTAATCACTGAGATGCCTGCTTGCTGCACACAGTTTCTCTGTAAGCATGCACTATGGACTGGCTGATGGACTATCTGTAGTTAGACTGTGCATGGTCAGAACACCTATAAGGTACAGTCTGACTGTGCAGTCTGCTGGTGACTGGCAGACAGTGGTGTGAGGCAGATGGGGTTTTCCAGACCTAACCCCAGCATTTCTGCTGGTCTGCCACTACCCCAGTCACAGGTATGGCTCTGGCCCACCAACCCTGGAGGGCTGTCAGGATGGAGGTTGTTTCCCTGGGGTGGGGGCACCCATTCTTTACCTACAAAAAGGGTGATGTGCGCCCTTGGGGTATGTAGTGTATACCACTGTGACTTATAATGGCACTGCTACACAAACCTCATGCAAGTCTAGAAACCCCTCTGCCCTGAAAACAGCTGCCCATGTCAGCCAGACCCTAACACAGAGTACACACTAATCTGGGTGGCATCTGGTCCCAGAGGGCCACATGTGACTGCAGGATACAGATAGACACCAAATTACCTTCAGCTGCACTGCAGGGAACACCTGTCACACACTGGTAGTGATGGGGACATACAGCAGGACCTATCTCTAGCACCACATGTACTGCGGACCTAGTGCTGGGCACCCATCCTATCCCTCAGGGTGAACACACAACTTGCACAATGGCATGGTCTGTAGCTACACTGTGCCAGTATCACGCACTGTCAGTTCGTCTTTCCAAGCTGAGGTACCGGAGAGGTGCAGACCCCATTTGGTGATCAGCTGTAGACAGCTATTCAGCATGTGCATTGCATCATGGATACTGGTGGGATTACCCTATCCTGGCACTCAGAGCAGATAGTTTGTGCAGTGACCTGCAGTCCTTCTGTACCCAGCCATTGCTGTGACATACACCACAGAGGTATAGCCTACTGGTTAATACAATGCCATTCTTGGCAGTGTTCATGGGTTCCATTCCTCATTGTTCCCTCCTCTTATGCCTGTCTTCCCAAATAGTGTGCATGCCTGTAATAGTC
The DNA here is from genome assembly GCA_033557465.1 of Ichthyophis bannanicus. Taxonomy (NCBI): domain Eukaryota; kingdom Metazoa; phylum Chordata; class Amphibia; order Gymnophiona; family Ichthyophiidae; genus Ichthyophis; species Ichthyophis bannanicus. The sequence continues at coordinate 58,622,206 of CM066031.1, read as the reverse complement.
ATATTTTTGCAGATCTGTGCTGCCAGCCCATAATACCCTCGCCATAATTGCCAACATTCCCTCGGCCCATCTATCTGCGTCTGTCAGCTGTGTAGAGTCCTGTCTTCCTGTGCCGGCTGCCCATGTTCTGCACTGCTACCCTTTCCTGCATTGCGCCTCTTCATGCTTGCCTCGCCTGTGGCTGATCTGCATGGCACCACCACTCCTCTGTCCACCCATCATTGTAACTATCCTGCCACCTCCGCCTCCACTGGGGGACACGTATTCCCATCATCTGCCACCAACTGTCTTTCCAATACTTTACATTGCCAACACCCTGTGCTGTGGTACAGTTGCCCCCACCATGTTTGTCATCAGTACTGGCAGCAACATGGGATGCCCTCAGATATGGCAGGTCCAGCAGCTCCCAGCTCTACCTCCTTCACTCATCTGTTCATTGCCTTTCCTGAGTGCTCTATCTAGTGTTAGGGCTACATCTGTCTCTGTTCCTCACAGGTCATGCATGTCATCCTGAGGCACCTTGCAGCCCTTAGGCCACAGGGCACCTTATAAGGCACCTAACAGGGCACCTTATAAGGCACCTTACTTGGCATCTTACAAGGCGCCCTTCAATAGTCCTAAAATATTGTACATAGTCCTAAAATATTGTACATAGTTATCTTTATATAGTTATGACATGTTTTATGTATATAGTTACATTGTTCATTTTAAAAGTTGTTGTGATGTTCCATGTAAACCACCCCTAATCTCAGGAAGGGGCAGTATATAAAACGTTGTTAAATAAATAAAAATGTATAAAGTTAATCCAATAAAAAGGTAGCACTATATTTTCCTTTTTGTTTGTCTTATTTATCTACGACTAAAATGGACTAACACAGCTATCACACTACTTTATCTTTGATAAAACCAAGAACCAAAAAGTGTCATTATAGAAGGGAAGATGCTAGAAGATTTTGCACTTGAAAGAAGTTGTCATTGTGTATACACAAGTGTCTTTCTTTGGAATTAACATTCCAGCTGATGCCAGGGGTCTCCCAAATGTGGGCAGGGAAGATTCTTGTTAATACTTATTTATTTTTTTAACAAGATTTTTATATCACCTTCTAATATAATCAAAGTGGTTTACATAAAACTCAACATGTTACAGAGAACTCAAAGAGTCTTTAGTCTTTAGAGGTGATCATGTCAGGAATTTGTGCTGATATGTTTGAGGTGGTGGGTGCTGAGTGGGTTCTTCTTCTTGTTCCAGGTCCCTGCGACCTTTGAGGACGTTGCTGTCTATTTCTGTGAGGACGAGTGGGAGATGTTAGCAGAATGGCAGAAGGAGCTTTACAAGGAGACCATGAAGGAGAATTATGAAACTCTGATGTCACTGGGTAAAGATTATTTTCTGCTCCATTATTAGAAGTTACAGTATATGCTGAAATGTTCTGAATGCCTTCCATATGGGGTAAGTAGATATTTAGCTGGCGTGTTCCTAATCTGTTATCCATATCTCTCTAGCAGGTATTTGAGAGGGGACCAGCAGCGTGTTGCAGGGACATGGGCTTGCTTTCTGATTGTAGACTCACTCTCTGCTGATTTTATGTGGTGTACATTAATTGGATTTGCAGATAGATAAGTCTTTCCAGAAGTATTGTTTGTCCCTTGAGAATCTTACTCTCCCCATGTCCTGCTTTTGTCATGTAGTGTTAAGATCAAAGCCAGAGTTAAATTAAGGGGCAATTTTGAAAACTGCCCGCAATAGTGCAGAGTTCACAGTTCTTGAATCCGGGTGCGTAGAAAGGAGAAAGATTTTGCTTAATTTGGTTTTGTTCTGCTTTCTTTCATTCATTTTATTCATATTCTTTCATTGTAGTGCAGATAGTTTGATTTACTGTGCACAAAGGGGGTAATTTTATAAGGGATCGAGGAAAGTTACATACCATGGGCGCACATAAGTCCCGTTTTTTCAATGGCTTCTATGTGTATATGGGCCGTTACATGTGTACTATAGCTGGTCGCTATTTTATAAGTATACACATAAGGCTGATGGTGCGTATCTTCACTGTGGGCGTTCAGAAGAATGGAGCTTGGGCGGAATGTAGGCAGAGCACGTAGTCACACACATACGCATGTAAAATACACGCAAACATTTATAGCAGCCATAGGGATGGGGCAAGTGCTTGTGCCTAGGTCTGACACATGCTTCCCGCTACTTACACCCCTGTTTTATAAAGTCAAGGATGCATATATTAAATACACCTGTAAAATGTGTGTTAACCTAAACACAGCTTATAAAATTATCCTCATAGGGGCTGATATTCAAACCATTATCTGGACGACCAAAGGGAGGCCACCTGAGATAAGGGTGCAGAGCGAGATGTTCAGCGGCATTATCTGGATAGTGCCTCTGTCTCCACAGACTGTCCTGACACTGTCCGGTTAGTGCAGGGACGGTCTGTGGGCAGAGTGAGGGTGATGCTGGTGCTCTCTGAATAAGTGCTGGCACCTGTGATTTTCATCCGGCACTTATTTGGATAACTGAGGCCTCATTAAAATCTCACTCTCCAGATAAGTGCCGGCAGCACTCAATCTGGATATTCAGTGGCAGCTCTTATCCAAATATTGCTGCCAAATATATCCCACTGATACAGAAAGAAACCCACTGTACACAGAAACACTAATGAGAGTCAAAAGATCCCATAAGAGCAGAAAATTCCTTCTGCTTGGGGGCTCTCGGATCCAACGTCTTCTCCTGTATGTATTAACACTAGTAATATTTCCTCATCCATTCAGAATGAACATCAGGCTGTTCAAATTCACTCCATGATGTGATTCTTTTTGGTTTGGAACAGGCTCTTTATTTGAGAAACCTTCTCTTATATCCAAGATTGAGCGGGAGGAAGATCCATGTGTCAGGGACCAGCAGGACCCTAGAGACAAAAGAAGACTGAAAAGCTCCTGGAGAGGTGAGTTACAGCTCAGGGACAGGAGGGGACTCCTGGGCAGTCTGGGGTCTCTGCTCTGTCTGTATAGGGAGGGGGGAAAGAGGCTGCATTCCCATGACATTAGAGAAGCTGTGAGTGAGTTTTGTAGGGGAACTCTAGAAATATATAATGACGTTTCATGTTAAGTAATATACTAACAGAGTAATACAGTAAATGACGACAGAAAAAAAACAGCATGGCCCAGGGTTCTGTCTTGGCTCCTCTTCTCTTCAATCTCTTCTTGGTACCCCTCACACTAGTCATTCAACAATTCGGGATTTCCGCCTTTTACTATGCGGACGATATTCTTCTCCTTCACCACACGTCCCCCTCCCTTCCTGACCTCACTCCCCTAAATAACTGCCTCACTGCCGTCACCCATTGGTTGTCCCAGAACTGCCTCCACCTTAATCTTGCCAAAACCACTGCCATCTGGTTCCCTCACGGTCATCCCTCCCCCTCTCTAGCTCCGTCCTTTTCCAACACTCCCATTTCCTTGGTCACCACTTTCCGCTATCTCGGTGTCCTCTTTGATTCAGACCTTTCCTTTCATGCTCATATCTCTCACATTACCAAAACTTCTTTCTACTTCTTACGTCAAATTCGCGCTATTCGCCCCTTCCTCTCCCCCTCTGCTCTCTCTACTCTACTTCTCTCTCTAGTTATGTCCCGGGTCGATTTTTCTAATTCTGTCCTAATCGGCCTGGCCTCCTCCCATCTTCATCGTCTTCAGAGAATCCAAAACACCGCAGCTTGCCTTCTTTCTCACTTATCTCCCTATCACTACACAACCCCTCTTCTCATCCATCTACACTGTTTACCCGTTCCCTTTCACTACCAATATAAACTGCTCACCCTGGTTCATAAGGCCCTACACACCAGTACCCCACAATATTTAGCTGATCTTATTCATTTTCACACCCCCAGACATACCCCCCGCTCATTCCATTTAAACCGTCTCACCCTTCCCCCTCCCCCCTTCTGCAGCCCATCTTCAATCCACCCGCTCTTCAGCTTTCTTCTTCATAGGCCCCGCCCTTTGGAACTCCCTTCCCACTTCCCTCCGCCTAGAACCCTGTCACGCAGCATTCAAGCAACAGCTAAAAACCCACCTTTTTCCCTAGCCTTTAACCTCCCCACCTCCCCTCCTTCCTTATAGCTCTACTCTCTTCCCTCTACTGTTCCTCAGCCCACTCTGTTTTTATGAATTGTAACTTCTTTTCCTTTTCTGGCCTTGTGCCTTACTTTTACTGTTTTTTATTTATTGTAAACCGCTCTGATCCTATTTTGAAGAGCGGTCAATCAAGTTTTAATAAACATAAACATAAACATAATGCTCTGCCCAGTAAGGTAGCTATGTTATACCCACTTCTCCATGGAGGTTGCGCCCTCTATGCCTTTGCTTAGGGTTGTTCCTGCTGGTCTGTGCAGGTTATTCTACTCAATGCCCTTGGTTAGGGTTGTACCCACCGATCTGTGCAGGTTATTTTTATTTATTTATTTAAACATTTCTGTGCCACGTTTTCCAAAGGATCAAGCACTGTTTACATTTAACAACAGTGTGAATAGTGCAACATGAACAGGTACATATTCGGTTACATGGAACTATGTAGATTATATACAATAGAACAGAATACATTGAACTGGAAACATGATACAATGTTAAACATTATACAATGGAAGAGAATATAATGAAGTAAAATCATAGGGATGGGATAGTTGAACTCTCTGAATGGCGAGATCTCAACAAAAACAGTTTACTGCTATTTGTGGAAGCGGAGTTAAAATGCACTAATGGGTTGTGTCTGGTGTATTGTGATCTGCTTGGGTACCAAAATGAATTGTAAAAAGGTGTGTTTTGAGTTTTTTACGGAACGTGTATAGGTCATTTATTTCTCTGAGGCTGTTTGGGAGATCATTCCAGAGGATTTATTTATTTATTTATTTATTACAGGCTCTTATATACCGCTCTATTCAGCATCAGCGCGGTTCACAATATAACAACAGACCAGAACAACAAACTGTTTGGTTTTACAGAGAACAGGTCAGAGAACTTGGATAAAACATAGGGGAAGTCATTAACTGAAACTATTTACATGAGTATTTACATGTATATACACAACAGGATTTCTCTTAGTTTGGGTAGTGTTCAAAAAGGCTGGATGGTTTAGTAATATTGGGGGAAAAGGTGAGATTTGAGTGCCTTTCTGAAAAGAGATGGGTATGATGTGGGAGAAAGCCTTGTTGCTTATTAACTTTCTGGATTTCCTGAATTCCATTAGTATAACAAGTTTATTTTTGTTCTTGTTCCGTTGATTTTGATTGGGGGTTTCCTTTGAGATTAGTGTGGAACGGAACGAAGGGGCAATGTTATTGATTAGTTTGAAGATTGATATATGACTTTTGTAGATTATACAGCTTTGTATGGGTAGCCAGTGGAGAGTGGACAGTATGGGAGTGATGTGTTCCAGTATATTGACATTCATGGTTATTCTAGCTACCACATTTTGGGCTAGTTGTAGTCTTCTTAGGTTCTATTTTGCAATGCCCTGTAGAGTAATATTGGCAAAGTCAAAATGAGGTGTAATAATTGCCTGAATAACAGATTTAAAGTCATGGTAGTGGAGCAGTGGACAGAGCTGTTTTACAAGTTTAAGCTTGTAAAATATCTTTTTAGTTGTGTGCTTTATATGAGATGCCATACTGAGGGCACGGTGAATAATGACTCTTATGTATTTCACCTCATTTTTGACTGCAATGTTGATATCCTGGAGCCTAATCAATGATAGAGGGGCGAAGTTCTGGTTTCTAGTGACATACATTGCTTCTGTTTTAGAAAAATTAATATAAAGGTTGCGGTTCTTGAGCCATTGTAATATTTCAGAAAAGCAATCAGAGAGTGATTGGGTTGACGGATTTGAAATGTTAAAAGGTAGGTATAACATTATATCATCCGTGTAAATGTGATAGTTGACGCGGAAATGTTTGAAGATGGAACAGAAGGGCTGAAGATAAATATTAAAAAGGAGGGCTGAGAGGGCAGAGCCCTGGGGGAGACCTTGTTCTTGTTTGTGTTCTGTCAGATAGATAAGAGGAAAACCATTTTAAGACTGTTTCATTGATCCCTCCTATCTGGTGGAGTCTGGTTCGCATTAATTGGTGATTTACACTATCAACAGCTGCGGAAATGTCCAGAAATATGAGGAGAAAGGCTTGCTTAGAATCATTGATTCCAAGTGTAAGTGTGTCGATGAGCACTGTGAGTAGCGTTTCAACTCCATGATAGGGGCAGAAACCATATTGTTGTTCGTCCAGTGGGGTAGAGGAGTCAAAGTGGTCCTGGAGATGGATTTGGAATATTTTTTCTATTAGTTTTGCCATGAATGGGAGGCTTGATATGAGTCTGTAGGAAGTGGGGGAGTTTTTGTCAGAGCCGTTGTTTTTCACACTGAACACACTACTAAGACACTTATCCACTCTTTACTCACCTCCTGTCTAGACTATTGTAACCTACTCTTTGCTGGTCTCCCGCTGAATCATCTCTCTCCCCTTCAATCTGTTCAACACTCTGCTGCGTGGCTTATTTTCCACCAGCCTCATCATGCTCATATAACCCCTCTTCTCAAGACACTTCATTGGCTCCCTGTCCGTTTCTGCATCCATTTCAAATTTCTCCTGCAAATCAATATGCAAAGTAGAAATTAGTTAGAAAGTGTTCTCAAATCGAATTCTATGAATCATCTATAGAACCCACATGTTAAGCAATAACCAAAAGAAAACTCAATATTATACTGACTTCATCAGTGCATAAAGCAAGCTCAGAAAATTGATGACATTTAATATTTTAATATATGTTCTGAATGGGTCAGATTCTGACACGGTAATAGTGGGGCTGTATGTCCCAGTGAAATGTCCAGCCCTACTAAACTCTGTGACCATATGCTGGTTCAAGTGCTCCCCGCACATGGAGAGCACTGGACAGGGATGGGATGGGGTGGAGGATGGGCAGAGACACCCGGAAGTACAGGGTTGATTCAGGTCATGGTCCAGTGCATCTGGTGGGCGGATGATGACCGTGCTATCTATTCCACCTTGGAGATGGAATAAGACATGGTGATGGTGGCCATAGGGCCCAGCAGCCCCGCAGCAGCACAGGAGCTGCAGCAGGCGATTTCCCTCTGCCCGATCCCGGCCCTGGCAGGCCCCACCATGGGTCAGGCTGCGGGGAAAGGCAGGTTTGCGGGCTGGCAGGCTGTTGGCACTGCTGGGCATGCCAGTGCCATGGCGAGGGCACACCAACAGGAGTATAGGGCAGGCTGGATGGGGTGTCTGGAGGATGTCCTGCACCATGGAATAGGAGCAACGCCGGGCCATCTGGGTGCTCGATTCTGTAGCCGTGGGAACATCTAGCTCCCGCAGTTGCAGGATCGGGTACTAATTTGGTCCGTCTATTACTTGGCCGCCCAGACGGTCCGCATGTGCCCATCACAGAATTGGGTGCCACGCCTTTTATATATTTTTACATTTTGTGTTTTTAAGATATAATTTCTGAGGAAGGCACATTCCAAAACAGTGATTTGAAATGTCCTATCTATCTCTTCACATGAAAAGTGTGGGAACCTCTGAGCAACTCCATAGAATTTCTAAATATCAAATACTATGTGGTCATTGTGTGAACCCAGCAAATTCTGTTCTCATCATTATTAGCTTTCCATATTCACTAATACACGGTTAATATCTCTTGTTTATATCCAGCAGTTACTGAGACCATCCTGGAAGAGAAGAAAAAGGAAAATAAAAAAGAACATCTAGTAGAAAGGGTTAAAATCCTAAGAAATTCAAGAAATGTCCCTGCAAATATTTTCTGTGGGACTGAGAGGAACAATACAAGGAATTGTCAGCAGGAATCAGAGAAGGAGCAGAGAGACTCTGCAGGAGACTCACCGGATGGAGTCACTGAGTGTGAGAGAAGTGACAGGAAGCTCACAGACATCCCTGAGCCCCAGAGACACCTGAGAGCAGAGAGAACCTTCCAAAATAGTAACAGTGACCAAATGACTTTCACTCCTCACCAAGGAGAGAGGAAAGGGAAGAAATCCTTTCTGTGTGACGCCTGTGGAAAAAGCTTTAATAGGATATATCAGTTATTATTGCACCAAAAAACCCACACTAGAGAGAGACGCTTTTCATGCTGTCAGTATGACAAATGTTTCAAACAGAAGGTAAATCTGAAATTATATGAGAGAATTCATGCTGAAGTTAAACCATTTCCATGTATTGAATTTAACAAAAGGTTCTGTCATAAGGAATCACTAATTACACACCAAAAGACTGGAAAAAGTAGTGAATATGTGAAATCTTGCAACATCAAGCAGTTCACAAAACAGAACCAGAAAATGAACATAGAAGAGAGAAATTTGCCATCTTCAGCATTTACGGATCTATCAGACATGAAAATTCATCAAGGGAGACACACTGGAGAGAAACCATTCACTTGTTCTGAGCGTGATAGCAGCTTCATTTATTTGTCACAACTGAAAACCCACCAATTGATCCACAGTAGAAAGAAACCCTTTACATATGCTGAGTGTTGTAAAACCTTCAAGAGCATGTCATATTTGAAAATCAATCAAATGATTCACTGCGGAAAAAAACCCTTTACACCTTCTGAGTGTGGTAAAAACTTCTATAGATTGTCAAAACTGAAAACCCACCAAATAATCCACAGCAGAAAGAAAACCTTTATATGTACTGAGTGTAATAAAAGTTTCTATCAATTATTGACTCTAAAATGGCATCAAATGATCCACAGCAGAAACATTTTGAAACTGCAAATCCACCAAACGATCCAAAGCAGGAAAAAACATTTTATATGTACTGAGTGTAATAAAAGTTTCACTCGCTCATCAAATCTGAAAAGTCATCAAATGATGCACAGCGGAAAGAAACCCTTTACATGCACTGAGTGTAATAAAAGTTTTAATCAGTCATCCGATCTAAAAAGGCATCAAATGATGCACAGCGGAGAGAAACCTTTTTCCTGCACTGAGTGTAATAAAAGTTTCAAAAGGTCATCACATCTGAAAAGTCATCAAATGATACACAGCGGAAAGAAACCTTTTACTTGCACTAAGTGTAATAAACTTTTCTGTCAGTCATCCGATCTAAAAAAGCATCAAATTCTGCACAGCGGAGAGAAACCTTTTACATGCACTGAGTGTAATAAAAGTTTCAATCGGTCATCATATCTGAAAAGTCATCAAATAATACACAGCGGAAAGAAACCTTTTACATGCAGTGAGTGTAATAAAAGTTTCAATTGGTTATCAAATCTGAAAAAGCATGCAATAATACACAGCGGAAAGAAACCTTTTACATGCAGTGAGTGTAATAAAAGTTTCAGTTGGTTATCAAATCTGAAAAAGCATGCAATAATACACAGTGGAGAGAAACCTTTTACATGCACTGAGTGTAATAAAAGTTTCTATCAGTCTTCATATCTGAAAAGGCATCAAATAATACACAGCGGACATAAACCTTTTACATGCACTGAGTGTAATAAAAGTTTCAATTGTTCATCTGGTCTGAAAAAGCATCAAATAATACACAGTGGAAAGAAACCTTTTACATGTACTGAGTGTAATAAAAGTTTTAATCGGTCATCGACTCTGAAAAGTCATCAAATAATACACAGCAGAAAGAAAGCAGAAAGGCTCTCTTTACCACAATGCAAGAACTATGCTGAGCATTAGCAGTAAATCAAGAACCTGAGATCGTACTCCACATAACCTGACTTAGAAGTGAGTTTCATGACTGTCATCGTGTGCACTAAACTCACCCATTTGGAGAAAGAAACCTTTTAGATGCACTGAGTGTAATAATAGTTTCTAACAGTCATCACATCTAAAAAGGCATCAAATTATACCTAGAGGAAAGACATGAATCACCATGAATTCAATTACAAAAATCAGTGTTTGCCAAGACTGTATATCCCTAGAGCTGAAGGAGGCTAGGCCTCATAGAGATTGATTACACATACTGAGCTACTATCATAGGCAGACTGTATATCCCTAGAGCTGAAGGAGGCTAGGCCTCATGGAGATTGATTGCACATACTGAGCTACTATCATAGGCAGACTGTATATCCCTAGAGCTGAAGGAGACTAGGCCTCATAGAGATTGATTACACATACTGAGCTACTATCATAGGCAGACTGTATATCCCTAGAGCTGAAGGAGGCTAGGCCTCATGGAGATTGATTACACATACTGAGCTACTATCATAGGCCTTCAGACCTACCTAACTGCATCATCAGATGCAAATGCACAAAAAGTGCTGAAATATGAAAGTAAACATCCAGGATCTGGCTCCATCATCAAACTTGGACATGCGTTCCGATGACTGGAAGGAATGATCAACAATCCACAAGCATACACAGGGAAAGAAGTAACAGAATTTGCAACACAATAGGAAAAAACTCTACAAAGAACTAGATCAACAAACAAGGAAAAACAAGTGGCAAAGCACAAATACAATGGGAAATACTGAATGTTACTCCAGGAACTCTTTGTCGATCAAGAAAGGACACATGAATGGTTATGGAGAGGTGAACTGAAACTGAAGGATGAGAGGTTGATAGTTGCAGCCAAGGATAGCAGATTATGGACAAGATAGTTTACAGTGAGCATTGAAAAAAATGGCAAAACAGACATATGTCACTTCTGTGGGAAAGAACTGGAAACAGTGACTCACCTCATAGCTGGCTGTGAAGTTCTAATGGCTGAAAATTCTATACAGAAAGACACAATAAAGTAGCATGTCTCTTCCTTTGGAAACTTCATAAACACTATTTATTTATTTTATTTTATCTATTTAGACAGTTTTGTATACCACCTTATCCTTCAATCAAAGTGGTCACAACACAATTGGGGGAGGGGATATGAGACATACACTAGTACTTACAGGGAACTATAACATCACTGTGCCTGAAAGGGTCATAATGCCAGTGCCTAAGAGAATGAGGAGATTATGATCATCTGGGATACTCCCATTCTGACTGATAAAAAGCTGGATATAGTGGTAAAGGAAAAAACCCACCAGAACTGCACTTATTATAGAGGTGTCAGTTCCAAGAGACTACTCTGTGAATTGCTTTGAGAGGGAGAAGATCCTGAAATACCAGGAAATGCACTCAGAGATCACGAAAATGTGGCAGAAAGATACAGTTATTTCCCATCGTATTGGGTGCCACAGGCTTAATTAAGAGGAACTTCCAAGCACACTTTGATAAACTACCCATACACATAACATCTTATGAACTCCAGAGGGAGGCTCTCTTTGGTACGATGCAAGTATTACACGGAGCATTAGCAGTAAATTTGAGAAACTGAGATCATACTCCACATACCCTGGCTTAGAAGTGAGATTCATGACTGTCATGCTATGCACAAAACTCAACCATTTGGAGAAGTTGCCCTCGGAATAAAACAGAAAAGAAAGCTATCAAATAGACTAGACAGAACCTAAAACAGTTCTACAGTGAACGGCAAAAGAGCATAAATAAGATAAAAACAAACATCAATCAAAACTGAAGCAAAAACCTATGAGGACCTATACAGCAGAGTCAAGAAGTAGAGTGGTTACCATACATACAGGAACATTTAGAAAATCAAACATCAAAATTATGAAATGGCCTGTGTAACAACAAAAGATCTGGGAAGCAGGTTAAACCCCAAACTGGAAGAGCTCTGGCACAGATAGAGTGACCAACTTTTGGCTCAAGCAGTTAACATCACTCCAACAAGATATGGCATACTGTAAAAACCAACTGATCAAGCAGCCAAACTTAACACCACAATGGTAACAATAGGAAGAGCATTTCTCCTTCCAAAGGTGGGCCTATGTAAGATTCTCAAAAATTACAGACCACTAACTTGTTTACCTATAATCTATAAGCTGTTCACTACAATAGATGTAGGCAGGGCAATAAGGGAGTATATGGAATCAAGGACCAATTAATGTTGAATAAGGCCATCACGGCCCATGCTAAAAAAAAGCAGGAATCTCGGTATAGCATGGATTGATTATAAGAAAACTTTTGACAATGCCCCACACTCTTGGATAATAAATTGCCTTGAAATGTACAAAATAAATCCTGGTTTGATAGAGTACAGTAAATTCACCATGTGGCAAATCACACTTTTTGAAGTATGAAGATGGTCAGTACTTCATTCCTAACATTAAGATCCAGTGAGGAATATTTCAGGGACATTCTCTGTCACCACTTCTGGTTTGTATAGCATGTAATTCAATGAGTACTCTCATCAAATCTTTAGGAAACGGACTTAGCCTGAATCCTCGAGAAGGTAACAACCCAGATGTACTATCCTATTTACTATTTGTAGACTACTTGAAGCCCTGCAGTTTCAGTGAGTCCAATTAGCAGAGCAACATTGTGTGATGAAAAGCTTTTTTTTTGGAAAAACTCAGAGAAGCTAGCAAAGTAATCAGAAAAGCAAAGATTCAAAAAGAGGAGGAAATAGCCAGTGTAATAAAATGGGGGGGATAAGACATTTTCAGGTATGTTAGTGAGAAGATGAAGGGCAAAAGTGGTATTGTCGGACTCTAGGGTGAAGGGGAGGAATATGTAGAAGCTGATTTGGATAAAGTGGAACTGCTTAACAAATATTTTGGTTCTGTGTTCACAGATGAAGAACTAGGAGCAGGACCTCAGAAAACACCCACAAACAGGAACAAAAGCAAGGGGCATCTTGAACAATTTTCAGAAGACTGTGTTTGTGATAAACTAGCTAAATTTAAAGTAGACAAAGTGATGGGACCTGATGGGATACACCCTAGAATACCGAGGGAACTTGGGGACAGTCTAGCAGCTCCACTGACTGACCTTTTCAATTATTGGAAATGCTGCTGAAAGAGAAAATAGTGAGGTTTCTGGAGTCCAGCGGATTACAGGATCAGTGGCAGCAAGGATTCACCAGAAGTAGGTCTTGTCAGACAAATCTGATTGGTTTCTTTGACTGGGTGACCAGGGAGTTGGACCAAGGAAGAGCCCTAGATGTGGTGTATTTAGATTTCAGTAAAGCCTTTGACACCGTTCCTCAGAGACGACTTATAAACAAACTGAGCAACCTAGGGATGGACCCTAAAGTTACTGCTTGGGTTAGAAATTGGTTGAGTGGGAGGCGACAAAGGGTACAGATAAATGGAGCTCACTCTGAGGAGAAGGAGGTTACCAGTGGTGTGCCCCAGGGATCTGTCTTTGGTCCAATTCTTTTTAACATCTCTGTTAGTGATATAGCAGAAGGGCTGTTGGGTAAGGTTTGCCTCTTTGCGGATGATGCCAAAATCTGCAATAGAGTAGATACCCAGGAATGTATAGATAACATGAGGCAGGATCTAGCTAAGCTTGAAGAATGGTCTAGAATTTGGCAGCTGAGATTTAATGTTAAAAAATGCAAGGTCATACATTTGTGCTGCAGCAATCCAAGAGAGCAATATAGTATAGGCAGGAGTGGGCAATTCCAGCCCTCGTGCACCACAAGCCAGCCTGGTTTCATGATGCCCCTAATGAATATTCATGGACCTATTTCCATACAATGGAAGGCAATGGATGCAAATAGATCTCATGAATTTTCCTTAGGGACATCATGAAAACCAGGCTGGATTGTGGTGCATGAGGGCCGGAATTGCCCACCTCTGGTATAGGGGGTGAATTACTTCTGTCCACTAAAGAAGAGCAGGACCTAGGTGTGATTGTGTCTGATGATCTTAAAGTAGCTAAACAAATAGAAAAGGTGATGGTAAAAGCTAGAAGGATGCTTGGGTGCCTAGGGAGAGGAATGGCCAGCAGAATAAAGGAGGTGATAGTGTCTCTGTATAAGGTTTTGGTGCAACCTCATTTGGAGTATTGTGTGCAATTCTGGAGACCGCTCCTTCAAAAGGATATAAACAGGCTGGAGTCCATACAGAGGGTGGCTACTAAAATGGTTTATTTACATTCTCTTATATACCGTGCTATTCTGTGGCTTACATTGAACAAGGTATTATAACTTGGAGATAACTATTTTACAGGGAACATGGGCTATGGAGGGTTAAGTGGCTTGCCCAAGACCACAAGGAGCACCTGTAGGACTAGAAACCCCAGTCCTTCCGGCCTAAGGTTACTGTCCTCTAGTGGGATTTGAACCCCTGACCTTCCAGCCTGAAGTACCTTGTCCCAACCACTAGGCCACTCCTCCACATGTTTGTGGTCTTCATTATAAAGCATATGAGGACAGACTTAGGGATCCTAATATGTACACCTTAGAGGAAAGGCGGGATAGAGGTGATATGATTGAGACGTTTAAATACCTCCATGGCATAAATGCACAGGAGGAGAGCCTCTTTCGTTTGAAAGCAAGCTCTGCTACGAAGGGACTTGGGATGAGGGTGAAAGGGGATAGATTCAGGAGTGATATGCGGAAATATTTCTTTACGGATAGAGTGGTGGATTCTTGGAATAGTCTTCCAGTGGAGGTGGTAGAGATGAGGACAGTATCTGAATTCAAAGAAGTATGGGACAAACATAGAGGATCTCTAAAGGAAAAATGAGGAATGTTGTAGGGGTTGATATGGAAGGACAGACTAGATAGGCCATGTGGTCTTTTTCTGTTGTCATTTTCTATGTTACTGAGGTGGCTCCAGCTCCTCCCAGCAGATCCCCAGTTGCCTCTACTAGAATCAGTCACCACATTTATTGCTGACTCTTTGTATGATCTTCTGACCCTCTCCGCGTGCTTGGTGGTGGCAACTACAATGGTGCAGCGCTGGCTGTGGCTCAGACACTGGAGTGCAGATGCGGCTTCCAAGATGCACCTCACTAAACTTCCGTTTAGGGGGAGGCTTCCTTTCGACGAGGATCTGGAGAGGCTTGTCAAGGATCTAGGGGAGGTCAAACCACAGCACCTTCCAGAAGATTGGCCGAGATCTGCTTCTCGTTGCCGCGCATCTACATCCTCTGCCTCCTCGGTCTACAAGGGGAGCTTCCAGGAGGCCTGAAGTTACCACCCAGGCAAGCCCGGGGGTTCCTCGAACAAATCTGGTGGCCGACATCAGTCCTTTCAGGGCGTCCACCGCAATAGAGGTAATGATTCCACCTCCAAGTTAGCTAGACCCTCACAGCTCCTCACATTGATGAGCCTGGGGTCCATTCCTGGGTGCCGTGTGTAGGAGGATGACTGAGGCATTTTTCCCGCAAATGGGCTCAGATAACCTCAGACAAGTGGGTGCTCAACGTGATTTTGAGGGGTTACGCTCTCAACTTTGCTGCGCTCATCCCCAGCAAATTTTTGATTCCCCCCTGCTGGTCCTTTGCCTAATGGATGGCTGTGTCTCTCACCCTACAGCATCCACTACAGCTCCAGGCTGTTCGTATGGTCCCTTTAGGTGAGCGTGGTGTTGGTCACTATTCCATCTATTTTCTCTCGCTTCTCTGGATCTGGCCGAAGCCTATTTCTACATTCCAATTTGCAGGGACCACCAGCTGTAGCTGCATTTCATAGTCCTCGGCAAACATTATCAGCTCCAGGTACTGCCCTTTGGCCTCGCCACGGCCCCCTGGACATTTTCCAAGGTCATGGTTGTCATTGCAGTGGTGCTACGGTGTCAAGGCATCCATGTCCATTCATATCTCAACGACTGGCTCATCCGGGTCAAGTCGCTTTCAGAGATGCAGACAGCAGTAGAGCATGTTGTCCCCTTTGTGGGCAAGCTAGGATGGGTGATAAACCATGCCACCTTTGCCCAATGCAAGCACTAGACTTCCTGGGAGCTGGTTTCAATGCAGCATCTGACCAAGTCTCTCTTACCAGGACCGGTTTTGGAAGCTATTTGCCCAACTGCACGCTTTTCAGAGCAGTCCGATTCCGACAGCCTGGGACTACCTGTAGGTGCTTGTCACCATGGCAGCCATCCTCGAGGCTGTAGATAAATATGCTACTGGCTGTTTCTTCCCTTCCCATTTTTGAGTAAGGATGCCCAACGCAGTCCCTTTGTCAACAGTGACAAAAAGGTGGAAGGGTTTGTGCAGCGAGGGTAAAGCCAGGACTGGGACTTCTACCAAGCTTTGTTTTTAGCTCTCTTACTAACTCCTGCGCCTCTTCTTTCCAGATTAAGTTGTTACATTCTTTTTCTAACAGCTTCAAGTATAATCCTTTAGTCTTTTGGGCATATGAGTCTATCCATAACCTACAGTATCCGGCTAATCCCAGGAACTTCCTTAGTTCCTTTTTTGTCTTTGGAAGTGGTAAATCTGCAATTCCTTTTATTCTCCCTGGACTGATTCTCCTTTTTCTTTCACTAATCAGATGTCCCAGGTATTTTACTTCTTTCTCTACACATTGTAATTTGGTTTTGGAAACTCAGAACCCCTGACTTCCCAGAAACTCCAATAGGGCTCTAGTAGCTTCACTGACTTGAGTTTTCCTTTCTCCTGATATTAAAAGATCATCTACATATTGCAAAAGAGTCACACCAGATGGTGTAGAGAACTTTTCTAATACCTGTTCTAGTACTTGCCCAAACAAGTTGGGTGATTCTGTAAACCCTTGGGGTAACACTGTCCACCGGAATTGTCATTTCCGGCCAGTATCAGTGTCTTCCCACTCAAAAGCAAACATGTTCCTACTAGTTGGATCTAAGGGACAGGTCCAAAATGCATCTTTCAAATTTATAACACTAAACCACTTATGCTCATGGGGTATTTTACTCAGTATTGTGTAGGGGTTCGGCACCACTGGGTGCTTTACCCGTACTATTTGGTTCAGCTTCCTTAAGTCCTGTACTAACCTATAGTCACTTTACCCTCCATTGCCTCGGAAGAAAATCTACTTCCGGTGATACATTGCCAAGAAAACCCAGAGGTAGCTGGGTTGCTATGAGTCAACACTGACTTGATGGCACTAAAAAACCCCCCAAAAAAACCCTATATGATCCATCTGGTTTTCTTACTGGCAAGATGGGAGTGTTAAATGGGGACATACATGGTTCTAATAGTGCATCCTGAAGTAAGCTTTTTATAACAGGCTGGAGACCCTTGCGGCCTTCCAAGGAAATGGGATATTGTTTTTGGCGCACTATCTCACCCTTCTTTCTAATTCTATCTTTAGGGGTGGAATATCCAGTCCTCCCCTGTTTCCTTCCCTTGCCCATACTACAGGGTCTATTTGGCTTTCTTCCTCCTCAGTGAGGAGAGCCATTCCTACAACAATTTGGTCATCTTTTACCTTCATTTCTAAGTTTAACTGTGTAATCATATCCCTTCCTAAAAGATTACTCCCTGCCTCTGGAATGTACAGCAAATGTCCCTCTATCTCTTCTTTGTCTATTTTTAACAGTGTCGGTTCAAATATTGAAACTAGAAATCCCTTTCCCTTCACTCCCGAAACTGTAAGATTTTGATTTTATAACTTCATTCCTTTTGGTACATAATTTAAAGAACTTCAGGCAGCCCCTGTGTCTACTAAAAATACTACTTCCTCTTCCTTTGGCCTCACCTTTACATTTATCAAGGGTTCTTGGTGGGACCTTAGATTAAGAAACCCCTGACACCCCTAATCTTCATCAAAATTCATCTGTGGTAATATTTCTTCTTCTCGCTTTAATTCAGGACACTCTCTTGAAGTGACCTATTTTCCCACAGTGATAACATCCTGCCTGCGCTTGGGGCTTGGACTGAGAATTACCAGTCCAGTATTCTGGCCACCCTTGCCCTGTACTCCTGTTAACCCATCCTCTCTTTTCACATACACTTTCTGTGCTTCTCTCAGCAGATCCTCTAGTGGTTTATCATTCCAACCCTCTATCTTTTCACGTTTTTTTTCTTATGTCTGGCCAGGACTTGGTCACAAAATGTACCTTCAGTAGTCCTTTGGCTACCTCATTGTCTGTACTTATTCCTGAGAATTTTCTTATCTGGTCTTTTAGTCTCTGCAGGAAAGCGGAAGGTGTTTCTTCCCTTTCCTGATGTACTTCAAAAACCTTGTTAAAGTTCTGGGATCTTGGGGTTGCTTCCTTGATACCCTTGATAACTAAACTCCTGAGATCTTTCATATAGGTTCGGTGGTCAGAGTTCAAATTATCCCAGGCGGGATCACTGCTAGGAAATTTTTGTTTCAGTCTGACCGCATCAGTTCCGGCTGGGTGCTCCTTTTCCCATTCCCTCATACCTGCCCTCCTAATCATGCCCCGCTCTTCTCCTGAAAATAGGATATTCGATATGGACATCATTTCTCCCCATGCATATATATTTGGACCCAGAAATTGATCAATCTGTTCAGCTAAACCAATGGGGTCCTTTACTAAAGACTTCATTTCCTTTTTAAAGTTTCTTAACTCTGCACTGGTAAGAGGGGCATTTACAAATCCCACCTCTTTTGGACCCATGGGCACCTCCCGAAGGGGATCTTCATAATCCTCATCACTACTGCTTCCCTGAGTCCTTGTTTCCTTCCCCTACCTACAACCCTTCTCAGTCCTGTTTTTAAAAGGAAGGTTCTTAATATTTTCCTGGCAGCCCTTTAATTCTCTGGGGACTTTCTTTTTGACTTCCGGGGCAGAGTCTGTGGAACTGGAAGGTTCCTCAGGTCCTGCCCCTAAAGTTCCCTGCCTAGGAGTGTCTAGCTTATTTCTTCTTCCTCCAACTCTTCTCGGAGACTCTATACCATCTCTCGTTCTCTTACAGCATCTCACTCTGCTTTTCCTCCCCTTCCTCCTTCTTCCTCGGCCTCCCCTGATCCCTCCTCCCTTGCTTCCTTCTTTGCTTCTAAAGTAAAGACCCTTCGTCAGTCTTTCCCCTCCTGTCCTGCCCCTCTTTCCCCTGTAGTAGGGCCCTTTCTGCTCGCTCCACTGTCTCCTTTATCCTCTCTATCCTCCACTCCTACCTTATCCCACTCTTGGTCTTCATTCGAGGTGATTTCCCCAGCTATCCTTCAATCTACTTTCCTTTCTATCCGAAAGACTACATGTCCTGCTGATCCTATTCCCTCTCATTGGCTTCTGGAATCTTCCTTGTCTCTTTCCCCCTATATTCTCTCTCTCTTTAATGCTAGCTTATCTTCTGGTTTCTTTCCTACATCTTGGAAACACGCTATTGTTCGTCCTATTCTGAAATCCCGCACATCTGACCCCACAGCTCTTTCAAACTGGCGTCCTGTTTCTAATCTCCCTTTTCTTTCTAAATTTCTTGAGAAACTTGTCTTTCTTCAGCTATCTGCTCACCTTGAGGTTTCTCTTGTTCTTCACCCTCGGCAGTCTGGTTTTCGTCCTGGTCACAGTACTGAATCTATCCTTCTTTCCCTTCTTAATGAGGTGCATGCTGCTCACGATCACGGTCTTTTTACTCTTGCTGTTTCTCTTGATCTCTCTGCAGCTTTCGATCTGGTGGATCACAGCACCCTCCTCACTCGTCTTCAAAATGCTGGTCTCTCTGGGACTGTCCTTCACTGGTTTCGTTCTTTTCTTTCTTGTCGTTCGTTCTCAGTGGTTGCTGGGTCCGCTTCTTCACCCTCCACCCCTCTTACTTGTGGTGTGCCACAGGGTTCTGTCCTTGCCCCTCTCCTTTTCAATGTCTTCTTGGCTCCCCTTGCACTTGTGGTTCAGCAGTTTGGTATCTCCGCGTACTATTACGCGGATGATATCATTCTGCTGCACCACACTGATTCACATACTCCTGATATCTCTCCTCTTAATCTCTGTCTTTCTGCTGTAGCTTCTTGGTTCACTTCTAATTTTCTTCAGGTTAATCCCACTAAATCATTTGCCATTTGGTTTACCCTTGGAAGCCCTTCCCCCACCTGCGCCCCTTCCCTCTCTTCCCAGCCCATTCCTCTCGTCTCATCCCTCAAGTATCTTGGCGTTATTCTTGATTCCTCTCTTTCTTTTAAAGAACACATCACTTCCATAGTTCAACGTTCTTTTCTATCCCTCAAACAACTTCGACCTGTGCGTCCTTTTCTCTCACCCTCTGCTTTGCTACTCTTATTCTCTCCTTTGCAATTTCCCGTCTCGACTACTGTAATGTTTCTCTTGCTGGTCTACCCCAATCTCAACTCTCCCGTCTACAACGTGTTCAGAATGCAGCTGTCCGTCTCCTTTCCTGTGCTTCTCGTTACGACCATGTCACTCCCTTACTTCTGCATCATCACTGGTTACCGGTTTCTTTTCGTATACAGTATAAGGTCCTCACTTTTGTGCACAGGGTGACTCACACTGGTACCCCTCTCTATCTTGCAGATCTTCTTCAATTTCGTACTTCACATCGTCTGCTCCGTTCTATCCACGTTAATCGGTTGGCCCTTCCTTCTCCTTCTCAAGCTCACTTGGAGTCTACACGTTCTTCGGCTTTTTACTTCTTGGGTCCTAGGCTCTGGAACTCACTTCCCCCCCCTCTTCGTGCAGAGCAATCATATCAAGCCTTCAAACGACAGCTAAAAACCCACTTGTTTTGTTTGGCGTTTGACCTCCCTCCCTCGTCCGTGTCTCCCTCCCCCTCCTCTTGTTGATGTTTCCTCTTATACTTTGCTGTTTCTATTATCTGTCTCTCTGCTGTCCCTTTTAAGATTTTAACTGGCGTTCTTTTTAACTTTTCTGACAGCCTATGTTGTAACTGTTTTTAATTTTTGTTTGTAAACCGCCCAGACGCCACTGGTATGGGGCGGTATAGAAAGCATTTTAAATAAACATAAACATAAACATATCTCCTGGTTCTGGGATTCAGTTCTGACTGAGGGGGGGGGGGCATTTATAGGTGGGACAACTGGGGCCGTGGCTGGGGGATTATATGGAGGAGGGAGGTGTTGGAGAGGATCCCATGGATTCATTGTCTCCCAGGGATCCTCGTCTATCTTAATGACTTTAGCCGGGAAGAGACACACTCCCGGATTTCCCACCCAGCACGATGCATAATCTGACTCTTCTTGGTTAAATGTCTGTTTGATAGAATTAACATACAAATTTAAGGTCTGGCACAGCCATTCTTCATTTGCCCCAAACTTTGGCCAGAATACTACTGGGGGCTTTATGCTTTCTTCTGTCCATGTAAAGCAACAATATTTTATCATTTTTGCCTTATTCTTGTGTTTAGTTCTGTCATTATCTTTCCAGTATCTTAACATTCTTCCTAATGGACTGTCTAGAGGGATGTTCCCGGGGCCTGTACTACCAGCCCCATCCTTACTCGAGTTTCTCTTAGAGCCTTTATTTCCCATCGAGACTTTCTGTCACCAATGTGTCTGTCACTTTGTCTCTCTCAGGCCGAACTCCTCGTGGATGTGTCAAAACCGCAGATTAAGACTCCACACTCACTTCGTGTCCAGGACACGTCTCACACACACACCACTCTGTCTCGTTACCCAACCACCAAGTTAAAACTTCACAGTCTTATTTCTTACCTTGGTCTGTGCACGGAATTGCTTGGTTGGCACGCATGTGCTCACTATACCTGGTCTGCTTCACTGAGTCTGTATTGCTTTCACCAGTCTCCGGATTCTGTTGTCAGTACAGTGGTGGAGTCCGCTGTCACCAACACGAGGCCGTTGAACTCAACGGGACGCGTCTCCCCGTCATCAGCGGTGTCGGCCCCTTCCAGTGATGACATGATCCCGGGACGAGCACCCAATCTGTAATAAACAACAATAATTTTTTGTCACAATAACAGACACTTCAGTGAAACCAAAGTTTCTTTTATTTATTTATTTATATTCAATCTTGCAAGATGGGTGGCCACAATTTGTTATCCGTGACCACACTTTGTCATATGAACAGTTCCATATTTATTACATTCATTCTTCTACAAATTTCTCCCCTATTATTCTATTGGTGTAAGTATTTCTAATTTCCTACCTATTAGTGATTGTTGTTTAGGTCATGTGAATCTCCACCTCCATTTACTTCTCTTAATCCCTGCCCCTTTTACCCCTCTCCCCTTTTTTACCTTATTCCTTTTATGGTTATGTTACCAGTCGTAGGGTTTCTCAAAGATCCCCCCCCCCCCCCTTTCACTTGTGCCCATGGCCTGTTTTTTTTTGTATCAGCATGTTTTAGTGTTCTTGTCCTTGAGTTTCTAGGTTTTATGTGCAATAGACTGGAAGCTAAGGGAGGGGTGTATGGGGGAAACCTAAGTTTTGCAAGACCAAGAAAAATATCTTTATTTTGTACAGCACAAGAAAATGGAATATGTGAACCAATGTGTTAGTACAAGCAAACAACATCTTACAGATTTCTAATTCTATTCTATGTTCTGCATATATTTTGTAAAAACAACACATTTAAAAACCTTAAAAAACATTTCTAACACAAAATCCCCTCTGGATACATTTTATGATGCAACCTACAATGAATCTCTATGTAACCTATAGGAGAGTGAAATATGCTGATGTCATAAGGGGGCATTATGACAGCAGAATGCTGGCAAGAGAAAGTGTCTCTCTCTCACCAAGGAGATTCATTTGTTTGTTTCCAAACACTGAGGAGTTTGAAGAGAGTAAACATAAACAATGGAAACCCTAATGCAGGGGTTCTCAAATTTGCCTCACAGACAGTCGGGTTTTCAGGATATCCACAATGAATATGCATGAGAGAGATTTGTATACGCTGCCTCCATTGTATGGAAACCTCTCTCATACATATTCATTGTGGATATCTGGAAAAATCGACTGGCTGGGTAGGCCCCACGAAAAGTTTGGGAACCCCTAAAGAGTAAGAAGACAGGAAGCTCAACTGATATCACCAGTGCACAAGCATGATCTGGAAGTGATGCCTGGTCAAGTTGATCACCTGAATCAAAGGCAGTTGCACTGTGTCAGAGCCAGAAGAGTCTCCCAGAACCACCCTGTACATTAAATGGAGCAGCCTGGCCAGCTTTGCCCCCAAAACTGTAACAAGAGTCTTCCAGGACTATTTGTCAACAGCTGCCCAGACAGAATTTGCCACCTTGGCTTCATTTCTCTTCCAGGGGGACTCATAATCGTTGCTGAACATGTAGTCAGTAGGTTCTTTTAATCTCTACAGTGCAGAGGAGCTTTTCCTTCCTAAAACTGTATTTTCCAACTCCATTAAGAATAATGATCTCTCTCTCCATGTATGTATTAGGCATTTCAGGATAGTTTGGACATTTGATTTGGTATCTAAAAGTGTGCTCAAATTGCTTATGCATATATATACCTATGAATGTATGTGTGCACAATAATTAATAGGTGTACAAATGCCAGAGCGTGCACTCCCGCAGAATGCTTGGTGAGTTACTTTGCCTGATAAGGGAGTTCTGGGTAGGTGAGGGGGTGTGTATGGATGGGAGATGGGGAGATCATTTATATAACAGCACAAAGACATACAAAGCGCTGTGCAGACACATGGGGCCCTTTTACTGGCTTTTATTTTCTGCAGCTTCCTCCTCCCTGCACCATGTGGTTCTCTGTGAGTTTGATACGTGTGGTGCAGGAACTCCCACGCTGGTCTCTGGGTATCAAGTCTCACAGGACCAGCGCAGTATTTCCTGCACCAAGTGGCTCACACTCGCAAAAATGCTGTAAGAAGGAGTTCTTTGTACATCAGAGCCACTGGATCTATAGTAAAGGTAACAAATCATTATGTTAGGAATTAGATAATAATTATAAAAAAGACTGATGTGGTTTCACAAAGAAGTGGCTGAGAATGGAAGAGTAAAGAGATTAACATTCAAATATGCAAGGACCCAAGATAGCAGAAGAGTTGTTTCACGCTGCTCATCCAGGACTGATACTTTTTCTTCTAAAATCCCTGAAATGTTTGTCTGATGGGGAAGTGTAAGGGAAAGTGCGGCTACTCCTGGCAAAAGCTGCCCTTACTCCTACAGGCACTTGTTCATCGAGCAGTGACAGCTTCTACTCCACAGGGCTCTGAAGAAGTTTGGCTGGGGCCTCTGTCAAGGAAAGGCTTGCTGCCGGGGGTTTCCTGGCCTTGATGTTACCCTTATCCTGGAGCACACTAAACTACTACTGGTGCTACTAAGCAGTTAGATAGTGCTACAGAACTTACGCCTTACTCAACAGATAAACAAAAGAGACAGTCCCTACTCCTGAAGCCTACAGTCTGGTGAAGAAAGACAGGCCAGATAAATAGGTGTTTGCTGTGAATCAGGGATAATATTTGAAGTCTGAAGGGTACCTGAATTTAGTTTGACAGACCTTCTTTATCTAATTGGGTAAATCTATGAAATGTGGAATTTGTGCTGTAAAAACAGTCCATATAAGAAAAGAAGGAAATGGGGTAGGGGAGATTACCAGCTAGAGCTCTTTGGGTCAGCTTTCATATTCTCTTATATACCGTGTTATTCTGCATCAGTGCAGCTTACATTGAACAAACTGAAATTACATTGAACAGGGCACTATAACTTGGAGATAACTATTTTATGGGGAACATGGGTTATGGAGGGTTAAGTGGTTTGCCCAAGACCACAAGGAGCACCTGTGGGACTAGAAACCCCAGTCCTTCTAGCCCAAGATTGCTGTTCTCTAGTGGGATTTGAACCCCCAACCTTCTGGCTTGAAGTACCTTGCCCCAACCACTAGGCCACTCCTCATCCTTCATCTTGCAAATGCACCGACTGACAACTCCACAGGAGTAGCAGTGCTGTTGATGGGAGGGGGCAGTTTGGCACAGTAGTAGGGAAAGCTTCTGGCTGCAGCCGATGCCCCTTAAAAAATGCAACAAGCCATGAGTTTTGAGTGAGGTGTGTGAGTTGATCTTTGACAACAATGTTAAGATCCAGCAGACTTGCAACTGTGTCTTGATAAACATTTTTATTCATTATAAATTTTCTTTTTTGAATAGACACGTAACAAGAACTGTCTGTCATGTATGTCTACAGCATTGCGTACATATAATAACATTCTAGGAATGATAAATAGCAGAAGTGGTAAATTCCTGAATTTATACATCTTCCAAGATATTTAATTTATTTATTTATTTACATGCTCTTATTTAATAGGAACACACTGAATTACATTTACTTCTATCACATAGATAAATCTTTACCATTTACCAAACTGCTGTGAATTGATAACGCGTGACTCTAATGATTTCCTGAAAGATGATTGGCTGCCTCTGTTCTGGGCAAGGCAGTGGGAGCTCTTCAGACATACATCTTTCCCGCTGTCTTTTTATATCCTTTTCCTTCACATTATGAGTCATTGCTGATCTCTTCCGTTCACTGTGCAGTCTTGCTCTTTCTCATCCAACCATGCTGTTAACCAGTCTTTTCCTTTTAGCACATTCCTACCTGAATTTGTCAGGCGTGGAACTGTGCATGTCCACAGACCGCTTGTCGCTTTCCCTCTGAGCTCAAAGAAAGTAGCACTTGTGTGTGTGATTGTGTTCTGTATTACTCTCTGACTGTTTCTCACTGTTTGAGGACCAGAGACCAAAAAGAGCTGTGGTATTGTGGCCAGATCATGGAGTTTTCTTCACTACCCATCCTACCTTCTTCCTCCTCTAAAATCAGCCCTGCCCCCCCCCCCCCCCTGCACCATTACTCCAGTCAGTCAGGTTCCCAGTTCCTACCCCAACAAGCCTAGTTAGCCATCCTGCAGTCCAGCCCTTATGCCAGCTTCAAGTTCAGCATCAGTGACTGCAATGCTGCAGTTTATTTAGACAGTTTTGTATACCACCTTATCCTTCAATCAAAGTGGTCACAACACAATTGGGGGATACATTTAACACATAGGGAATATGAGACACATACACTAATACTTACAGGGAACATGGGCAATGGAGGGTTAAGTGGCTTGCCCAAGACCACAAGGAGCATCTGTGGGACTAGAAACCCCAGTCCTTCCGGCCCAAGGTTGCTGTCCTCTAGTGGGATTTGAACCCCCAACCTTCTGGCCTGAAGTACCTTGCCCCAACCACTAGGCTACTCCTCAGTACAGAGGAACTGCCTCTCCTCTGTACTGTGGCTTTTTTTCTGCTAATCTATGGCTTTTATTCTTTGGAGAGCCACCTCAGCCATGTGTATAGGGCAATAGGAAGTGCCCAGCATATCATCTTGGTAATTTTTTATAAGTGTTGTCACACCCTCAGCGGGCCCTACTGGTGGGGTCAGGTATCACACGATGATTCCTCTCCTGGCTCTGTATGAAGATGCAGACAGCCCTGCCTGGCCCTCTGGGAGTTGTAGTTTATGCCTTCTCTGGTAAGAATTAGTTGTGTACACAGGTAAGGTTTCAAACAAGGGCTTTATTTCCCCATCCACGAGGTTTTTCTCAACTTGGCAACACAAATAACAAAGCCTCTCCGGGCATATAACAAAAGAATAGAGTAGAACAGAAATAGCTTTACTTCAGCCTTTAAATCTAGCAAAAGAAAGGTATTTAAATAGTCCTTCTGTTAGCAAACAGACTTTCCTTTTATTTATTTATTTATTTAACAATTCTTTTATACCGCGCTATTACAATCAGTGCGGTGTACAATGAACAAGAACATACTACAATGCATACAAGTAACATTGAGTTTTACATTAAACAGGGAACTTCAACAATAGGACAACCGGGGGGAACTATGTACAGATTAACTTAATGTACTATGTACAGATTAGCTTAATGTACTATGTACAGATTAACTTAATGTTATATACAGTAATATGAAACTCGTTTGGATGTTGTAATGTGGTTCACTAATAGGACTAGAGAGAAGGTTGACCAGCTAGCCCTTTTCAGGTTGTATTGCGGAGCTAGTTTTGATAATGTCTAGGTTGACTTCTGGGTAGCATTTTGTAAACAAGTGGTATTTCAATGCCTTTCTAAATAGGATTAGGTTTTTGATAGCACGGATTTCGTGAGGTAGCGCATTCCAGTTTAGAGGTGCAAATAAGGAGAAGGCCCTGTTGGAGGTGGCCTTAGTGCACTTCGTTATTATTTTTGGGACTATTAAGGTGTTCATTGATGTGGTTCTCCTTTTTCTGTTTTCCAGGGTGACATGGATGAGCTTGCTGATTGGCGTAGGGGGGCAGTTATTTAGTGCCTTGAAAGTAAGGACTAAAGATTTATACTGGATTCTGGCATGTAATGGCAACCAATGCAGTTCTTTCATGATGGGTGTTATATGGTCAGATCTTGATGAGCCAGAAAGGACTCTGGCGGCTGTATTCATGGCTAGGCGGAGCGGGTTCAAAGTTGATTGAGGGAGGCCATGAAGGATGATGTTGGCAAAATCCAGGTGTGGGAGGATTAATGCCTGGAAGGTTGTTCGGAAGTCTGTGGGATCAAGTAGGGAGCGTAGGTGACGTAGCGATTTGATCTTATAATATATAGTTTTTGTGATGTTCTTGACATGCGTTGTCATATCCAAGTGCTGATCCAATGTGATGCCGAGGTAACGGATGGTGGCTTTTGATTTCAACTCTATGTTGTTGACGAGTAGAGATGGAGGAGGTATGAACTTACGGTTCCTTGTGACAAAAAGAACGTCAGTTTTGTTGTGGTTAATCCGAAGGTTTTGAGATAGTAACCATTCGGCTGCAGCTTCAAAACAGTTGATTATTGGGGAGAATACTGGGTGTTCAATTGTGAACGGCATATATAGGAGGATGTCGTCTGCGTATGCGAGACATTGTACATTAAAGGATCTGATCAAGTCACATATCGGCTGCATGTAGATATTAAACATTAGTGCCGATAGGGACGATCCTTGGGGTACACCCTGTGATTGCAGGAATGGTTCTGAGGATTCGTGGCCTGTTTTTACTTGTTGCCACCTGTTAGATAAGTAGGATTTACACCACTCGAGTGCTGTGCTTTGAATCCCCTTATCTTTCAAGCGTTGTAGGAGTATGTCATGACTCACAGAGTCGAAAGCGGCGGAGATGTCCAGGAAAATGAGGACGAAACCCTGTTGTATGTTATTTATTCCTGATACCAGAACATTTTGCTGCTTTACTACAGCCTAGTTTTACTGCTTAACTGAGAAACCTTTATCAGCAAATATATTGTTGCTTTAACTTCTGGTTAAACTCATTACTTTATCTTAGAGAGAACATGTGGTCAGCAGTTGATAAAGAACAATCCATATCTTCTGGACTCACTTGTATATCAGAAGTATCGCACTGCATCTGTTCATAACCATTTGTACATACGTTAGTTTGATCAGCTGGTTCACTAAAGTGAAGTTGGCTTGCTCCGTCTAACAGGAAATCTCCTCTCTTCTCTGAGCAAATGCCCTGCTGGGGGTTACCGTATGCCTCTGTGAATGGCTTATAGAAGCTCTTTCCCTGCTGGTGGTTAAAGGGAAACTGAAAACATTCACTGGTTCTGCTATTAGAATGTTCGTGATAGGCTTTGAGCCTGGTAGGGCTTAGCTCCCTCTGCACAGCTGTGTGTGATTGCACTGCTCGAGACGGCACTTTGTTAAAAGCTTGGTATTTGAGATTGCTAGCAGAGTTACAAGCTCCTGTAGGTAAGAAACCTTCCTTTCTTCTGTTGCTGCTAGCACAAGGAAAGAAGTTACCCTCTGCTTCCTTTAAACTTGTTCCTGGTTGGCTTTTCCTAATAACTCTGGGTTTTACCCATTCAGGTAGGAAACAGCATCTCTCTGTATTTACTGCTCTGTTACCTTCTGTAAGAGTCTTCCCACGTCTCTCGTGACTTTCATTCACACATTCAGCGTCCAGCTGCTGACTTCCATACGTATCAAACAGGTCCTGGGACTCACTCAGACTCTCCTGTTGGTTTTCACGCTGACACAATTGTTCATTCTCTCTCTGCCACCGGTCTTGGTTCTGGGTATGAGACTGATTACCCGTCTCTCTCTCTTTCTCCTTCTTTCCCTTTCTTCCTCTAACTGTTTGTGAGCATGCCTTATGTACGTGTCTCTGGGCTCCACCTCCTCCCAGCTGATCCGTATCAGGTAATGAAATTTCCATTCCCCTGCTACCTGGGTGTGTCTTCTTAGCCCTTGACCACGTGTGTCCTAGTTGCTTATAGCAACTGCCTGACAGGTTTTTGTTTATGCCGTCAGATTCTCCCTGATCTTCCATGCTGATCTCCATCTGTATAGGCCAGCGATGGCGAACCTATGGCACGCGTGCCAGCTGTGGCACGCGAAGGCCTTGCAGCTGGCACGCGGGAAGGTTCGCAATCGAAAAAAAAAACAACAACCCTGTCTGCTGCCGTTGTCGGGGCCGCCGCGGCAGAATCGAGCGTGCCGCGGGGCCCCCCTGTACCCACCCGGCAGAGCCTGTCCTCCCCGTAGCAGCTCTCTCTTTGGAGCTGCAGTCAGACGCGCCGGCTTGCAGAGCGCGAAGGGAAGAGTTTCCCTTTCGCGACTCTGTTAAGCCCGCGGGGGCTGATGGGAATCAGCCCCCGCGGGCTTAAGAGAGCAGCGAGGGAACTCTTCCCTCGCGCTCTGCAAGCCGGCGCGTCTGACTGCAGCTCCAAAGAGAGAGCTGCTACGGGGAGGACAGGCTCTGCCGGGTGGGTACAGGGGGGCCCCGCGGCACGCTCGATTCTGCCGCGGCGGCCCTGACAGCGGCAGCAGACAGGTTTTCTTTTTTTTTTTTAATTTTCCCTGGGCTGGGCTGGGCTGGGCTGGGGGGGGGTGGGGGTTAGGAGTGGTGATGGGCTGGGCTGGGCTGGGCTGGGGGGGGTTAGGAGTGGTGATGGGCTGGGGGGTTAGGAGTGGTGATGGGCTGGAGGGGGGGTTAGGAGTGGTGATGGGCTGGGCTGGGCTGGGGGGGTTAGGAGTGGTGATGGGCTGGGCTGGGGGGGGTTAGTAGTAGTGATGGGCGGGGGTGGGCTGGGGGGTGTTAGGAGTAGTGCTGGGCTGGTGTGGGGGGGGTTAGGGGTGGTGATGGGCACTGGGCTGGGGGGGTTAGGAGTGGTGATGTACACTGGGCTGGCTGGGGGGGGTTAGGAGTGGTGAGGGGCACGGGGCTGGCTGGGGGGGTTACGGAGGGGTGATGGGCGCTGGGCTGGGGGGGGGTAGGAGTGGTGATGGGCTGGGGTGGGGGGGTTAGTAGTGGTGATGGGCACTGGGCTGGGGGGGTTAGGAGTGGTGATGGACACTGGGGTGGCTGGGGGGGTTAGGAGTGGTGATGGGCACTGGGCTGGCTGGGGGGTTAGGAGTGGTGATGGGCGCTGGGCTGGGGGGGGTAGGAGTGGTGATGGGCGCTGGGGGGGTTAGGAGTGGTGATATGCGATGGGGGGCTTAAACTAAAAATTGAGTGATGGGGGATTAGGACTGGGAGTGGGCTGATGGGGAGGTTAGGACTGGAAATGGGCTGGTGGGATTAGGACTGGGAGTGGGCTATGGGGGGCTAGGACTGGTAATGGGTTGGGGGGGTTGCTAGGACTGGAAATGGGCTGAGTGGAAGGGGGCTTGAACTGCAAATAGCTGTTGGGGATGGGGCTTGGAATGGAAATGGGCTGAGGGGAAGTGGGGGGCTTGAACTGCAAATAGCTGATGGGGACGGGGCTTGGAATGGAAATGGGCTGAGGGGAAGTGGGGGGCTTGAAGAAGGGAATGGATGCTGGGTGAGACTGGAACTAGAAGGGAGCTGATGTTGGGGGAGGATTAGAATGGGATGGGGCTGGGAGAGTAAAATGGAGAGGGGAAAAATATTTTGTGTAGGAGGGATGAAAAATCTACAATTGGCCAGGTATTGGGAGAGTAATTG
This sequence comes from Ichthyophis bannanicus, assembly GCA_033557465.1. Classification (NCBI taxonomy): domain Eukaryota; kingdom Metazoa; phylum Chordata; class Amphibia; order Gymnophiona; family Ichthyophiidae; genus Ichthyophis; species Ichthyophis bannanicus. The sequence goes on along the minus strand of CM066031.1, from coordinate 58,591,536 downwards.
GGGATTGAGGATGGAGGGGTAAAATTTGTGTGGATGAAATAGGAATGAGGAAAGAGCAAAAGGAGAAAGATTAGTATGTTAAAGCAGATGTAGAGAGAGAGAGAATGGAAAAAAAACTAGAAGAGAGAAGAAAGGACAAATGGACAGCAGACGATGGAGAGTTAGCAGAAAACATGAAGAAACCAGAAGAAAATGGCTGGACCAATTGCAACTGAAAAAAAATGCACAAAAGGTAGAACGATATCTCTTTATTTTGAATTTATTAACTGGAATATGTCAGCTCTGGGAAATGTGCATCATTAACATCTGCGCTTTGTTTGGTACAAGAGGAAATTCCTATTTGACGTTGCCACTTGTTCTCTTTCCCCAGTATTCACTGAAATGTATTGGTTTAATATTTGCAGTGTTGCCTTTTGATAGGTAGGGTATGGTGCTTTGTGAGTCCTGGTAATGCTGTCAGGATACGGCGGGTTTGCTATGGGTTCTAAATGGGCAGCGTTTGTAGTAGTTCCTAATGTGCCTGGCGGTTGGCACTGGATTATAGTAATGTAGAAATCTTTTAGTCTTTCTTTATCCATACACTCATTAAGAGACATGTTTACTAAAAGTTAGTGTATGGTAACATTATGCAAATATTTATGCAAATAAGACCACTTATGCAAATGACATGCTGGCACTTTGAGGAAATTCTTTGGTTTTGTGCGGCAGTTTGGGCACTCGGGCTCAAAAAGGTTAGCCATCACTGGTATAGGCTCTGTTGGGTCTACCCTGTGACACATTCCCCCCCTTAAAATATTACGGGCTGCCGCAATTTTTGGCGGACAGCACGTAATTCCATTCGGGGTACTATAGTGCTGCTCATGATAGGCCAAATTAGCGGTGGCCGACCTTTCCTTCCAAGGCTTTAATACATTAATATGATATACTTGCCTACGTCCCTTATCGTTCTCGATGAGATAGGATACGAATCCCACCTTCTTTACCACTATACCTGGTCCTTTCCAGCGAGATTCGAACTTAGGACCCGGGTCTGCCACTTGAATAAGGACCTTGTCTCCCACTGCCAGCTGTCTGGACTGTGTGCCCCTATCATAATAGTGTTTCTGACGGTTTTGGCTACGTTTCAGATTCTCTATTGAGGCCTGGGACGTTTTTCCCAGGCGTATCCTTAGCTCTTTTAAGAACTGTGGAATTCCTACCTCTGGTATCTTAGGCTCCACCCATTCTTCCCGCAGAATGTCTAAAATCCCCCTTGGGGTTCTACCAAACAGTAGTTCGAACGGGGATACTCCTAAGGAGGTTTGAATGCGCTCCCGGCAAGCGTACATTACAAACGGAAGTAGCGTATCCCATTCCGCTATTTCTCCACTCCTTAACCCCCTTCTCAACAAGTGTTTGATGGACTGGTTGGTGCGCTCCACCAACCCATTTGTCTGGGGGTGGTATGCCGCTGTTTTTATGTGGTGTATACCAAACGCCTCCCAGACCCTAGCGAGGTATCTTGAGACAAAATTACTGCCTTGGTCGGTCAAGATTTCTTGGGGAAACCCCACCTCGCAAAATAGTTTCACCAGTTCTTGCGCTATAATTTTGGCCGAAATGTTTCTGAGGGGAATGGCCCATGGGAACCGTGTCGCATGGTCCACGATGACCAAAAGGTATTGGTAGCCCCGGGGTGTTTTAATCAATGGTCCTACAATATCCATTCCCATACGCCGAATGGGCGTCGAGATGGTCGGCAAAGGTACCATAGGTACGGCCTTCGGTTTTGTTATGGAGACCCTCTGGCATGTAGGGCAAGAATCGCAGTATCGCTTCGTCTCTTTATATACCCCCGGCCAATAAAATCGCGCTAAAATTTGGTCTAGTGTTCCCTGAACGCCCTTGTGACTACCAACTGGGTGATCATGTGCTAGACGTAAGACGACCGCTTTAAAGGCTACAGGTACCACCAGTTGTTTTCGTACCGCATCCGTGTACGGATCTATGCTTTCTCTATATAAAATGTCCTCATCTAAAAAGAATCGGGGCAATACAGTCCGATCCTTTTGGGCCCACTCAAAAGCTCTTTTGAGTGCTAGATCCGCCTTTTGTTCCATCGGGAAAGATGGGAATTTTTGAACTAGAGCCGCGGGTACCCATGGTAACCCTTCCTCCGCCTCTAGTTCTATTCTTCCTTGGGTTCTCTGATTCCTTTCATGGCGCTTTTTGGCCTTGGCTTTCTTCCCTCCCTCAACCGGACTCTGAACCAAATCATCATGGTTGGGAAGTGTATCTGCCCCCTCTTCCCCTATCTTTTCCTCGGGAACTTCCACATCACTCTCTTCCTTAGGCTTTTCTATTTTTCCTATCGGGGGTTCCCGGGTTTCAGACGCGCTGGTCTGGGATTGGGTAGAGACCAATCCTGTCCTCATACACATTCCTTGCCTTAATCCTCCTTGAAAGGAAGGCCAGTCATGCCCTAAAATTAGGTTTTGCGGTAGCCTGGGAACTACTGCCACCCGTATTTTCCTCTCTATACCTAGTCCTTTGACACATACCTGGTGTAGGGGGTATGGAAGCTGCATACCATGTACACACTTTACCTGTACATGTTCCTTTACTTGATTCGGAGCTACAGGGCTTGCCTGTTTCATGGTTTCCCAAACTTCTTGAGAAACCAAGCTCTGTTCTGCTCCTGAATCGAGTAGAGCTAGGGTGTCTATTCCATCTACCTGAACTTGCAGGAAGATACCCTTAGGGACCTGCTTTCCTGCCTCTGTTACGAGGACTGTTCTAACCTTACAATCCTTTCGGATGTGTCCAGGCTTTCCACATTTATAACATTTCCTAATGTTTATGGACGGAACATCTTTGGCCAAATTATAATTATGTGCCTTGACCCTTTCACACTTTCTCCACTCAACAGACTCTTCCATACCTGCTACTTTTAAAAGGCTTATCCTAGAGGTATCAGCTTTTTTGGCTTCCTTAAATACTTCTGCCATCTTAGCTGCCTCTTCGGTATTAGAGCAATTCTGTAAAGTGAGAAATGTTTTCATTTCTGGGGGTACTGCTAACAAAAATTGTTCTAGAACAACCTCATCTAGAATTGATTCCAGCGATTTTCCCTCCGGGTTTAACCATTTACATGCCAGACCTTTAAGCCTTTGACATAATGCTTTTGGTGTTTCATTCGCATGCATTTGTGTCTCCCTAAACAAACGCCTATAATGTCTTGGTGTAAGACCAAGCCGGTCTTTTACCGCCTTCTTAATCTCTAAGTAATCATTGGCAAGGCTAGCGGGCATGGCCTTAAATGCGGACAGAGCTTCACCACTTAGGGTCATTGCAAATCGCATTGCCCATTGCTCTGAAGGCCACTTAAGGTTCTCCGCTATTCTCTCGAATGCCTCGATAAAGTGATCAGGATTGTCCTCCTGTTTTAAATGTCCCAACGATAAAGCAAGGTCAGTGTTCAGCTCTACTTGCGGTATCCACGAAGCACGCGTTGCTCCTTCTCCATGGGGCTTTTTCACCAGAGCGTCCACGGCCTCCAACAACGGTCGTTGTTGCTCCTTCATGGCCACCATGTACTGCTCCTGTAGATGCTGCACCATTCTTGCCTGTTAGTCCCATTGTTCGCTTATCCACGCCATCACATCCCGTGGCTCCATCCTCTTCTCCGGACTCTGCTCCTATAAAGAAAGAAAAGAAAAGACCCACCAAGTGCGGTACTTTCCACACAGAACCTTATCTAAACTTTAGAGCACCCCCTTTTCTCACTGAGTATCCTGTACCCGTCCACCCAGGTTACTATTACCTCAGTCTCCTGGCAGACTTCAGCGTGTGAGAAAAGGTTTTTTTATTCGGTCCTCTGGCCGACTTGCCAGCGAATATTCCTCCAGACGGTGTTCTGTAATACCAATATTTTTCTTTCGAGCAATGTCCTTTTATTATTTCTCCTCTTCCCAGGAAAAATTATGTTGCCAGAAGAAAAAAAATCCTCAATACTACGCCATTTTCTTGTCACACCCTCAGCGGGCCCTACTGGTGGGGTCAGGTATCACACGATGATTCCTCTCCTGGCTCTGTATGAAGATGCAGACAGCCCTGCCTGGCCCTCTGGGAGTTGTAGTTTATGCCTTCTCTGGTAAGAATTAGTTGTGCACACAGGTAAGGTTTCAAACAAGGGCTTTATTTCCCCGTCCACGAGGTTTTTCTCAACTTGGCAACACAAATAACAAAGCCTCTCCGGGCAATATAACAAAAGAATAGAGTAGAACAGAAATAGCTTTACTTCAGCCTTTAAATCTAGCAAAAGAAAGGTATTTAAATAGTCCTTCTGTTAGCAAACAGACTTTCCTTTTGCTGCTTTACTACAGCCTAGTTTTACTGCTTAACTGAGAAACCTTTATCAGCAAATATATTGTTGCTTTAACTTCTGGTTAAACTCATTACTTTATCTTAGAGAGAACATGTGGTCAGCAGTTGATAAAGAACAATCCATATCTTCTGGACTCACTTGTATATCAGAAGTATCGCACTGCATCTGTTCATAACCATTTGTACATACGTTAGTTTGATCAGCTGGTTCACTAGAGTGAAGTTGGCTTGCTCCGTCTAACAGGAAATCTCCTCTCTTCTCTGAGCAAATGCCCTGCTGGGGGTTACTGTATGCCTCTGTGAATGGCTTATAGAAGCTCTTTCCCTGCTGGTGGTTAAAGGGAAACTGAAAACATTCACTGGTTCTGAGGCAGCCATGAGGCTCTTACATAAAGTAATCAGCCTGCTATTTCAGTGGACACCCTTCCCCCACTCCAGGTCTGAGCACAGTATCCCCTAGCCCAGAAACCAACAGACCAGAGCACACCGGTTTGGACAGGTCACCCAGGTACCTTCCCCAGGGGCTGCTGATTGGTGGACAGGAAATACCTGTGGCAAATGGGATTATAGAATGAGTTTGAAATTATACTGTATTTAAGGCATTGAAGGACGTCCCTCGGGGCTCAGACTCTTTTGTTGGAGGGAACCGGCTCTCTGTCTGATCCTGTGTGCACTTTAAAGATCCTGTTTGCATTCCAGCCTGTCTGTGAGTTTTCCTTCTGTGGGTGAGTGATTGAATAAGAGCTTTTCATAGCGTTTGCTATAACATTCTGGTGCATCGGCCAGGAAAATTTAAAAGAAAAGCCTCTCTCTCATCGCACCCACAGAGGGAAGACTACTGCTTTTTGCAGGATCGGGGCCTCCACCGGTCAGGGACCGACCCCTCCAGGTGATTAACGATCCTTGGCGCCACGGGGCCCCTTTTGTGCTCCGAAGGACTCTTTGACTTGTGTGGTCAGTCGGTCCCTGCGGTTGAATCCCCGATTGAAAACCGGCTGGATAGACTGGCATCCAAACTACCTGTCTGATCAGAGTTCTGGTGAGTACTGCTACTTTCTGTACTCTATCTGTGAGTCCTGGTAATTTCTGGGAACCTGTAGCGGCCCGATCAACTGCAACGAGCAGTCCTAATAGGGGCCTTAGTGGCCCTGAAACCATTGCTCGTCCTGTCTGTATCTGTATCTGAATCTGCTGTATCTGAATCTGAATAAGAAAAAAAGGGGGGGGGGGGGGCGCTTGCTTGCGACCGCCAGTAAATGACTGCAGTATAAATTTAACTTTGCCACCTCGAGCCCCTTAAAGGTATTTAAAGTGCAGTGCTGCCAAAGCTATTAAAAATTGCCTAAAATATTAGTACTTAACCGCCTTAAGTGTGCCTTTCAAGAATAATTGCGCTGATCGCAATTCTCCAATGATCGGGGCGATTTATTTAAAGCCTTTGCCCCATGTGCTCCTATAGTGTTGGGGGCTATTTTTGTGTTGCTGGGGGTTTCTTTTGTGTTGCCATGTGCTCCTATAGTGTTGGGGGCTTCTTGTGTTGCTGGGGGTTTCTTTTGTGTTGCCATGTGCTCCTATAGTGTTGGGGGCTTTTTCTTGTGTTGCTGGGGGTTTCTTTTGTGTTGCCATGTGCTCCTATAGTGTTGGGGGCTTTTTTTGTGTTGCTGGGGGTTTCTTTTATGTTGCCATGTGATTTTAGTGTTGGGGGTTTCTTTTGTGCTAGTGATCCTGGAGCTCCATCTAGTGGACATTAGAAAAATAGCTAGCTATATTTCTCATATTACTATTATCCACATGGTAAAAGTTAAATCCTATGGTACAGCTAGAGAGTGTGTGTATGTAATGTGTATTTGTAACAGCTGCTACTGAGGAAAGAGAGTGTATGAGTATTCGCTGCTGAGACGTCTCTGTTTTCTGTTTTCCCTTTTTCTTTTTCCCTTTGTGGTCCTGTGTGTTTTGTGCAACCAAACTCTGCCTGTTGCCTGGATTATATTGTATATTGTATTCCCAGAAGTGGGATTGGAAAATTTACACTGAACATTGCATTCCTAGAATTGGGATTACAAGATTTGCACTGTAAATTGTGATTTTGCAAATTGTGATTAGAGCATGGGGTCCGGAGGCTGAATTGTGGTGGGGGAGTATCCGGACCAGCTTCCCTGTATAGATTCATGGCTGGCCCATGTGGTAAATGTGCTGTTATGTAAAAACCTTTAGTGTCTCTGTGTTTAGTTGTGACATTAGGGAAAGAAAGTTTTTGTCCAGACATTAGGTCTTTATATTTCAGGATTGATTTTGATACTCTATCAGTAAAAGGTGAAGTTATTGACGAGTCGCCCCTGTGTCCCCAAACAGTGAAAAACACCAGGTCTACTGATTGCAGGGAAGGGGACAGTTTGGAAAGGGGGGTGGGGTTTGCTGTGTGTGGACTGTAGTACTGGTATAGCAGTGAAGGAAGACAATTGCTTTGTTTGATGCATATCCAGTTTCATTGCTATGTTTCATGCATGGTTAGGGAACCAGGTGTTTTGGTCACACCTCTCAGCAGTGAGTGGGGGGTGATTGAAACTGCTGAGATAGTTTGCATAGCTATAGAAAGATACTGGGAGGAGTTCCTTCTTCTAGCAGATAAATGGAGGCACATTAGAGAGGACAAAAGAAAAAAAAATCACCTAGGAGTCTTTCTCCTAGCAAACGCCACATCTAGTCTCCAAACAATCCTCTGGTCATCAATTTAGATTGTAGAGTTTAAGCTTCTGGAACCATGGGGGGTGCCTCCTTTGAGCATCCTCAAAATGTCTGAGCGGCATCTTGACTGTGTAAGGCTGAAGAAGGACTGTCAAATTACTGTTAGCAATATCTGTAGGGCAAAGCTGATGTGTGAAAATTAGCTGCAACACATTTGTTAGAACTTAAAAAAAAAGGGGAGAGAAAATCCTTATAAGATTATGAAGAAATGAAGATTTTTTTACTTGTCTTTTTAAAGCCTGAATTTTATCTCTGGTACATATATTTGGTTTTGACTGCACATACAAAATTAAGCAAGTATACATAGTTATATTTTTATTACCCGTTTTCCAAGTTTAAGTTACCTGTTATAATGTAAGCACACCAGTGTTTTCTGATTGTGCAGTTCTGTTACTTGTAAACCGCACTGAAAACAAATAGCGCGGTATATAAAAGATGTTAAATAAATAAATAAATAAATAAGTAATATTGCATTCTTTCCTGCTTGGTACATTAAACTGCCTTGATCAACTGTATTCATTTTTCTGATACTACAATGATATTTCATTCCAGGTATCTACCAACCTTTTTATGGAAAAGTATCAGTTTCATGCTTGTTTTGAACTGTAGGATTCAAGGTAATTACTTTGCCTTGTTAAGCACTGTGCTGACAAATGATGAACAGAACAGTAACATCATAGACGCATTGGTGTCCAGAGAAAAAGTGTACCTTGTTTTGAGGGTTTTCAGTTTCAGGAGTACAGTATATTATAGCACTGTGAGAAACAAATCTTTTTAGTTTATACACTTGCACTTTGTTACCAAATATACTGGTAGCAGTACATTATGTAGAGGTCCAGTATACACAGCAATAATAAGGATACATTAGTACCTATGTATGTGATTGGTGGAATGATGCAGGTGATGGGGGAGTGTTGTGAGGGATGAAGTGGGATATTAAGAAGAAGGACTTTTGATGGACATTAAACTGATGAAGGTAATTTGAAGTGATGTGTCTGGCTAATGAATATGTAAACAAAAAAAAAAAAGAAAAAAAGAGATGAGCATTTTATTCCTGAATGGGGCCTGGAGCCATGTCACCAAATTGCAATCCAGGGAGCCCAGCGGAGGGAGGTGGCCGGGGTCCAGATGGAGCAGACCATCCCGAGAACTCAGAGCTGCCCACCGCTGAGATGTGTGAAGGAGTCCCTATCTGGATCAGTGTGTCACATTGAAAACGGGCCAGGGTGTCTGCCTATGAGATTGAGAGGTTCAAATTTTGAGAGAGACAGAACTTGAACTTCAGAGAAAGGTGAAGCACACTGCGAGGTCCTGGGGAACTGCTGAGAGGCAGGAAAAAGAACTGTTGGACTGACTGGGGGGGGTTTTGGGGGCTTCTGTGAATGATTGTATTGTTATCCTTTTAATATTGTTTTCTTAGAAAGTAACTGAAATCTACAAGCCATTTCGGCTTCAGCAACTGCAATACCCACACCAGCTCATTTTTGCTGTACTATTCTCAGAACTTTATTTATCACATTATTAAGCACTGCTGCTTTTGACATACTTTCATGTTATGTGTTTTCAATATTATTGACCAGCTGCAAGAAAATGATGTTACAATGTATGTTGTCTCTAGGGAACAGTACCAGAAGCTGCTTTTCTGATGACCCCTATCTGTCTCAATATCTGTCTCAAATGGTTGCTTGTCCATTGCCCTTAGTGAGATTACCTTTGCCCCATAAACAAGAAAAAAAAAAGAAAAATTGGGAATGAAGGGAAATTGGCTGATAGGTATGTCTAGTATGGCTGCATCCTTGCCTGAGGCTGTAATACATTATGATGACACGGAAAAAGCATGTGGGCTAAGAAAATGAGTACCCAGAGCCCAGCACAACAAGAGTAAAGCCAGGGGGAACCATACTCTGAACAGAAGTGCACAGAGAATGGACCTAGCTAAGAAACAGGTCAGGCCTGAAAGTGCACAGAAAATGGACCCAGCACAAGAAAAGACATGCCAGGCCTGAACAGGTTAAACAGGCCTGAGCAAGCTGGGCAAGCCTGGACAAGTTAAACAGGCCAAACAAAGCTGGTGATACAAAGTACTCATATGCCCTGAAGACTACAGTGCCAGTGATTAATGAAGCAAAGGGAATGGCAGGGTGCAGCCAGAATGACTCAACACTAGCAAGAATAAAAGCCATTAATATGCTGATAAGGGTGGATCCCAGGGAAAGAGCCTTTGCCCCAAAGGAAAGAGGCCTCTGCAGACTTTTTGCACACGGCCCTCCTTTGTCCCAAAGGAAAGAGGCCTCTGCAGGCCCTGCAACCTTTTACAGTCAGAACAGCAACTTGTGCACACGGAACAAAAACTTTTGTGCAGGAGTTGCTATAGAGGGTATAGGGTATGTGTTGTTTTAAACTCACTGATGCAAGTGTTTCCATTGAACACTCTATCCAAGATCTAAGTGATCTAGTTAATCATATTACTGACCCGTCCATGGGTCCTGGGTGGTTTATGAAGTGGTTCAGTTGGCCAGGGGGACTAAAAATCCCAGTGGTAGGGGTTCTTTTTATTTACTGCTATGTGCCATTCTGCCATGTTGTATCCCCATTCTTTACCGCTTCATTACCACCACCCTTGACACCCTGGTAGAACGCAAGGCGATTACCACTGTCATGGCCCTGACCCAATACACCCCTCTGCGGCTTGCCTCCAGTAATGCAGCCCTCAACCGCCTCTAGCGGTTGAGGTCTCACTTAAAAAGGGGGGAATGAGGCAGCCATGAGGCTCTTACATAAAGTAATCAGCCTGCTATTTCAGTGGACACCCTTCCCCCACTCCAGGTCTGAGCACAGTATCCCCTAGCCCAGAAACCAACAGACCAGAGCACACCGGTTTGGACAGGTCACCCAGGTACCTTCCCCAGGGGCTGCTGATTGGTGGACAGGAAATACCTGTGGCAAATGGGATTATAGAATGAGTTTGAAATTATACTGTATTTAAGGCATTGAAGGACGTCCCTCGGGGCTCAGACTCTTTTGTTGGAGGGAACCGGCTCTCTGTCTGATCCTGTGTGCACATTAAAGATCCTGTTTGCATTCCAGCCTGTCTGTGAGTTTTCCTTCTGTGGGTGAGTGATTGAATAATAGCTTTTCACAGCGTTTGCTATAACAGTTCTGCTATTAGAATGTTCGTGATAGGCTTTGAGCCTGGTAGGGCTTAGCTCCCTCTGCACAGCTGTGTGTGATTGCACTGCTCGAGACGGCACTTTGTTAAAAGCTTGGTATTTGAGATTGCTAGCAGAGTTACAAGCTCCTGTAGGTAAGAAACCTTCCTTTCTTCTGTTGCTGCTAGCACAAGGAAAGAAGTTACCCTCTGCTTCCTTTAAACTTGTTCCTGGTTGGCTTTTCCTAATAACTCTGGGTTTTACCCATTCAGGTAGAAACAGCCTCTCTCTGTATTTACTGCTCTGTTACCTTCTGTAAGAGTCTTCCCACGTCTCTCGTGACTTTCATTCACACATTCAGCGTCCAGCTGCTGACTTCCATACGTATCAAACAGGTCCTGGGACTCACTCAGACTCTCCTGTTGGTTTTCACGCTGACACAATTGTTCATTCTCTCTCTGCCACCGGTCTTGGTTCTGGGTATGAGACTGATTACCCGTCTCTCTCTCTTTCTCCTTCTTTCCCTTTCTTCCTCTAACTGTTTGTGAGCATGCCTTATGTACGTGTCTCCGGGCTCCACCTCCTCCCAGCTGATCCGCATCAGGTAATGAAATTTCCATTCCCCTGCTACCTGGGTGTGTCTTCTTAGCCCTTGACCACGTGTGTCCTAGTTGCTTAAAGCAACTGCCTGACAGGTTTTTGTTTATGCCGTCAGATTCTCCCTGATCTTCCATGCTGATCTCCATCTGTATAGGCTCTGTTGGGTCTACCCTGTGACAGTGTCTATATTAGTTAAGCTGGTTTTCAGTTACTGATGAATTGAAAAAGTGTTTTCCTTCCCTGTGGGTGGAATATGAAAAAGGAGTCTTGCCATGATCTCCAGAGTTCATGTGAAAAATCCCTCTGGATACATTTTATGATGCAGCCTACAATGAATCTCCATGTAACCTAGAGAGAGTGAAAGGTGCTGATGTCATAAGGGGGCATTATGACAGCAGAATCCTGGCAGGAGAAAATGTCTCTCTCTCACCACAGAGATTCATTTGTTTATTTCCAAACACTGAGGAGTCTGAAGAGGGCAAAGATAAACAATGGAAACCCAAAAAGTAGCGGTTTTCAAACTTGCCTCCCAGCTAGTCCATCAAACACAAGACACCCAGCTTCGCACCCTACTGGCTCGTCCAGCCCATGGCAGATCTACTAGACAAACCTCCAGCATTTTCCTCACCGTCCCTCACAAAAGAACCAAATGCTCACAACGGACCTGCAATCGAGCCTTCGAACTTTATGCTCCGTCCTTATGGAACTCTCTACCGAGCTATCTCAGAAGCAATGCCGACCTACTATCTTTCAGAAAACAGCTAAAAACCATACTTTTTCAGGAATACTTCGAGCCCCACCGAAAAACCCACAAACCCCCGATCTCATCCACAATGAACCTCTAACTCAAAGCTACCCTAACCTATGTCCAACGTTTGTCCTATGTCTAAAGTCTTTCCTATGTCAAAATCATCAATGTTGCCTCCCCGGTGATGGCCCCACCCTTGTACTTAATTCCCCCCACCCCCATGTAACACCGCTTTGACCCGGTGAAAAGCGGTATATAAATACAGCTAAATAAATAAATAAATAGTTGGGTTTTCCGGATATCCATAATGAATATGTATGAGAGAGATTCACTTGCACTGCCTCCATTATATGCAATCTTTTCATACATATTCATTGTGAATATTCGGAAAATCCAACTGGCTGGGAAGAATCCAGGACAGGTTTGGAAACCTCTGCTCTAAAGAGTAAGAGCACTGGAAGCTCATCTGATATCACCAGTGCCCAAGCAGGAGCTGGAAGCGATGCCTGTTCGGGTTGATCACTCAAATCAAAGGCAGCTGCACTGTGTCAGAGCCAGTAGAGCCTCTCAGAACTACCTAGTACATGAACTGGAGCAGCCTCACTGTAGCAGGAATCTCACAGGATCATTTGTCAACAGCTGTCCAAACAGAATTTGCCGTCTTGGCTTCATTTCTCTTCAAGGAGGATTCACGTTGGCTGGATATGTAGTCAGTGGGTTCCATTCATCTCTGTGTCCCTGTACCCGGCCTTTCTCCTTCTATCCTGACTTCCCATCTAATATAGATCTGTGTCAGCCCTGAGTATGAGCATCAGCATGAGACAAGTCTGCTGTAGCCTGAAGAGGATCTAAAATCTGCCCCAGGTCAGACACGATCTGGATGGTGCTATAGTGCAGATGAGCTTTTCCTTCCTAAAACTGTATTTTCTAACTCCATTAGAATAATGATCTCTCTCTCCATGTATGTATTAAGCATTTCAGGATGGTTTGGACATTCATTTTGGTGTCTAAAAAATAAAAGTGTGTTCAAATTGCTTGTGCACATATATACCTATGAATGTATGTGTGCACAATTAATTTGTGTACAAAAGCCATAGTGTGTACTCCCACAGCATACTTGGTGAGTTACTTTGCCTGATAGGGGAGTTCTGGATAGGTGAGGGGGTGTGTATGGATGGGGGATGGGGAGATCATTTATATAACAGCACAAGATATACAAAGCACTGTGCAGACACTTAGGGGCCCTTTTACTAGAGGGCGCTCTCAACATGTGTTCTGGCACATGTCAATGCTGAATGCGCATTGGGACACATGTTACCAGCCAGAGCAGGGCAATGACAGCATAGGATGATGTCCATCATAACCATCTAACTCGATTTAAGGTCACAAGTAAGGGTAAGGGCAGAGAGTGGGCGTGGTTTGCTCTGCGAAGTCAGCATCGGGTTCACACCACATGCAAACTGCATTAGGAAGCTATGCCTCAACAGGATCTTAGATGTGCACTCATCAACGCACGCTCGGTCCGTAATAAATGGCCATTAGTCACGGACCTAATAGCCACCCACAATTTAGACATACTAATGGTCACGGAAACATGGCTTTCCGACACGGACAACGTAATTCTAAACCACCTCACACCACCTAACTTCTCAATCTACACCTGTAACAGGGATAACAGAAGAGGAGGAGGTGTACTGGTACTTACAAAAACAGCGCTACAATATCGAGCTAACCTGACCAGAAGCACACAGCACCTTAACACACTAACCATTACCAATAAACTCAATACTATTAACCTCATTTATAGGGCTCCAGGGTCTGAGTCAGATGAACTCTCAGACATTATTGACTTAGCCTGTAAAACCCCTCCAAACCTAACTGGCTGTTGGGAGACTTTAATCTAGCTTCCACTCAACCCACCCTAGTCAATACCTTCCTAGAAGCAATGTCCGACCTTAACTACAGGTAACTAAGAAATGCGTGCCGTTTAATGACTAACTCTGCAACCAAAAGGCTTTAATTATTGCACTCTAAACTTAGGCAATTGGTCTCAGAAAAACCGATGGCACGTAAACCAAGAGCTGATCGCTCGTTGCTGGTGCCACACTGAGATCCTCAACAGCTCACTAAATAAGCCAAGAGACCTCTTCAACCTAGTAAAATCCTTTACCAACCAACCTTCCCCACCTCAGCAAGAAAGCATTCAACCACAGGCATATGCAAACTATATTCAATCCAAGGCAATAAAGATCACCACAACAACAACACATGAACCCTCCAAAACTCCCCACGTGCAGTTTTCACTCACCAAAATCTCACCTCCCTCAGCAAAAACCATCGAGGAGATCATCGCCTCAATCAACACTACTACTGCACCAACTGATCCCTGCCCAGCTCATTGGATCAGATCTATGCGCTCTCAAAGCCCATTCATAGCCAACATTGCCAAGCTGTCCTTCAAAGCCGGAGTCTTCCCAGATGCGCTCAAGCACACATCCATTCGTCCACTACTTAAAAACAACCAGCTAGATCCGAAGAAAGAAGATTCTTGGAGAGGAAATGACGTCACCGATCCGAGCGGGAGCGTGAGAGTGGAGCTCCGAAGGACCGGGTGAATAACTGGTACACACCCAAAGCATACCGGCGGAAAATCCCCCAGAATTGGGGTATAAGCAAGTGGTGGGCGTGCAGGAGGGCCGCGATGAAGAAAGGCGCGGCGGAGCTGAAGGCTTTTGCCTATAAAGGAGGCTCGGGGAGCGCTGGTGTAAAGAGCAAAATGGCGGCGCCTGGAACGCAGGCGGGAGATGGGGCGAAGTCCCCGTCGGGAGCTGCACAGGAGCAGACGAGTGAGCTTGCGGGCCTGCGGGGTGAAATAAAATCCTGGTTCGGGGAGCTCCGGCAAGACCTTGCCAGCTTTCAAGGAGATGTACAAATATGGATGGAGGACCTGAAGGGAGAGATGAGAGAGGTGGGAGGTCGCCTGGAGGAGGTGGAAGGCAAAGTGGAGGCCCAGGACAAGGTTGTACAGGGCCTACAAACCAGAGTGGCTGCCTGGGATGGAGATTTGGCGGAGTTGTGGACAAAGGTTGAGGACTTAGAGAACCGCTCCCGGAGGGCTAATATTAGAGTCCGGGGAGTGACAGAAAGCAATGAAAAAGAGGACTGTATGCGGCTGGTGGGACAACTTAGTAAGCAGATCTTGGAGCAAGCAGAAGGACCGGGGACCACGCGGTGTCTGACCTTGGACCGTGCACACCGAGCGCTGGGCCCCCGCCGAGATGGCAAGCCTCGGGATATTGTGGCCTGCTTCCATGAATACTCAACTAAAAATGCCATTATGGAGATTGCTCGGCGGATGCCGGAGCTGAAGTGGAAGAACCACCGGGTCGAGCTTTATGCAGATCTGTCCGCCATTACTATTCGGAAAAGGCGGGAAATGGCCCCGATAACGAAACGGCTTCGGGAGCAACAGGTTAGATATCGGTGGACTTTCCCATTTGGCCTGCAGTTCTCGATTGATGGGACTACCTCTCACGTTCGGACACCGGAGGAAGCAGCGCGGGTACTTCAGCAGGCGGGCTGGGAGGATGTTCCAGTTCTGCTGGCAGTGGAGTCTACGAGTGAGCGCCGGTCTGGGGAGCGAGCGGGCGGGTGGCAAAGAGCGCAAAAAGGAGACAAGCGCCTGCGGAGACAGCAGAGACGCTCGCCCAGACCGGAGGACAGTAGCTGATGCATTGGATTGTAGGGTACAGGAACTATAATTGTATATGCGTTGTGTACCATTGGTTATGTGTAAAGGCTTTTGTGGGGTCCGCGGGGAGGTGATGCCATGCCTCTTATGGATCAACATAGTGGTCCCGGGCAGGGTGGGGGGGGGGAGGGGGGGAGGGGGGGAGGGAGGGTGGGTGGGGAGTGGGGGGAGGGGGCGGGAGGGAGGGGAGGGGGGGGAGGGGAAGGGGACCTCTTACTCAAGTTGGAATTGTGTGAAGGGGAGGGGGGGCAATGTGCTGGATGGATAAGCTGCGGGTGATTACATTGAATGTGCGGGGGTTGAATGCGCCGGCTAAGCGGCAGCGTGTGTATAAGGAAATAGAACGCCTGCGGGGGGATATAATATTTTTGCAAGAGACCCATTTGAAACAACAGGATGAGTGGCGAATGTCCCATAATAAATTTAAGGATCAGTGGTTCTCCTCCAACAGATTAGCGGGGCGTAAGGGAGGGGTGGGTATCCTACTTCGGGGTACTATACCGCACGAGGTGAGTGCCCTTCAAAAGGATCGGGGAGGGAGGTATATTTTTCTTAAGCTTAAATTGTACGGCCAGATTTTTACTTTTGTTAACCTCTATGGCCCGAATGATGCGCAGGGGCCATTTTACCAGGAATTAAATTCTGCGTTGGATAAATTTGCTGAAGGACAGGTGGTGTTGGGCGGGGACTTCAATTTGACTATCAACCCCAGGTTGGATAATTCCACAGGGGCAGGGGAGGGGACGGCAAAAGCTCGACGTTTGTTAAAGGTTATGGGGGTTAATATGGGGGTGGCAGATACTTGGAGGGAGGTGAGGGGGCGAGAGAGGGATTATACATTTTACTCTCCGGTCCATCACTCCTTTTCCCGCTTAGATATGATCTGGGTTTCGAGACCCCTGCTACCGGCGGTTGAGAGTTGTGAGATTGGCGAACGGACGCTCTCGGACCATGCCCCGGTGTGGATTGACCTGAGGGTCGGGCCCCAGGGGAAGAAGAGGGGGGGGGTGGCTGCTTAATGAATCTCTATTGGATGACCCGCAGGTAGTGTTAAGAGTGGAGAAAGGGATAAAGGATTATCTGACACTTAACGATAATGGGGAGTGTGGGATAGCTTCGATTTGGGAATGTTTGAAGGCGGTAGTAAGGGGGGAGCTGATCTCTATTGGCTCTTACCTGAAGAGGGTGAGGGAGAGTAAAAAGGACACCTTAAGGGCGCAGATTCAGCAACTGGAAGCGCTGCAGAAGGTGGGGAAGGTCCCGCAGCAACATGAGCAGGAGCTGCGACGCCTCAATCGGGAACTGGGGGAGTTAGACCTGGCGGAGCTTAAATTTGCCCAAGATAAATTGAAGCAGCAGTTCTTTGAATGGGGCAACCGGCCATCGCGCCTTTTGGCGCGGAAATTGCAGCGGCTTCGGACGCGGAATTTTATTACAAAAATCCGGGATGCGCAGGGGCGTGCGGTGAGGGGCGGTAAGCAGATTCAGGATAGATTTGTAGAATTTTATAAGCAGTTGTATGCGGTGGAGGGGATTAGCTCGCAGGCTCCGGTGGAGAAATTTCTGCAAGTCCAGCTCCCGAGTCTGGGGGTGGAGGAGGCGGCTTGGCTCTCCCGGCCTATTGAGGAACGGGAAGTGGCCTTGGTTATTAAGGGGTTGCCGGCCTCGAAGGCTCCGGGCCTGGATGGCTTCCCGAATAAGTTTTATAAAAAGTTCGCTACGGTCTTGTGTGAGCCGTTAGCCAGGTTGTATAATTCGTTTGCGGGAGGGGGACAGATCCCTGAAACCATGCGTACGGCAGGAATAACTATTTTGCCGAAAGAGGGGAAGGATCCCCAATTGTGTGGCTCGTACAGACCGATATCGCTCCTGGGGTCCGATTTTAAGATCTTTTCAAAGGTTTTGGCCAATCGGCTTAGGGAATATTTACCACGGTTAATTCATGAAAATCAGGCCGGATTTGTTCCCGGGCGGCAAGCGGGGGATAATATCCGGAGGGTGTTGAACGCGGTCTGGCAGGCGAAGCGCGGCGCGGAACCATTGGTTTTGTTAGCTATAGATGCCGAAAAGGCGTTTGATAGGGTCTATTGGCCTTATCTGTTTAAAGTGATGGAGCGGATGGGGTTAGGGGGGGCATATTTGGAGTGGGTTAAAGCTATTTATACCCGGCCGCTGGCTAAAATCCGAATTAATGGGGAATATACGGAGGCGTTTGAACTTTTTCGGGGGACGCGGCAGGGGTGCCCTCTTTCCCCACTTTTATTTGTGTTGTCTATGGAGCCGTTGGCTCAGTATGTACGTGAGAACCCCGAGATCTGGGGGGTGGTGGGAGGACGAGTGACCAGTAAAATTTCACTATTTGCTGATGACCTATTATTTCTATTAACCCGACCATTGGACTCGTTGGTTGCATTAGAGATAGTACTGCGGGAATTTGGGGAGTGTTCTGGCTTTAAAGTTAACGCATCTAAGTCCGAATTGCTGGATATTTCTTTAGATAGGGCGTCCCGGGCGGGGATTCAGGGTCGGTTTTCATATCGTTGGGCGAGGGGGGGGATAAAATATTTGGGAATACAGCTCACACCGACGGACGGGGAGTTATTTGGGGCTAATTATGGGTGGCTGGAAAGTAAGATACGGAGGGAATTGGAGGTCTGGCAGGGTAAGGGGCTTTCCTGGCTGGGAAGGATTGCGGCTGTAAAGATGGTGGTGTTGCCGCAGTGGCTATATCTTTTTAGGTCCTTGCCCATTGGGGTGGGGAAGAAAGCCGTACAGCGGTGGCAACGCTTCTTGATGCACTTTGTGGGGGGAGGACGGCCGTGCCGAGTGGCGTGGCGGATTTTGATGAAGGGCAAGGATAAGGGGGGGTTAGCGGTCCCCGATCTGGCACGCTACTTAGAAGCCTCACAATTGGGGGCTATTGTGGAATGGTGGGGAGAGGTGGTGAAAGAGTGGGTACAAATGGAAGGGGATGAGTTGGGGGTGCAGAATCTGGGGGAATGGATGTGGCTTCCGAGAGAGCAGCGGCGTGGCATCTTGGTGTGGAACCCTTACACTAGGCGGACGGTGGATCTCTGGAATAAATGGCAGCAGGGTTGGTTGGGAAGGGATGGTAGGTCTAGATTGGTGCCCATTAGGGGGAACCCCGAGTTTCCCCCGGGATTGGAGAGTCCAGTCTTCACCAGGTGGGCGGAGAATGGCTTGGTACGGGTGGGACAGCTGCTTGAGGGGACACGCCTGGTTCCGTTCCACACCCTGAGGAGGCAATACCATCTGGCGGAGTCTGAGGAATACCAATACATACAACTCAGCCATTATATCCGGCATAAAATCTTACCTGGCTTGGCCCGGGACCCCACGGGCATCGAGGTGATGGGGCTCATGGGGTCTCCCAAACGAGTGGTTACGCAGTTTTATAATCTTATGGGAGTTGCGGGGGGGAAGGAGGCCTTTCAGGAGCGATGGGAAGAGGATTTAGGGGGTTGTTGGGATGAGGCACAGTGGGAGCAAATTTTTCGGACCCGATACAAGGGATTGTTGGCGGCGCACCTGTTGGAGAATAACTATAAAATTCTGTATAGATGGCACTTGACGCCGGTGCGGCTGCAGGTTATGTACCAACTACAGGATGGGCAATGTTGGCGTCGCTGTGGAGCGGCGGGTACATACTTGCATGTGTGGTGGGAGTGTGGGGAGCTGCATGAGGTATGGAGAGGAGTGTTTGAATGGGTGAGTGGGATCTTAGGTAAGGAACTGACGCTATTACCGGCGGTGGCCCTATTGGGGATAGGGGCGGAGGGGCTGAATAAGGCGGAGAGTGGGTTCCTGAATTACTGTTGTATAGCGGTGCGCCTTTTGGTGGGCCGGCGATGGAAGCAGCCGGGGCTGCCGGGGTTGGGGGAGGTGCAGGCGCTGGTGGGGCAGATTTTCTTGATGTGTAAACTTACCGCACTGAAGAATGGGAGTTTGAGGAGCTTTTCCAATATCTGGGGGAAATATTTGGAGCGAGAGAATGCCCCATAGGATATTGTTCTCGGGTTAGAGGCCCTGGGGGGGGGAGGGGGGGTAAGGGGGGGGGGAGGGGCAGGGGGTGGAGGGGGTAGTGAGGGGGGGTGTAAACAGAATGGGGGGGATGGGGGCTGATATTTTTGCAGCCTGTTTGTTACTGTTTTTGTTGATGTGTGCAATAAAAAATTTTAAATCAAAAAAAAAAAAAAGAAAGAAGATTCTTATCGACCAATCTCTAGTATCCCACTACTAGCTAAAATTCTAGAGAAGTTGACCCAGAGGCAGATTCAGTAACATGTTGATACCGCCTCCCCATTAGACCCATGTCAACATGGATTCAGAGAAGCCCACGGTGTAGAAACCCTACTAATGGTACTAACCAATACTCTCATCAGTGGAATAAACAGCATCAAGAATGGCTTTGCACTAATATTCCTCGAAATAGCAGCTGCGTTCGACTCCGTAGATCATATGCAGCTCCTGAAGCGGCTTCAAGAGAAGGGAATCCAGGACCAAGCATGGAACTGGTGCAAATCCTACCTCGAACACAGATGGCAGCAAGTACGCATTGGTAACGACACATCCGAACCTTTCCAGTAGAAACAGAGTGTACCCCAAGGTTCCTCCCTGTCGGCTCTGCTCTTTAATATCTATATGCAGCCAGTCTGTGACATTGCCCGCTCTTTCGGCAGAAGTGGTCAAACAGATAGACCCCGCAACAGACCAACTTCACAATGTAAATAACAAGTTGTTCCATATACTATTGTACCACTGTTGTATATAGTTAACCAGGATATCCTTCATCAGATAACCCTGCATTGTACTTAGTTTCCCCTATTTCGCCAAGTTGTACTTCCTGTTAAATGTAACGACCAGACATGTGTAAACTGTCGGATGTTTTCTGTTCAATGTAAACCGCGCTGATGTCTAATAGTGCGGTATATAAGAATTGTTAATAAATAATAAATAAATAAATAAATATCCTGCCTTATGTATGCAGATGACGTGCTGCTGTTTACGCCTATATATGTTACTTGTCCGGACTACACGGTACTAATCAACTGCTTCAATGCAATAACGGACTGGCTACTCACTCAGAACCTCCGTATAAATTTCAAAAAAACAGAAGTTCTAATAATAACAAGAAATAAAGGTTTCTCTCTTCCACCAGTGCTGAAAGTCAGAGACGCAGAACTCCCAGTCAAATCCAATATACGGTATCTAGGCGTCACATTGGATCAACAGTTGGACTTCAAGGAACACATAAAACGCACCGTAAAAGCTATCTATTTCAAGGTCAAAACCCTTCGGCACCTAAGACCTGATTGAACCCGGTGATTTCCGCACCATCTTCCAAGTGATAGTCACACCGCACTTCGAATATGCCAATATAATACTTCATGGTCTCCCGAAAACCACCCTCAACCCGCTACAGCTAGCCATGAACGCAGCAGCCCCCGTACTTTGTGGAGCCTCAAGGAATGACCACATCTCCCCCATTCTAAAAGAGCTTCACTGGCTCCCAGTATGCTCCAGAATCCTATACAAGGCCCTCCTCACTACCTTCAAGGCCTTTAGCAAACTGTCACCTGCATCTATTTCCGACCTCATCATACACACTGCAAACAACAGACCTAGGAGAACACTGACTGCAGACACGCTACTCATACCAAGCGAATCTACAAAGCTCAACCAGACTACCATCAATAGGGTATTCTCGAACTATGCTCCTAGATGTTGGAACTCGCTCCCTCCCAGCATTAGAGCAATCAAGGACCTTAGGCCGTTCAGAAAAGCCCTCAAACACCACCTTTTCCTCACGTATTTCATTCATCTTGATATTCCCTCCCCTCACCATTTCCCTCCCTCCCAACCACAAACCACAGCTATATGAATCCAATAACCTACACCGAACCTAGAGCTAAATGTATTTGAACCAAGAATGTAAATAGTTCCCCCAAGTTACCTCCATGTTAACTCCCTGTTCTATGTAGACGACGGTCTAATTTATCTGACCAAGTGTTATATAGTTCTATGTAAACCACACTGATGACAAAGAGCATGGTATATAAGAGATGTTAAATAAATAAATAAATAAATTAGCAAGGAATCACCTAACGCCACTTCAGTAGGTGGCATTGGGGGCACCCACCCTAACATCACACACACTATGGGACAGGGCTCTGCGCTAACTGACATGGAAAGACCGTTCCTGCTCCATAGAGCTTACAAATGAAATTAAAAAGCAGAATGATGTGAGACCTCATCTATGATCCTATATGTGTGTGCCAGGGAGGCAGGGGTGACTCCTGGTGGCCCAGTACCACCTGGGTGTTTTTGGCAGTGCAACTTGAACCCTGGTTTCTTGTTGATTTACTCATTCAATGATTTATTTTTTTTTTATAATGATACTGCCTCAGTCAAAGAGATTTACATATGACTCAGGATTGAGGTTTTTCTGAGGCAATGGAGGGTCGGTGACTTACTGGGCAGACTAGGTGGACCATACTGGTCTTTATCTGCTGTCATTTACTATGTTACTATGTTCTCGGGCAAGAACTCTAGTCATTAGGTTATTGCTCCGCTCCAGAAAGTGCCATAATCTGGGTGGTGGTAGATGATCCTTGAAATGTCAACACACTCCATGCAAGGTCCTGTTCCGGTATCTGTAGATTGTGTTGACCCTTGGGAATGTGGTATATCAGATAATAAATGGTAGGGTCCTACTTGCCAAAGTATATGGTCCTTTTAAGTGACCCTATGCCGAGTTGTAGTGCTACTTCACATGGGAAGCCCTTTTTCCATTTCCCACACTGGCTGCTATGGTCCCTTGAAGTAGGCCCTTGTCATTTAACCTCCCGTTGGAAGGGATGACTGTTGCTCCATCTTGCATGGGATTATGGCCTTCGTCCCCTGGTCACGTCTCTCTGGTGATATCGTACCTGTGCACTTAATGGGCCAGGTTCCGAGGCAGTGATACGGTCTGTGGAATGATTTAATAGGCCACAACTTATGCCTTGTACCACCAGATGCATCTGGGCCATGGATAAGCTCCGCATTCAGAGAATCGGATTGCGGTCTTCGGGGTAGGGAAACAGATGTGAGGTCAGCTTCTAGCTGCAATCTAGGCATGTCTTTCTGTTTGGGTGGACCCATGGTCCTGTATGGTGAGGGCTATGGGAAAGCCTTGAGTGTTAGCCATAGGTGGCCTGGTGTGCAATGGTATATTTCCCTTTCATCTTGGCTTGGTATTCTACTGAGGCTCAGGGGTTCCAAAGCCAGGGTGTTGACCCCTGCACAGCTTTAGGGGTCAGAGATTATACTCAAGCCCCAAGATCCTAGGGGTACACCCTGTAAGGTTCACAGCCAGGCCTGAACCTGTGAACTGTGTGTAGTGTGCTATAGGTCTGTGACCGCAACACAAGATGGGAATACTCTGACTGAATGGTCTGCAGCAGGCAATGCTTGGACCTGGGGGTTTCTATGTGGAGCCAGTGGGACCTATTGAGACTTGCCCAGTACTGGTGGTCTAGAGTGACCACTGTTAGATGTTCTGTGTTTGCTGGCCCAGTAAGGCATTCGCTATGCTCTTATGTAGAGGGCGACTTCTGGTCCCTTGATGAGCAGGGAACCTTCGTGACCACCGAACCGGTTTTCTGTGGTGAGTGAGGGCCTCCGTACCCGGCCCTGGGAAGGTCCTGAGGCCGCTCACAGATACAGCATGGCTGGGTGGCCTGAGGCTGGTCACAGATGCAGAGTGTGGCTAGGATGGGAGCTAGTCCTTGTGGTGCCAGGAGAGGCCAGATTCGAGTGGACGAACCCCAGAGGCAGATTTGGCATGCTAATCCGCTAGTTTTCCTAGGGGCTCCACATTAGCCCTATGGACTCCCCGAGAGTGTTCACTAGAGATGATAGGCTGAGGGTGGACTCGAGCCGGGCTTCAAGCACATGGCCATTGGACTAGTGGGGGCATAGCTGCCTATCCCTCGATTCCCGGTTGTCAAGGTAGGGGTAAGACTGACCCATGGGGAAGATAGACATCTCGAGCAAACCAGGGTATAGCTGTATCGCCTGTCTCCAGAGACAGCAGAGTCAGAGTCTGGAGTCAGGCCAGACTTCCTTGTTGCAACAGTCCACGTGTTGCAGATGAGTCATCGCTGCTCCATGAAGCTTCTCTCCATGGTGGGTATGTCCTGTGTCTCCGCATGATAGCTTCAGGGCTGGCTCTCGAGCTAGAACAGGGGGTACCGGCCACATTCACCTTGTTCGCTTCGGATCTCTCCACTGAAGGCATTAACATTTGTTGGTGAGAGGGGAGGGCTGCAACTGTGAGGGCCCCAATTGTGAGCAGAGATTGTGAGGACCACCACGAAGCCTAGACTCAGACCCCTTAGGTGGATCGAGTCTGTGGGTGAATGAACCGGATTGCCATTTATGCCATTGTGCATTGCTCCATGCAGATAGCTTTTGCTGGGCAGGCAAATATGTCCCCTAGGTCATCCACTGCATCTATCTGGTGGCAACAGGGGGAATGTTCTAATGCCCATTAGTCTTTCTTTCAGGTCTTGTGCTTTATTTCAGCCTCCTGGTAGAGAAGGGAGCATGAACAGAGATTTCACCAATGTGAAGCGAATAGTCCTGTCCTGGATTTCCTGGAGCATTTGCAGTTCCTGAGGAAAGCGTGGGGAGCCAGCAGCTAGAGGCCCTTGCCATAGGGCTGCCTGTGCTTGCCTTTACTTGTTGAAGGCCGTAATTGGCGATATTTCACTCTCTGAAGCATCTGGAGGTACTGAATCTGAGCCGCAATGTGCTGCTGAAGGTACTGGATCCACCCACAGAGGGGGAGAGAGTTGCCTTGGAGAACAGCCCTGCTGGAACCAGCAGGAGCACCATAAGATTTGTGGGCACTTGGCCCCCTGCTGCCAGGCTCACCCTGTGGTCTTCCTGTGTCTTCTAAGCCATGGGACTGAAGGTGGATTGTTTAGCCTTCGTTAGAGGTGGCACCCTAGTCCCTTGGTAATGGAGGGTACCTCCTTAGTCCTTGGACTACCCCTCATTTACCAGGGCATGTGCGTGCATGTGGGAGAATGAGGTGAAGCCTCTGCTCTCCAGCTAACAGGAATAGGTGCAGGCTATGTTTGTGCCTAACAGCATACAGAGACCAGTGCTGCAATGTTGCAAGATTGCTGATTTGGGGGTCCAACCCCTGAAGCTGGGATCCTGATGCCTTGTCCACAGGAGGCGGGAGAGGCAGAGAAGTGGCCTGCATATGGAGGGCTGATGCTTGCAGTCATGCGGACAGCCTTGAAGCGTGAGGGTGGTTTTTTGGGGGGGGTTTTGGTAAGGCAGTGCCTAGGGTTCCTGTGGTAGACTGACTTCCCTGCAGCCTACCTTTCCCATCAAACAGTCGGCCTCCCACCCGGAGGGAGCACTGTGAATTTGTTACAAGGTTGGCATGGGGCAGGTGCGGACAGTTCCTACAAACTGTATAGGCGCAATAGCCTTTCGTGCCATGGCCCGGCTCCACAAGGTCGGACCCGATCTCCGCTGAGATAAGACATGTTGGACTGCACCACTCCGCCTTGCGCGAGTTTGGTGCCGAGCAGAAAGGCGGACCTGCACAGCCAGAAACGTCCTGGCTCCTGCACTGGTGGCTTGGTTTGGCGCAGAGAGAATCGACACTTTGCGCCGATGACTCAGCAAGACGTGTTGCTATGAGTGGGTGGAGTCAGTGACGCATCGGCCGAGTGAGCTTGGCGTGGGGGACTGTAGGACCTGGAGTGGCTCAGTTGCAGGACAAGCTCATCACAGGATTTTATAGGTGGTTGGCGCAGTTGCATGAGGAAGCCTCTGCGCAATCTGCTGGCCGATGCTGCCATGGCTGACCAAGTTGGAAGCTTGCAGGAGCAGTGAGGATCTGCAGCGATGTGAGGCAGTCTTTGGGATGCAAAGAGCCCAGTGTTCCCTCGATAAGCCAGGCAGGGGATGGAGGCCTTCTCCCGGCACATCCTGTGCCCGGCTGGCTCCTTGAAGAGGCAGGGGATGGAGGTCTTCTCCCGGCACATCCCGTGCCTGGTTGGCTCCTTGCTCGAGGTGAGTACCGCTTCTCGGGCAGGGTCATGTGCACCACCGTTGTGCCCTGGAGCTCACCATGGAGGATCGTCTGCGGTACCATATTTCATGTGAATTCCCTTCGGCAGAAGTTTCTCTTTGAGCCCCAATCCATACCGCTGCATGTGAGTCCTGGACTGCACCGATCAGCAGAGGGGAGGCCACAGACCTCTTGAGTCCCTGATTGCAATTCTTCCTGGAAGTAAATATGAATGACCGGCTCACAGCTAACAACTTAACGGTCAACTACGATAAAACTGAGGCAATGTTTGACACCAGGAACCCCACCTTCATTCCTCCACAAACTATCAGCATCCTAAACAAATACATAGTAGTCAAAGAAGAAGTTAAGTATCTGGGCATCACACTAGACAGAGCTCTAGACTTGAAATCCCACATCACCAAAACCGCAAACAAGGCCTATCAACGATTGAAAATAATCAGACAAATCAAACCAATGCTCCGTCAGGACCACTTCCACACAGTGTGCCAAGCATTCATTACACCGCTGCTTGATTACGGAAACTCACTATATCAAGGCCTACCTCAGCAGACACTCCACCCATTACAGATGATACAAAATACCACAGCACGCATCATTACAGACACACCAAGGACCGAGCACATCACTCCCATCCTACAGCAACTGCACTGGCTCCCAATGGTGACAAGAGCTAAATACAAAACAATCATGATCATCTTCAAAGTCATTCACCATCTCTCAGCAGACGCACTCCAAAACGTCATGACAAGGGATATCAGCAATAGACCAAGAAGAACCAACAATTACAACATGATCAGTACACCTGCAGGCTATCATAAAACCAATCAACTTCAAAAAGAGCATCATCACTACTGGCATCCACACTATGGAACTCCCTCCCAACGAGCCTGAGAGCATTAGATGACCTCACAGAATTCCGCAAAGACCTCAAAACATTTCTATTTATAGAAACATATGAGCATCCAGGCAGTATCCCATACCCTTACTGAAATACCACTTACACTGCCAACTAAGCACACACCCATCCTATTCACACACACAAGTTTATCATACCATGTTACTACATATCTTCATGTTATATGTCACCTTTAATTGTACTGTCTAAATGCTATTATGTAACTGTACTGTCTAAATGTTTACAAGTACCCTAATGTTAAATGTAACCCTCCCATTATGATGTCACGTCACGTGACCAGCTTGATTGAAGGATAAGGTGGCATACAAATTTGTCTAAATAAATAAATATAGGTAGAGATTAGAAACAAATGTAAAATTATACATTTTAATGGAGGAGAGCAAGAATCCGTCCGCATGGCCGGACGGAAAAAATAGACTGAGGGAGAGAGGGGACGGGCTTCCGGGGTGTGGTGATTGGCACATGCTCAGAAGAGCCTCAGACTCTTCTGAGCTATTGGAGAGCAATTCCGTCCATGGCGCCGTCAGATGACGTCACCCACATGTGGCTGACTCATCCTGCTTGTCCATGGAGAAATATTTTTATTCACTATAAATTGTCTTTCTTGAATAGGCACATAGCAGGAACCATCTGTCCTGGGTATATCTATGGCATTGCACACATCTAGTAACACTCTAGGAATGATAAATAGCAGAAGTGGAACATGTAAAATTCAGGAATTTACCAGGATCTTTCATAGGAACACACTGAATTACACCTACTTCTACCACATGAGAAAATTCTTTACGATTTACCAAACT
Organism: Ichthyophis bannanicus; assembly: GCA_033557465.1. Lineage (NCBI taxonomy): Eukaryota > Metazoa > Chordata > Amphibia > Gymnophiona > Ichthyophiidae > Ichthyophis > Ichthyophis bannanicus. Next base: position 58,564,339 of record CM066031.1, on the reverse strand, counting down.
GCTATGAATTGATAACGTGTGGTACTTGTGATTCCCTGAAAGATGATTGGCTGCCTCTGTTCTGGGCGGGGCAGTGGGAGCTCTTCAGACGTACATCTTTCCCACTGTCTTTTTATATCCTTTCCCTCCCCATTATGAGCCGTTGCTGTTCTCTTCCATGCATTGTGCAGTAATTCACAGGATAGGAAGGAGGCACTGCTCAGACAATATTTGTGATTCTCATGATCTGTAAACTTCAAGTTAACACTTTGAGACAGATTTTATAACAAAACACCTAAAGTATAAAGTCATGAAGGGGCATATTTTAAGGTTATTTTATTAAGGCAACATAGGCTCCCATCCACCTTTATAAAATGGACCCTAAGGACTAGCCCCGATAATACACAAATGCATGCACACACACACTTACACCCACCCCAAACCTACTGTAAATGCGTGAGGAACTCTGCATGTGTTCCCAAGTATTGTATAAAATATACTTGTACACTGCAACCCTGCTCCAGCTCGACCCAAACTTCACCCTTCGGGAATGCCTACATGTAATGTACATGCAAGAACAGGTATCCTTGTAGGTGTGCATACTTACATGCATGTATATAGTTGCACAATTATATAAAAGGCCTTTTCTTTATGTAAATCAGCCCCTCTTTGTGGACTCTGTCACAATCTCTATAAACGGCCTTGGAAAGTTACAGCATTACAAACTTCGGTGAATAGCCTCCCACTGGCTGGAGCTCATGTAGGGGTATATTCAAGTTAGAGTGTGAGAGGCAGGAGACATTTCTGCCTTGCTTGAGAAAGATCTTCAGCCATGATGCTAGTTACAAACATACGGCTCTCCAAGACACAACATATCACAGCTCATAAAGACAGATGCTATCCTAAGCTTTTTTTAAAATATCTATTTGCATTTACACACTGCATTTTCAATCTAAAAAGAGCTGCCCAAAGTGTCTTATAAAAGATAACACTCATGTAATTCAAAAGTCAACACATATGAGATTCCTCACTCCTGAGAGTATGGATTCAGTGGTGGTGTGCAACAAATGATAAAGGCAGGTAGAGTCAACAATCTTTATTACATACATGTAGTTCAGAACATGGAATAACACGACTGTGACTCACCTCTGTGATTTCTTCACTAATACATCAATTTTATAATGTTCGTGCACAAAGCTATCGAGCATCTGATATTTACCATGACTTTGGTGAAAGTGCAAGTCGTGGTCGTGAGGCCAAATGGCAGAGCCTTGAACTGAAAATGCCCCAGGGGCACGGCAAGAACTTCTCTGTTTCAGCTTTGTTTGGTGATATTTTAACATAATTCCTTTCCTCATTGTCTTTGGAGTCTGTAAATCCATTGAGTTACTCTTCTACCAGTGACACCTCTGCACGCAGTGATTCCGTTTTTCCCTTTACAGGTGGTTAGTTTTCTTCTGGCATTGTGTCCTCATTGATTACATTTTTGGGGTATAATTTTCATTACACAATACTGAATTCAATTGATTTCTGTAAGGTTATGCATTTTATGAACTCGGTCATGTTCCTAATCAGATACTTTACTTTGGGTATCAAGTTTAGCTTAGGTCCCCTTCCATCTCCATGACTACAGCCCAAGTATCCATCTCCACATATTCCAGAAGCTCAGCTCCGAGTCCTTCCACCTTCCAGACTCTATTCCTTGGTCTGTCTTACATCATGTTTCACCTCCTCTGTTGCCCCCTTACCATTCATCGATTTCTGTATCCGACCAGTCACCTCATCTTATTTCTCCGGCTGTTCTGGCATCTTTCTTCTGGTTCCTCTCTTTCACTTTCTCTCTCATCTCTCAATTGTTCTGAGATGTTATTACTTGCATACTTCTCTCATTTGTTTTTCTAATTTCAGAACTTCTCTGTGGATCATCAGGTTATTTTGTATTGATTTGCTCTTGCTTCCAATTTTTGAACCTTTTGGATTTATATTTAGAACCTGTGTTCTCAAAATAGCAGAACCTTATTGCCTTTTAAACTTCAAAAGTCCATATAACTGTAATTTGCCCTCTTAATTTTTTCATTAGCCTCTTTGTTCTCTGTCTCGATAGAGTAGGTTACTGAACAAGTTTTCCATGTCCAATAGCTGCACCAGAGATCAGACACATTGCTGGTTAAACAGCATCCCAGGCAATCTACAGGCTGCCCATTCTAAATTCTGACTCAATCCACAGTTAGCAGGGATCCACGTCCAGTAATGCTGGAGCTTAATGTAATCTTCAAACTACTACTGTTTCTGCAGCAATGGAAGAAGATACTGACTCCCGATCTCTGGGCAAAATGGATTAGAACTACAGGACATCCCCCATCACATTCCCTCCTCCTGAAGTCATCATGGGATGGTACTCAACCAGATTTGGTAAGAGATATGGACTCCCTTCAGTTATACACTGGCTCCCCTTGAGGCAATATCTCCAAATGAGATAGTTTTCTGCACACCAAGGCAGTCATGAACCTCATGCCTAAGCCAGGATATGTGGAGTATGAGCTCAGTCTATTAAATTTACTGCTAATGCTCGGTGTAGTACTTGCATCGTCCAAAGACAGCTTCCTTCTGGAGTATGGGTAATTTCTCTCTACACCTGAAATCCTTCCAGGGGATCCAGGCCCGGATCTTTTCCTGCTTATCTGACACTGCTGCCTAGATGTCTCACTGCCATCTGAAATTGAACATGACCAAATCTGAGCTCCTTATCTTTCCCCCCAAACTCACCCCCCCCCCTTCCTCCCTTCCCTGGTTCTGTGGATAACATCACACTCCTCCCTGTTCCATTAGCTTCTAACCTTGGGGTCATCTTTGACTCTACTTTCTCTTTCTCTGCACACATCCAATCAGATAGCTAAAATCTGTCACTTCTTCCTCTATTTCAGTAAAATTCGTCCCTTCCTTTCTACACAGACTACCAAGATCCTCATCTACTCTCTAGTCACCTCCCATCTTGACTATTGGAATCTGCTCCTCACCGGTCTCCCTCTCAATCATCAATCTGTTCAGAGCTCTGCTGCATGGCTTATCTTCTGCCTGCTATGCTCATATAACACCTCTTCTCATGACATTTCACTGGCTCCCTATCCATTTCTGCATCCAGTTCAAACTTTTCCTGCTGACCTGCAAGTGCATTCATTTTGCGGCTCCTCAATACTTTTCCTCTCTTATCTCATTGTGAACCCGTCCTCAGGAACTCCATTCCCCTAGCAGATCCCTTTTATCTCTGCCCTTTTCTGTCACTGCCAACTCCAAACTTTGTTCATTCTACCTTTCTGCTCCATATGCCCGGAACAAACTATCTCTAGCCCTATTCAAATCCAGGCTAAGAAACCAACTCTCTGAGGCTGCTTTTGGATCCTGATGCTCCTCACTCTCTTGTTCACTACTTATATCTTACCATACTCTAGTTTCCAGTTCTGTGATGTTTTTGCCCTGATTAGATTGTAAGCTCTGATGAGCAGTGACTGTGTCTCACGTCTTACATGTACGAAGCTGCATACACCTTGTAGCGTTATACTGATTAGTAAGTAGTAGTAATTTGTCAAGGTATGCTCGGAAAAACCTCTTAATCAAGCCTGTTGAACATAACATGATGGGGAAAAGCTCAATCTCTTTCTGCCAGTTTCTTTGTCTCTGACTGCGTTTCTTGGTACGTGAAGATCTTCTCCCTCTCAACGTGATTCAGAGAATGGTCACCTGGAACTGATACTTCTATAATCAATGCAATTCTGGGGTGTTCTTCTCATTTACCAATACGACCGGCTTCCTTCATCCAGCTTCTTATCTGTTGGAATGGGAGCAATCCAGGTGATCAGAACTTCTTCATTCTCCATAATTCTCCTAGGGTCATGCTCTCAGTACTTTACCAGTACACTATATATATATAAATTCATTGTAGTCTGCCTGCAATGTATATGTTTGGTTTGATGTACACCGCACTGATGCTAATAGCACGGTATAGAAGAAATATTAAATAAATAAATAATAATAATACTGATGTTGTAGTGTTTACATGACACTGGTATGAGGAATGGCGGGAGGAGATGGATGAGATGTTCTGCTTTATTCTGCCTTTCTGTATAGAAATGTTTTGCCATCAGAACTTTGCAGCCAGCTATAGAATCTACGTATGTCTGTTTCACTGTTTTTTTCAATGCCCTCTGTAAACCATTCCATCTGTAATCCATTATCTTGGACTGGAACTATCAATCTCTAATCCTTTTGAGTTCATTCCCCTCTCCATAACCATTCTTGTATCTGGTAGTGATTGACAAAGGGTTTCTGGAGTAACACTCTAATTCCCACTGTGTTTGTGTACTTGCCACTTGTTGTCCTTGTTTTGCTAATCTATCCCCCCTCTCCCGATCCACCACTTGACCTACATGTGTCAAGCCCTTTCAGGCCCATTCCTCAAATAACTTTCCTTTTCTGCCTGTTGTAAACGTCCCCATCCACCGAATAAAGGTGTATTTAGAAGATCTCTTCTCCCCTCCTCCAAAGGGACCGTCTCCAGTTTTTCCAAATTTGAAAGGTTAATTTCCATTGTGGATTTTTGGCCTCCTCCCCTCTGGATATCTCAGTCGGGTCCCAAATCAATGACTCTATGTACCTTACTGCCCACTTCCATTCACACCCACTGTAGGGCATCTCCTCCATCCTTCCAAGCAAACAGAGCATGTAGTTGCACTGTGGCATAGTAGGGGGCTATACACAGTACTCGCAGTCCCACTTCTTCCCTCCGCTTATACATGGTGGACCGTGCCACCTTGGGGACTTTCCCATTCCATACATATTGCATTATCATATTTTGAAGCATTTTTAATACACCCAGGGCACCGCATTGGGCAAGGACACAAATAAAAATAAAATTTGCGGGAGCACATTCATTTTGACTATGGCTATGCACCCCAGTCAGGTCAGATGAGGTCCCATCCAAGAAAGTGGTCTCATTTGAGACTTTCCACCAGCACTTTATAGTTCCAATCCTGAAGGTTCTTGAGCAGGCTGCAGAATTGTATCCCCAGATATCAGAAGTGCTTATTTACCCACTTGATGGGGAAATGCCCCACAAGTGGTCCTCCAATGCTTTTAGTAAATTAAATATTGCAATCTTGCTCTGATTTAATTTATAGCCCACTTCCTCACTGTATCTACCCATCGCTGTCATCAATATTGGCAGTGTGGTAAGGGGCTGGTGTAGGGTAAAAATAATATCGTCTGCGAAAAGGGTTATTTTGGTCCTCTGCCCCCTCCCCCCTCCCGCCACCTACACTCCCTGTATGTTTTCTTGCTCTCTAATATACTCTGCGAGGAGCTGTATCGCCAAGGCAAATAGAAGTGGTGATAGTGGGCATCCCTGGCATGTCCCTCTCCCAAGAGCAAAACTATCGGAATAACCTCTATTTACTCTGATGCAGGCTCTTGGATGGGCATACAGTGCTTTTATCCATTTTAGAAAATTCTTCCCCAGGCCCATTCATTCTAAAACCTGGAACATAAACTGCCACTGTACCTGGTCAAATGCTTTTTCAGCTTCCAATGTAACTAATACTGCTTGCTCTCCTGACCTCTGTAGGTCCCAAGTAATATTTAATAGTTTCTGAATGTTGTCACCTCCTTGTCGCCCCATCATAAACCCCGTTTGGTCTTTGTGTGCCAATTTAGGTACTACCCCTTGGAGGCGATTAGCTAGCACCTTGGCCAGTACTTTAGCATTGAGGTTAATTAGAGAGTTTGGCTGATACGATCCACAGACTGTGTTATCCTTGCCCAGTTTAGGTAGGACTGTGATACCCACTTTTTCCATCAACTTCAGGATCTCCTCCCCTTGAAGCACCCCATTAAAGACTTTAGTTAACACCAGGGTAATTTGGTCTTGCATTAAGCGATAAAATTTGCAGTGAAGCCATCGAACCCCAGGGCCTTACCCAACTTGAGGATCTTAATGGCTGCTTGGACCTCCTCCTCACTGATTTGCTGTCCTATTCTCTCCTCCTCCTCCGCCCCAGCTTCCTTAGATTACAGTCATTCAAAAATGAGACCTCCCTCTCTTTTCCCCCTGATATTTCACTTTATATAGGCTCTGATAATATTCTCTAAATACCTGACTAATTTAAGACAGTCAATGTACCATCCTACCCCCCCCCCCTTGTGGTTCTGAATACCTCTTATGTAGGCCACCTACCTTTTGGCTTTCAGCCGGCTAGCCAGAATCTTACCAGACTTATTACCCCCTTCAAAATGTGCTTGCTGCAACACGGCTAACCCATGTGCAATTTCTTGAACCCGCAATCTGCTCAATTCTCCCCGCAGTTTAATCAATTCTAAGCTATTAATTATGGATCGCAATCACTCTGTTGCCTTCCCTCTAACTCCACAATTTTTTCTAAGAGTTTATTTATTTATTTGCTTTTATATACCACGCTTTTTGGAATCAGTGCAGTTTACAAATAATATGAGCAATCAAACATTTCACATAGAACTGGAGATAACAAGAACAAAAATAATGGAACAGTTACATGGAACAAATTGAATAGAACAGATTACAATTTAACTGAAATTTCTGCTTTTCAGAATTACTCCTCTCCCTCTTGGCCTGGGCTGCCATATTGATGAGGTGACCTCTAGTGACAGTCTTCAGCCCCTCCCAAACGGTGCCCATTTCTCCATTCAAATTAAAACAGACTTATTCCTGTATAGTTTTATGTATTTTATTTACCTGTGCTTTCTCATCTAAAAGTGAAATTTAACCTCCAGAATGTAACCCCTTCATCCCGATCTCCAGTGTCAAATGTAACACTAATGGGGGCATGGTCTGTTCAGGTTATCGGTTCTGCTCTATGGTCCTAGCCTTGGAAATCCAGCTTCCACTAGCCCAGATCATATCCAATCGACTGTATGTCCCATAAGCATGGGAGTAGAATGTATATTTATGCTACTCTGAATGTCTACATCTCCAAATGTCCACAAACCCAAGATATTCCTTAAATTTTTTCAAACTCTTCTGCTCCAGCAGCCCCCGCTGGCTTGTCCCCTGCTGTTGTCCAAGTGCGGGTTGCTAATCAAATTATCGTCCCCCCACAAGTTAATCAGGGCCTCCCCTAGCCCCTCCATCTACTTTAACATCTGCTCATATAACTCCCCCTAATGTTCATTTGGGCAGTAAACACTGATGATCCAAACCTCTTCATCAGTAACCCTTAGTCGCACCCCTACCCACTGCCCCTCTTTATCCCTACATTCTCCCACAATTGCATGTTGACATGTCTCATGAACTAAGATGCCCACACCTCCTTTCCTTGATTTGCTCTTTGTCCAGCAATGATCACTACTGGGTAATATCTTGAATATAGTAGGTGCTCCTGCCCCACCCTCAAATGCATTTCTTGGACACATAAGACATCCGCATTAAGACGCCTACCCTCTCTCTCCAATAAGTGTCTTTTAGGCCATGTCTGGAGCCCTTTAGAATTCACCGTGGTCACTGTTAGCTGCTTCCTATTCCAGTTTCCTTTATCCTTTGATTTATTCCAACCCTGGTCCCCTTCTTACATCCTTTAGCCCCTCCCTCTCCATCCCCTCCCCCTTCCCCCTCTCCACCTAGTGCTCCAGAAGCAAATCTAAAGTAGAGTGTCCTTTACCCTCCCCGATCTTCTGGCAACTTAACCATTTAACTCTGTCCAGATCAGCTCCTCCCTCATGTGGTCTGGTGAGCCTTTACCGATCAATCAGTCTATGCTGTCCTCTTTCACTTCCATCAGTCCCATCAGTCCATTCACAGCTCAATTTTCATCCCATGCGGCCTGCTCCTTAGCTGTCTAATTCAGCACTTTGTCTCCTCAAGATGCTTTACTAGAGTCTCCCACTCCTGATGAGCTGCTACCTCTTGCTGCTGGAAACCAGCATCTTTTAAAGCTCTGAGTGCCTCTGTCACTGTATGCACTCGCCATGTCTTCTCTCCCCGGAGAGCAAGAGTCCAGATGGATGCAGCCAGCGATACCACAGTTCAGTGCTCCGGACAGCTTGAGTGATTGCTTTCAATGCCCTATGTCACTGCAGAGTCCCTGCTGACAGATCATCATAGATGGAGACCGGGTACCCTTGCCAGGTGAAATTCCCAAGGCCCCTTAGTTTTGCCACTATGCGCTCCTTAAGTTTGTAATCCTTCAAGCAAATGATGTCTCTAGGTCTATTGATTCTTGGCTGACCCAGCGCTCAGTGTGCTTTGTCCAGCAGTATTTCTCTAGGGGGCTACCTCTTCCGCTCCCTTTTGCAAGGCTTCTGAGCAAACAACTGTCTTTAAATTCTGAGTCCTCGGTATGCCTCTGAATCGCAGGTTGTTTCTCCAGGATCTGTTTTGAGGTCCTCCAGTTTGTACTTCAGTTTGTCCTGCCATACTCTTCTCCTTTTCCTACCTGGTTTTCCAATACTTCTTGTTGTTGCTCCAAGTCCTGCAGTCTGCTTTCATGCTCTCCCACCTGATTCGTCAATTCTGCAAACTCCTCCTTCATTTTCCCGATGAGCTCTCCAAGCTGCATCTTAACTGCCCAAACTTCAGTTTTAATTTCATTAAACCATTCCGCGCTGTCCATTTCAAGTGGGGGAAGTGACTAGGGATCGGGAGGGGAGGGTCTTAATTTTCGTGGGTGAGTTGAGCGGGGAGAAAGTAATGATAGTAAATATGTATGCACCTAATGGGCGGCAAGTTCCATTTTGGAAAGAAGTGAGAGGATTAATGGAATGGATGGTGCAGGGGAAATACGTGTTGGGGGAGATTTTAATTTGGCACTACATCCAGAATGGGATAGGCAGATGGGGGGGAGGGGGTGAAGGGAAAGCCCGGAGTAGGAGATTAGTGAAGGGGATACTTCGGAAGTTCCACATGTTAGATGTGTGGCGGGAACATAACAGGGAGGCAAGGGAGTACACCTTTTATTCACATCCACCTAAAACTTATAGTCGGATAGATTACTTGCTGATAGATAAACTGTGGGGGACCAGAGTGCGAGAAGATTGGAAATATTACATGGTCAGATCATGCCCCAACTTGGGTTGACATACAGGGTAGGAATGGAGAGGGAGGTATCAGATTTTGGAGGTTGAATGAGAGTCTTCTCCGAAGGGACGAAGTAGTATAAGACATCAAGAAAAGCTTGCAGGTTTACTGGTAGCTGAATGATACAGGAGAAGTGCGGGAGACTAGTGTGTGGGAAGGAATGAAAGCGGTAATCTGGGGGAGGTTGATTATGTGGGCTTCTAAATACAAGAAGGGTTGGAAGGAAAGGGAGGACAAATTGCATGTTGAAATTAAGGAGGCCACAATGCTGTACAATAGGACGGGCTCAGGAAGGCAACTGAAATATTTAGATCAATTGTGCTTGGAGTTAAACAGGTTACAATTAGAAGCCATTGCTTATCAGATGGAGCGAGTAAAACAAAGGTAAGGAGGCCACAACGCTGTACAATAGGACGGGGTCAGGAAGGCAACTGAAATATTTAAATCAATTGTGCTTGGAGTTAAACAGGTTACAATTAGAAGCCATTGCTTATCAGATGGAGCGAGTAAAACAAAGGTTCTATGAATGGGGGGATAGGGCCGGGAGACTGCTGACGAGAAAACTTAAAAAGAGGGAGGTAAGGAATGCAATAATAGCAATTAAGGGCCAGGATGGACAATTCTGAGGGGTGGAAAGCAAATAGGGGATAGATTTTGCCAGTACGATGCAGAGCTGTATTCCCAAAGGGGGGGAGGGGGAGTGGCCTCCATAGGGGAATTTTTGGGATCAGTGGAACTTCCAAAAGTGGGAGAGGATTTGGGGGTCAGTCTAGAGGAACCCATTTCCATAGGGGAAATTGAGAAGGTGATTAAGGAAATGTCACTGGGGAAAACTCCAGGCTTGGATGGCTTGCCTAATTTGTTTTATAAGACCTTCCGGGAGGACTTGGTGGATTTTCTAGGGAAATTGTATAATGGGATTGTAGGGAAGGAGGGGCACTATCACAGGGAATGTTGACAGCAGGTATAACAGTAATACCAAAGGCAGGGAAGGATTCGCTGAATTGTGGGTTGTTTCGCCCAATATCGCTATTGAACACGGATGTGAAGATTTTGGCAAAAATACTGGCGAATAGATTGGCTCAGGGAATGCCAACTCTTGTCAACATAGATCAAACAGGGTTTATTAATGGTAGGCAGGCGTCGGACAACATCAAGAGAGTGTTAGAGGCAATTTGGGGGGCACATAGAGGCAAGGATAGTACGATGGTGCTGTCTATTAGCGCGGAAAAAGCATTTGATCGGGTGGCTTGGGGATATCTATTTGCAGTAATGGATGGGGTTTGGGGACAACTATGTCGCCTGGGTGAGAGCTTAGTATGATAGGCCACAGGCGAGGGTACGAATTAATGGTCGGTACTCGGAAGCTTTTTCCCTTCAGAGAGGTACAAGGCAGGGATGCCGTTTATCACCCTTGCTTTTTGCTTTGGCTATGGAACCTTTGGCACAGAGGATAAGGGAGGAGGAGAGGATTAAGGGGGTATGAGTGGGAGAGAGGCAGCATAAGATATCATTGTTTGCAGATGATATTTTATTAACACTAACGCAGCCAGAGGTGACATTAGGAACAGTCTTAGAAGTGACAGAACAGTATGGGGAGGTGTCGGGTTTTAAAATAAATATGGAAAAGACAGAGGCACTGAATGTTAACATAGGGGATGTGGAGATAGGCAGGTTAAAGGAGAGGTATCCCTTTAAATGGGCAAAGAAAACGATTAAGTATTTACGAGTATATCTCACGGCATAGCCACAGCTTTTATATGGGGCAAATTACCCCAAATTATGGAAACAGGTGGCCCAGGATTTACGGGGTTTGCTGCACCACCGTCTTGGCACAGAAGCAGTGCATTCCCAGGGGAGTCCATGGCTGTTCGTCAGACAGGCCCTGTCTGTTGCAGTGCACGGCACCCACGTGAAGAGGGCTAGGCCATGGTGTGCTGTGGGCAGCTGCCACTGCCCCCTCCGCCACCAGTACCCCTCCGCCACCATGCTGACATGGCCTTATATTGGAGACAGCATAAAACCTGAATGATTTGTGACCCTCCAGGACTGCATTTGGGGGACTCTGCTGTAGGTAATGTACACGTTTATGTGGTGTGTGGTGTTTAAGGTAAAATATGAACATTTCACCCACGCTTATGTTCTCAGCAGCAAAGGTTCAGTCTTTACTACCACGTTTTTTTAGTGGGAAAATTATGGGGACTAGGTTGGCAGGAGCCACAGCCAGGATTTGAACCTGTGATCACTGTTCCCTCTAAGCTGTGCGCGTGCACATACCTCGCCGAGCGAGCACACATACTTTACAACAGAGCGCACAAAAATTAAAGCTCTGATTCTGATAGAAAACAACACAGACGTCTTAAAATTTAAAAGTTATGATTATAATTACTAGAAATTTTCCGCTTCATTTAGTAATCGTCTATTTTCATTTAATTTGATTAAAATCAATGTGGTGTACATACTGTATTCTGACGTGTAGTCAAATTTTAAAGTATATAACTCCGAGTGTCATTATGTGGCGCACAAAAATTTAACCTTCCTTCAAAAGCTGCACACAGCTGATATTTTATGCGCACACAGCCTACAGAAAATTAGAGGGAACATTGCCTGTGATCTTCTGTTCTTGCACACACTGTGTGCACTGCACCACTGTGTTGCCACAGATATGCTCCATTCCCTGGGGAGTCCATGACTGTACATCCGACAGGGCCTGTTTGTTGCAGTGCACGGCACCCACCTGGACAGGGCTAGGCCATGGTCTGCTGTGGGCACCAGCCGCTGACACCTCCACCATCAGTACCGCTCCATCCTTAGATTGGAGACAGCATAAACCCTGATGGATTTGTGGCCCTGCACGACTGCATTTGGGGGATTCTGCCGTAGGTAATGCACATTTCTATGGTGTTTGTGCTGTATAGGGTAAAATATAGGTGTTTGACCCATGCTTATGTTCTCAGCAATAAAGGTTCAGTCTTTACTACCATGTTTTCTTCATGGGTAAAATAAGGGGATTGGGTTGGCAGGTGCCCCAGCTGGGATTTGAACCTGTGACCTTCTAGTCCTAAAGGCACTGGCTGTGTTCACTGCACCACCATCTTGGCACAGAAGCAGTGCATTCCCAGGGGAGTCCATGGCTGTTCATCAGACAGGCCCTGTCTGTTGCAGTGCACGGCACCCACGTGAAGAGGGCTAGGCCATGGTGTGCTGTGGGCAGCAGCCACTGCCCCCTCCAACACAAGTACCCCTCCGCCACCATGCTGACATGTCCTTATATTGGAGACAGCATAACACGTGAATGATTTGTGGCCCTCCAGAACTGCATTTGGGGGACTCTGCTCTAGGTAATGCACATGTTTCTGGTGTCTGTGCTCTGTACGGTAAAATAGAGGCGTTTGAACCATGGTTATGTTCTCTGCAAAAAAGGTTCGTCTGTACTTTCACGGTTTAGTAGTGGTTAAAATGTGGGGACTGCATTGGCAGTAGCCCCAGCTGGGATGTGAACTTGTGACCTTCTACTCCTGAACACACTGGCTATGTTCACCACACCACACTGTGGTCACAGAAATGATGCAGTCCATGGAGATACCATGGTTGTGTGTCACACAGAGCCTGTCTATTGCAGTGCATGGCACCCACCTACACAGGGCTAAGCCATGGTGTGCTGTGGGCAGCTGCCACTGCCCCCTCCGCCACCAGTACCCCTCTGCCACCATGCTGACATGGCCTTATATTGGAGACAGCATAAAACCTGAATGATTTGTGACCCTCCAGGACTGCATTTGGGGGACTCTGCTGTAGGTAATGCGCATGTTTATGTGGTGTGTGCTGTTTAAGGTAAAATATGAACATTTCACCCACGCTTATGTTCTCAGCAGCAAAGGTTCAGTCTTTACTACCACGTTTTTTTAGTGGGAAAATTATTGGGACTAGGTTGGCAGGAGCCACAGCCAGGATTTGAACCTGTGATCTTCTGTTTTTGCACACACTGTCTGTGTGCACTGCACCACTGTGTTGCCACAGATATGCTGCATGCTCTGTGGAGTCCATGACTGTACATCCGACAGGGTCTGTTTATTGCAGTGCACGGCACCCACCTGGACAGGGCTAGGCCATGGTCTGCTGTGGGCACCAGCCGCTGCCACCTCCGCCATCAGTACCGCTCCATCCTTAGATTGGAGACAGCATAAACCCTGATGGATTTGTGGCCCTGCACGACTGCATTTGGGGGATTCTGCCATAGGTAATGCACATTTCTATGGTGTTTGTGCTGTCTAGGGTAAAATATAGGTGTTTGACCCATGCTTATGTTCTCAGCAATAAAGGTTCAGTCTTTACTACCATGTTTTCTTCATGGGTAAAATAAGGGGACTGGGTTGGCAGGAGCCAAAGCTGGGATTTGAATCTGTGACTTTCTTGTCCTAAAGGCACTGGCTGTGTCTGCTGCACCACCGTCTTAGCACAAAAACAGTACATTCCCTGGGGAGTCCATGGCTGTTTGTTAGACAGGGCCTGTCTGTTGGAGTGCACTGCACCCACGTGAAGGGGGCTAGGCCACCGTCTGCTGTGGGCAGCAGCCACTGCCCCCTCCACCAACGGTACCCCTCTGCCACCATGCTGACATGGCCTTATATTGGAGACAGCATCACAGCTGAATGATATGTGGCCCTCCAGGACTGCATTTAGGGGACTGTGGTCTAGGTAATGCGCATGTTTCTGGTGTCTGTTCTCTGTAGGGTAAAATAGAGGTGTTTGGACCATGCTTATGTTCTCTGCAATAAAGGTTGGTCTTTACTATCACGGTTTAGTGCTGGGTAAAATATGGGGATTGGGTTTGCAGGAGCCCCAGCTGGGACTTGAACTGGTGATCTTTGGCTCCTGAACACACTGGCTGTGTTCACTGCATTACACTGTGGCCACAGAGACAGTGCAGTCCCTGGAGATAGGAAACCTGGCCGAAGGCATCAGAAACCCTCCTCTGCACAATTTCACTGTGGGCTCATTCACCTTGTATGGAGACGGAGCGTAGACCCTTCCAAAAAACATTTCTTTTTTTTGGAGCTTTCTTGGGAGTGTTTTTTACTGTTGCCCATTGATATCACTTTTGGCCAGCTTGGGTATGTTTTTTTCCCTTTTTTTTTAGGTCATTTTCACTGTTTATTTGCCCTTTTGTACCATGCACATGTATCACACTTATCACTTTTTGTAGGTTTCCCTGGTTTTGCTGTACATTGCTGACAGAAATGGTTTCTCTTCCCTTTAAATCGGCTCTACCGCGAGGTTTTCACTCGCGGTATTTTTTAACTCGGATTTCAGCCTCGCTCAAGTGCGGGGAGCCTCTCCCCTCCCACTCTCCACCCATTGACCCCGTCTCTCCGCCCCTGGGGAGCCTTCTTCCGCCCTCCGGAAGCCTTTCCCCGCCTTCATCGCACATTAGCGCACCGCGCACATGAGCGCTGCGCACATGTGTGTGCACATTTGGGCACCGAAATGCATCATTAGCGTGTGCTAAGGTACCTTAGCGCACGCTAATGCGCGCCACGCATATTAGCGCAGTTTAGTAAACATACCCCTAAGTCATTCCATCCTATTTCGAGTTTACCATTTATCTCAAAAATTATAGAAAAAGTAGTGCAAATCAGCTGCAAGATCACATTGACTCGTATGCCCCTTTGGATATACATCAGCATGGATTTAAACCTAATCACAATGTGGAAACTCTACTTATTTCTCTCTTTGATAATCTTATAACAGGCCTTGAAAAAAATAAGTTGTTTCTGATAATCTTCATCGATGTCTCAGCAGCTTTTGATACTGTGTCTCACACAATAATGTTACAATGTCTACAAGATATTGGCTTATGCAACAATACATTAAAATGGTTTGCCTCTTATCCAACTAATCGTACGCAATTAGTAAAATATGGTGACAAAAAATCCTCTCAATTTTCGATTGGAGAAGGCATACCTCAAGGTTCAGCTTTATCATCTATTCTCTTTAATATTTATATTCAACTCATATGTCAAATGATTAATCTTCATGAAATTAATTATCATTTATACGCTGATGAAATTATGTTTTATACTATAATTGACCAAAATTCCTTTGATGCAACAAAAATTAATAACTGTTTGGCTGATATGAATGATTGGCTTAATAACAACAACTTAAAAATAAATTCTGACAAAACAGAAGCAATGTTCATATCTAAATGCCAGTCCTTAAAACTACCAATTGAAATTAATTTATTAAATAGAGAAATAAAAATTAAAGATGAAGTAAGATATTTAGGTGTAAAATTAGATAAATATTTAAATTTAAAATCTCATATAAACAAAATTGCGTCAAAAGCATACCATCGTTTAAAGATTATAAGAAGACTAAAACCAATACTAAATACAAATCACTTTCGCATGGTATGTCAGGCAGTCATAACACCTCTATTTGATTTTGGAAACATCTTGTATCAAGGTCTTCCTTAACACTCTATCCATCCTCTCCAATTAGTTCAGAACACCACTGCGTGTATTATTTTATTTTTATTTTTTTACATTCTCTTATATACTGTGCTATTCTGCATCAGTGTGGTTTACATTGAACAAACTGAGATTACATTGAACAGGGCATTATAACTTGGAGATAACTATTTTACAGGGAACATGGGCTATGGAGGGTTAAGTGGCTTGCCCAAGACCACAAGGAGCACCTGTGGGACTAGAAACCCCAGTCCTTCCAGCCCAAGGTTGCTGTCCTCTAGTGGGATTTGAACCCCCGACCTTCCGGCCTGAAGTACCTTGCCCCAACCACTAGGCTACTCCTCCACTCCATAACTCTTATAACTGGCTCTACAAAATTTGAACACAACTCCTGTCCTCAAACAGTTACATTTCCTTCCGGTTAGTGCAAGGGCAAAATATTAAAACCTAATGAATATTTTCAAAAATTTTCGCCAATCCTCAGCGGATTTTCTACAATCTATTATTTCAAAAGACAAGAGCATAGGACCAAGATGATCTCAAAATATCAATAAACTTAATACTCCTTTGAACTTCAACAAATCAAAACAAATGACTTCTAAAAGAGCATTTTCCTTTATGGCACCAGAGTTATGGAATTCTATTCCTGAAGACTTAAGAACTCAGGAAGACCTTAAGGACTTTTGCAAATCTTTAAAGACTTACTTATTTATAGAATCATTTGGTGAAATAACTTAAATTAACCACTATGTATATTTAATTTCACTATGATATAGTATTATAACATACTGTTTTGCTTTGTATTTATATTGTAATGTATCGTTTTTGTTTTCCCATACCCTCAATATGTAAGCCTTTGTCTTATCAACCACTTTGATTGAAGGATAAAGTGGTATACAAAACTGGTTAAATAAATAAAATAAACAAATAAATACTTAGAGGTCAAATTGTCGTAGGAGATGGGCTGTACTACTATTTGTACTATAGCTGATGGCTGGAAATTTTATTGACATCTAATATGTTTACGTGGTGGTTTCGGTCTTTGGGGATTGTACCCAGGGTGCCGATTACTACTGACACTACTGTTGTCTTTTTCCTTCACAGTCATCCAATTTTGATTTTTATATTAGAAGCCTGTCCCTTTGCAGAAGTGATCCCCTTATATCCTTCTCTTCTTGTATTACTGCTACTGCTCATCATTTGTCTCATGGGACGAGCATTTAGCGGGGTCCCAGTCCAGTCCAGATAATACCCGGCAAGGAGAGAACAAAACAAGGAAAGAGAGAGACAAAATTTCTAGGCAGATACCTTTTTATATACTGCTGTAGCAGGGCTGGCTCATAGTAAGCTATCAAGGAGTCCAGCACTCACACAGGATACAAGCTGGGTTTTTATACAGTCTTAGCATAGCAGTTTGTCCCGTGGGTTAGAGCAGAATAGCAATTTGGAAGAATTCTCTGGGCCTCTTGCTTATCTAGGTGGCATATCTTGAATGTAGCTTGGTTGTAAAGATAGTTTATCTGGTTTAGCCTGTGGGTATTCTTGTGCTGCTGCTTCGGTCTTTGTTGCCAGATATTTCAGCCAGCAAGCCATTTTCTTCTAGCATGCTATCCTCTTTCCCATCTCATTCCCCCCTTTGATTGCCTTCTTGTCCCAGGAGGCAATCACATCTTTTGCTCCTGCTTCCCTCTGCTCAGGTTCTTCTTGGCCATTGTGCAGGCAGGGGGGTCCTTGAGTCAGAGTGGGGAGCATGTCTGATTACGTCTCCGATGCTCGAAGCATACTTGAGACTCAATTAGGGGAATTTCAGAGACAAGAAGATTAGCATTCATTATTGTAACTGGAGTAAAGCAAGCTTTGAAAGTCTGCACCGAACCTGGGAGACACAGAATGCAACAACTGACAGAGACTAGGAGAGCAACACCTATGATTGAATAGAACACAAGTTGTTGTAGCTAATTCTAGTTTACAAACCACTCAGCAATGTTTCCTAAGCCAGTTTTATCCCTAATAATATCTTGGAGGGGTCTCTGTAAATCTTGCATGGTATTAATATGGTAGGCTCTTCCGATTAGACTGCGCATGCCCCCCTGGGCAGCAAGGAGATAATCAAGGGCCCATCAATTCTATAGTGCAAGGTTTTTCTACTGACCCAATTCTTCCTTAACATTTTCAAAAGCACCTGCAGTTTCATTCAGGAAAGCAGATAAAATAGAAGCAAGAGTACATATGTCTCTATGATTCATCATAACACCTACACTGAAGAAAACACTGGGCATAATTCCTCTCCCCACTGAGTCCCCATCATACTGGGTCACTATGTTATCTAAGGCTTTATTATGGCCTTCTTTAGGAGATGGAGATCTCCGATTCCTTAACCATCCCTCAGGGAGTTTAGGGGTGATTTGCACTCCAGAGACAACAAGGCCAATAAAACAAGTACCGTTTCCTCCCTTTGGAAATACAGAGAAGACCCTGAATCCACATACCCAGTAAATTCCTGGAAGAGGTTCCCAGGAAGCTAGTCTACCTATAAGTAAAGGGGAAAGGGAGCAAGAGGAAAAAATGCATAACAAAGTAGTTAAATCTGGAGAGGTGAGTATATGTGAGGTGGGGTCATAAAGACTAAAAGAGTGCTGGAGGGTCCCAGAGTTGTTAGTACTTTCATATATGATCCTATACAGACAGACACTTCTCCCTAAGTTCTGGCCTTTTCCATCTCTCTGGAAGCAAACAGTCCCGTGGCCTAATTTTATCAGTGAAATGAAGGTAGAAGAAGTATTAAAAGCTTTGGATAGGGTGAAGCTAGTGACATTATAATCAGCGTAAGCAACCTCTATGCTTATTAAGGGAACACCACTTTGATAATGTGAAGGAACATGGGAACAAATATAACAATCTTGGCTTGTCCTTAAGGCAACATCTTTAAGTAAGTTTACATGTACATTTTGTTCCCAATGACCAAAGTGATTAAGGACTTCAGTGCTTTGGTTTTTGGGTAACTTGCGGCCTATGTGACCCACCAAGTTCTTGTTCAGCAATGGTTGTTTATCCTTCAGAGCCTGAATCACACCCTTACCACAAAAAGAATCAACCTTTATGCAAACAGAAGTATTATGAGAAGTAAATCTAAGAGTACCTATAAGCTCTGGCTTTGGACATAAAGAAGCAGAAGACTGGTATTCAACTTTCATCAGATTGGAGGGACAGCCTGAGTAATCTTTATATGTATGACACAGGCAGCGATCCCTCCCCCTAGTCCGGCTCCCCTGTAATGCCATAGAGCCAGGGCTTTTCAAGGGCAGGAAGACAATGCAGAATATATAAGTAAACATCATCATTCTAAAGGGTTTGTGACTATGGAGGTTATCCATATTCTATCCAACCATACAAGAAACATAACAATATTTGGAGTGGAGGAGTGGCCTAGTGGTTGGGGCAAGGTACTTCAGGCTGAAAGATCAGGGGTTCAAATCCCACTAGAGGATAGCAACCTTGGGCTGGAAGGACTGGGGTTTCTAGTCCCACAGGTGCTCCTTGTGGTCTTGGGCAAGCCACTTAACCCTCCATTGCCCATGTTCCCTGTAAAATAGTTATCTCCAAGTTATAATGCCCTGTTCCATGCAAACCACACTGATGTCAAATAGTGCAGCATATAAGAGAAATAAATAAACAATAACTAATAATGCAAACAGCAGAAAGAAAAGGAGATATACAATATTTTCAGTCCTTAAAGTCCTTCTGTAAAGCACTGGAGTTTCTTCTGGCAAAGGTCTCCTTCCAAAAAGATAGCAGGCAGGCATAGAGAGTCATAATATCAGTAAAGATAAGATTATTTCAGTCTCTTGAGCTTTATCTTCAGGCCTTGGTCCGGTATGGCCTCCGTGAACCTCTTCTCCTCTCCCTCACCAGCTGCTAGGGCTTTGGCTGCCCCATCATCAGCTGCTTCTCGTCCTGGTCCAGGCGCTTGTGGAGGTGGTGCGAGTTTGCAGCATGTGTAGTGAGTACAGGATCCTTTACCAGCAAGTTTAACTGCAGTCTGGGTGGTCAGCAACACTTGGAAGAGCCCTTCCCTCGGTGACTGTAGTGTTTGTTAGCAATAGGTCTTGATCAGAATCCACTCTCCAGGCTGGAATGAATGTGTAGACACATCTAATGGAAGAGGCTGGAACTGTTGTGCAAACCTGTGGAGAGAGGACAACTACTGCTGCTGCAAAATATAAGAAGTGAGGTGAGAGTCTTGTAAAACATATGTAGGAAGCTCCGGGGGTTGGGGTCCGCACCCTAGAGGTGGTCTTCCATATTACAGCTCATATGGGGAGACCTTAAGTCTTCCCCTTGAGGCTGTGCGGATATTAAACAGAGCTAAGGATAAAGCATCCAGCCAAGTCAGTTTGGTTTCTTTGCACAGGTTTAACGGTTGTAGTTTTAAAGTCTGATTCATTCTCTCAACTTGTCCTGAACTCTGAGGATGCCAAGGAGTGTGGAGTTTCCAGGTGAAACCCAGAAATGCAGACAGATGTTTGAAGCAATGACCCTAGGTGGACCATATCTTGGCACAATTTCCTTTACCAATATTTTTGCAACCTGCTGAGCCTTTTTATTGGTAGTAGGAAATGCTTCAACCCATCCAGTTAACTGATCAACAATAACTAATACATATTTAAACCTTTTGGCAGGATTCAAGTCAGTGAAATCAATCTCAAAAGGAACAAAAGCCCATGGTATTGCACCTCCCCCCTTGGATTACATGCTGCACACAGCAATCAATCCTTAACAATCTGTTTAGGGAGTAGACTCCAGGGGCAAACCTGAATCTCCCATTTTCATAGCTGACCAATGAGTTCTTTGATGTAACAATCTTAAAAGCTGCATTAACTGAGGAATGTGGATAGCTACTCTGCCATCTGGTGCAGTCCATGACCCCTCCCGGTGATGAAGAGACCCCAGGACGTCCATTGTTCTACTGTCTCAGGGGGTAAATTAGTATACAGAGGACCAGGGGACTCAGCAGCACTTGGGCAGTCAGAGGCTCTCTTACTAACTACCATTTGAGAGGAATATGTAGTCAGAAGTTGGGATCCCGAGAGTTTTGGGCACAGCCGAGAAAGGATGTATAGGACTCCCAAAATCAAGCTCCGGCCACCTCCAATGAAATCAAAGCAGATCAGCTAAAATTACCCGAACTGCTGTTATAGCCTTGCAAAAGCTCCCAGGTCCCACTGCACCTCGCTTTCCTTCCCCCCTTATCCTGAGGGATTCACCGTTGCAGGAGGCGTTGCTCACCCCCTGCCAGCCTGCTACGACTGCCAGGGAGCTGAAGAGCGAAATAGAGAGCAGAACTCCTGAAAGTAAACAAATAGCGTCCAGCTCGTGGGGTTCAGGGCACCAAAAGCTCCCGAATAAATCAACCATGGTCACTCAAAATGAACAAGGCTCCCTCTCACTAGAGAGTTTCTTGTTCCTTTTGAAATCCTGCTCTAGAAATAGATGAGAATTGCCAGGGAAGGGCACGATAAGTGATCCCCCCTTAAGCTAGGAAACACCCAGGCACCTTGCAAAGAGGTGGCTGCCTGTGTGAATCTAAGGAGTAACACAATTTCTTATTTTACCACCCCCCACCCCCAGGGATGGGGGCCCTGAATACTACATGTGAGTCATGAGCAGCTGTGGCTGTTAGGACAACAGAGACCAACAAACCATACAGAATTTAAGAGCTGCAATCTTGGTTATATAAACAGGAGCTGCAGCATTACAGAGAATAAGCAATCAACTGCTGCATACACAGACAGAGAAAGGCCCCATTGAGTGCATCCGCTGCCCTCTGGTGGCCATAGACCTTAGCCCAGGCATCCCTTGATTGACAGGTAACTGCCATATACTTCTTTATATCCTAAGGATTCCTAAACCTGTCCCTGTGAAACACAGGCCTTTGGGCAACTGTCAGTATAGAATACATAAAGGCCCATTTCCAGCCTGTCCCTTACAAATACCTGCTCTGGAACCTAAAACCGGCAATGTGCCTAACATCCTGTGACTTAACAGATGCTCCTCAGAGACATGATTAGAAGGGAAAGACCATGTGGAATCAATGCCACAACTGCTGTCCTATAAACTAAGACCAAACTCAAAAATAAAGAGGTCTGAAAGAAACACTAGGCCCAAAAAACTAGCTATTCAGCTTGTTGTCTTCCTCACACAGGCCTCTCACTGCAACTCCCGCCATGTGGACCAAACACCCAGAGAGAAAAGGGCCCCAAAAAAGGAGGCCTCAGTAGACCGACAGAGCCCGAAGGCCTTACCTGCAGGGCATAAAGCCACACTGCCTGCTCCTACCACCTCCTTAAAGTGCTCCGATCCTCAAACCGCGCTGATGCGCCTGGCAGCTGCGGCAAGGATCGCTCAGCCGGTTCAACCGTGTAAATCAAATCCCGCAGCAACGGAGAGGCTCTGTCTCACACAGCTGCAGTGTGGATGTACGGGTCCTGGAGCTTTCTCCCGTAGTCAAGGGAGAGAGATCCGCACCAGCAAAGGCCTGCATCAAGCAAAAAATAATTGAGGAGGGAAGGTGAGAGCTGCTACAAACTTAAAGAGGCCGGCTCAAATTTAAAAGCACTGTAAATAAGGATATTTGCTCCTAACCAAAGGAACTAATCCCCGGTTGCCAATTAATCAAAGGCAACTGAATCAAAAATAAAGTTAAAGTAAATTAAAGGCAAAAATCTAAATCAGACTAGAATTTGCACACTAAATGCTCCTTATCTGCTCCCCCCAAGTGAGCCCAGGAGCAAGGCTGTCTACCAAAACAAATAAATCCTGCCGTTGAAAACGCGGCCCTCAAAATGGCTACAGCCAGCATTACCGCTCAAAAAAGCACACTCTCTCACCCCCCCGCGGCAAGGCCCCGAGCACCCTGCAACCCTGGGAGCCGCCGCGAAGCCTCCCCTCCTAGTTTAAACCAGCTCCCCAAAGCAGATCTGCGTGGGTACTTACCACCGCCGCCGATCCCGGAGGGGAAGAGGAGGGGGAGGGGAGTGAGGGAAAGGAGCCAACAGGGCACCGGAGCACAGTCTTTTTAACGGCTTCAGCTCCGATTGATCTGGGCACAACCTTCTCAGGCTTTTCAGCCCCTGCATCGCTGCTGCTGCAACTGCCCGCCTTCCACCTGCTCCTCACCCCTTCAACGTGGGTTCGGGAACAGGGAGGCCACGGATCAGCACTGTCTCCCCTGTGCTCGTTTAGACGCTGGGGCAATGCAGAGAGGGAGGGGGGAAGAACTCCCTGATCCTTTAGAAACAAAAAATAAAGGTCCACAGACACAGGAACCCTTACAGCAGCAGCAGAGCTGACATAAAAGAAAACGAAGAAACCAAATCAAACAGGGAAATAAACCAAAAGGAGTTAAATTCAAAAACCCAAGCTCTACTTATTTGTTCTCACTGAGCCCAGCCCTGGGCTCAGAACCTCCAAGCTGCTTGGAGACTGAAAGTACTGGTGAGAGGGGGCGGTCCTTGCCTACTTATACTGGTGCCAGCAAAGCGATGATGTATTTCAGTCTCCAAGGCTGCTGGAGGAGGTTGACAACTCTATGGTTCCGGGACTGGACTAGAGGGACGCTAAGGAAACACCCCCCTATGTTTTTTTACCTGAGGGTTAAGTAGCTTACCCAAGGCTACAAGGAACACGTCTAGAACTAAAAACCCCAGTCCTCCCAGCCCAAGGTTGCTGTCTGCTAGGGGGATTTGAGCCCTGGCCCTCTGGTCTGAGATAACTTGTACCAAACACTAGGCCACTGTGCCGGCTCTTTGCTACTTCCTCCTCCCAGAAGCTGTTGCCCAAAGTGACTGCCTGGTTTGCTGGTAGCTGGCCCGACCTTACAAACTTCCTTTACTGCCTAGCATGTCTGACTGGACTGGAGGGCAGATGAGGAATATGAGCCATTTTCTGGATGTAAATCATGCGTAACATGCAGATAAAAAGGATTTTCTCACTATGACTACATCTATAAAACTCCTGATTGTGGGACAAGTTACACCCGTACAGCCTGTAGATATGTTTAAACTTATCGTAACTGAGCAGAGGCCTCCCTGAACCTGGGTTAGTGAGGGGCTTGCATTTATGCAGATACCTTTGAAAACATATGTATAACTGTGTAAAATAAATCCCAAATACTGGGTGTGCCAAAGAGCGGTTGTAAAGGTAAGCGCATAAATTCCATGGGGTCATTTTTAAAATGGAAAGATGTGCACACTTTGATTTCATTTTGAATATTTGCTGAAATGCACACAGGGAAAACTATGTACATACTGCTTACAGATACACAAAGTTATAAAGTTTTCAAGGCTTTTTCCAGGTAGAAATGGTTCTTCTGACAATTAACCACCCAATCATAAGAACCTAAGAAGAATTGGACTCTTCAACTTGGAATATGATGCAAAAATGCAATGTGTGCCTTTGAGTTAGTCCTGACTACTGGGGACCCAGAAGGTCCTGGGTTTTCTTGGCAGTGTCACCGGAAGTAGATTGCCAGGCCTTTCTTCCGAGGCAATGGAGGGTTAAGTGACTTGCCCAAGGCCACAAGGAGTGCTAGTGGGAATTGAACCCTGGTTACTTGGTTACCAAGCCAGTGCTCTAACGACTAGGCTACTCCTCCACTCCTTGGAATATGATAGAGGTCTTTAAAATAAGTGGAGCAGAGCAGGTAAACATAGATTGGTTGCTTACTCCTTCAAAAACTACAAAGATTGGAGGACATGCAACAAAGCTACAATGTAGCACATTTAGGACTAATTGGAGAAAATATTTTTCACTCAAAGCATAATCAAACTTTGAAATTTGTTTCCGGTGGATGGAGTGAAAGCTGTTGGTGTAACTTGGCTTAAAAGAGGTTTGGACAAGTTCCTGGAGGGAAAGTCCATAAACCATTAGTAAAGAGAGCCTGGGATAAGCATCATGGACATTTTGGGAACCTGAGAGGTACTTGTGACCTATATTAGCCACTGTTGGAAACAGACTACTGGGCTTCATGGACTTTCGGTCTAATCCAGTAGAGCATATCATGTTTTTTATGCTCTTAAAGAGGATATTGTGTAACTAGAAAAGGTTCAGAGATGGACAAAAAAAATGATAAGGAATGTGGAGCACCTTCCTTATGAAGAGAAGATAAACAAACTAGGACTCTTCAGCTTGGAGAAGATGAACAAGAGGAGATATGACAGAAGTTTATAAAATCATGAGTTGGGTGGAAAAGTTAAACAGGGAACAGTTACTGTATTTAATCTTTCAAACAACAAATAAACCCCTAGAAGACATTTCATGAAACCAATGACAAGCAAATTGAAAACAAATTGTGGAAAGTATTTTTTTTTTCACGCAGCACATAATTAAGCTGTGAAATCTTGCCGGAGGATGTGATCAAGGCGACTGTCCTGAGCTGAAGAAGGTTTTAACCTTAAAAAGCTAGTCCAAAAATGCATTAAGTTGTTCCACCTTATTTTCCTTTTCTGTTTCTCCTTTTATTTAATAACCTAGCAAAGAGATTTTGACAAGTTCTTGGAGAAAAAATTCATTGAATATTATCATCTGGATGGACCTGGGAGAGCCACTGCACACTGGTGAAATTAACCATCAGGATCAGGTGTGCATATCTGTTGGGTGCTTGTGACCCAGTTTAGCAACTGGCAGAAACAGGATGCCCTAAGTCTGACTCAACTTGGCATTTCCTATCTATTTATCTAAAGAATATAAAATTGGGGAGTATACCTGCACTAAGTCAGATGAGACTTAGTGCACGTATACTCCCTTGATGTGGTCTACAATTGTTTCAACATATATGGTTATATTATATTATGTAGTGATGTTTTCCTTAAAATGATATCGTTGTTGTTGTACAAGATGTTTCCTTATTTCATTTTGGTTATTGCAATGACTGAAACTCCAATAAAAAAAAAAAAAAGAATATAAAATTGATTCATTCACATTAACTGTTTTTTCTCTTGTTAATCTAATTTTACAAGCATTAATTCTGAAATAAACTGAAATAAACCCATAAATTAGCCAAAAGAATTAAAAAAAAAAGATCTGAAAATAAACCTGAATTTTTTTCCATGCACACCCTCCTACAGAGGTGCCAAGCCTCACTCGTTAGGAGTGTGTCCCCTCATTTGAAGGCTCTCACTCTCAAACTCTTTGAGCCCCTTTCCTCAAGCATTGTTGTTGTTGTTAAGTGCCATCGAGTCGGAGTCGACTCATGGCGACCCTCTGGATAGCTATCCTAAATTGTGTTCGGTCTTCAGTGAGGCGGCTCATTGTTGACAGACTGGTACCCTTAGCTGCTGTTATTGTAGCGATCCATCTCACTGCTGGCCTTCCTCTTTTGCGTTGACCTTCTATCTATTGTAACCCTCAAATTACCTTTTCTATTATGTATAATTTATTGTTCTCTGTAATACCAATTGTTTGAATAAGTTTCAATGTAATGTTTAAGTTTTGTTCTATGTAAACCGCTTTGATTTTTTGAAAGGCGGTATATAAAACCGTTCAATAAATAAAATAAATAAATAAATCTTGCCAAGCATGATGTCTTTCTCTTCGCATGATGTGTCCGAAGTATGAAAGTCGAAGTCTTGTCATCTGAGCTTCTAAAGAAAGCTTAGGTTTGATCTCCTCTAGTACCGACTGGTTTGTTCTTCGGGCAGTCCATGGTATACACAGTATTCGCCGCCAGCACCATAATTCAAAGGCATCAATTTTCTTCCTGTCTGTCTTTTTCACTGTCAAGCTTTCACATCCATATGATGTTATTGAAAATACCATGGCCTGAACAAATCAAATCTTTGTATGGAGAGAGACATCTCTGCTCTTGAGAATCTTATCTAGGTCTTTCATAGCCATTCTGCCAAGAGCAACGCGTCGTCTGATTTCTTGACTGCTTGTTGCTTCTTTATTGATAGTTGATCCAAGTAGGTTAAAGTTGTTTACGATTTCAATTTCTTCTCCTTCAACGATGAACCTGTTGATTATGCCAGTTGTCATGATCTTTGTCTTCTTTACATTAAGGTGCAGGCCCATTTTGAGACTATGGGGCTTGTTTACAAAGCCGCGGTAGCGGTTTGCGATCGTAATCGGAGCCGCGGCCCCATTGATTTCAATGGGGCCGCGGCTGCGATCGCGATCGCGAACCACTACCGCTGCTTTGTAAACAAGCCCCTATGTTCTTTGATTGTGAGAAGCAAATGTTTCAGATCATCTTCACTTTCAGCCAGTAATGTGGTATCATCAGCATAGCGAAGGTTGTTGATGAGTCTTCCACCAATCTTCACACCTCTGTTGTCTTCATACTGTCCTGCTTCTCTGATGATTTGTTCTGCATATAAATTAAACAGGTAGGGGGAAAGTATGCAGCCTTGTCTTACACCTTTGCTTATTTTAAACCATTCTGTTTCTCCTTGTTCCGTTCGAACTGTTGCTTCTTGATCAATGTACAGATTGCGCAAGAGAACGATCAGGTGTTCTGGTATACCCATGCTTCTTAATGTGGCCCAGAGTTTCTCATGGTTTACACAGTCAAAAGCCTTGCTATAGTCGATAAAGCACAAATAGATATCCTTTTGGTATTCTTTAGTCTTTTCAAGGATCCATCTCACATCCGCAATGATGTCTCTCGTTCCTCACCCTTTCCTGAACCCTGCTTGCACTTCAGGTAATTCTTGTTCTAGGTATGGCTGTAGTCTCTTTTGAATAATCTTCAGTAGAATCTTGCTGGCATGTGGGATCAGAGCGATTGTGTGATAATTTCCACAGTCAGTTGGATCACCTTTCTTTAATATTGGTATAAACACAGATCTTTTCCAGTCAGTTGGCCATGATTTTGTCTTCCATATTTCTTGGCAGAGCCTTGTAAGTACGGTAACAGCTGCATCAGATTGCTGCAATACTTCTATGGGAATGCTATCAATGCCTGGTGCTTTGTTCTTTGATAAGGCTTTCAGTGCTGCTTCAACTTCTTCTTTCATCACCAATGGTTCCCGATCATAAGGTACAGGTTGAAACGGCTGTTGGTCCACTTGATCTTTATCATATAAAAACTCTGTATATTCCTTCCACCTTTTCTTGATCTTCTCAGCATCATTCAACATAGAACCTTGAGCATCTTGTAACATTCCAATTCGAGGCTGGAACTTTTTCTTTAACTCTCGCAGCTTTAGGAAAGCCGATCTTGTTCTTCCTCTAGTAGTTTCTGCTTCTATTTCCTTGCAAGTGTCATTGTAGTACTTTTCCTTGTCCTGTCTTGCTGCATGTTGGAAATCTCTGTTGAGTTCAGCGATTGTCTTTCTTTCTCCTTTGGCTTTAGCTTCTCTGTGTTTCTGGGCAATTTTCAGAGTTTCTTCCGTCATGCATTTTGGCCGTTTTTGCTTTTTCACCTTTTGAGACTTCTCGCTTTCTTCCAGCACAACCTTCTTGATGTCATTCCATAACTCTTCCGGAGCTCTGTCATTTGTATCTAAAGCAGCAAATCGATTTTGCAGGCAGTCTTTAAATCCCAGTGGTATATTCTCAAAGTCATATTTTGCTGCATTCATGAGTGGTTTGCTCTTTTTCAACTTTAGTTTGAGTTTGCATACTAGTAGTTGATGATCTGTACCACAGTCAGCTCCAGGTTTTGCCTTTGTTGATGTTACAGAGCTTTTCCATCGTTGACTTCCACAGATGCAGTCAATTTGATTTTTATACAATCCATTGGGTGAAGTCCATGTGTACAGTCACCGCTTGTGTTGCTGGAAGAAGGTGTTTGAGATAAATAGATCATTGGTCTTGCAGAATTCTATCAATCTTTCTCCAGCTTCATTTCTGTTGCCAAGTCCATATTTTCCAACTACTTTGCCTTCTTCTTTGTTGCCAACTTTTGAATTCCAGTCACCCATGACTATCAGGATATCCTGTTTGCATGTTCTGTCAATTTCAACTTGTACTTGTTCATAGAACTCTTCAATTTCATTCTCTTCTGCAGCTGTTGTTGGAGCATATACTTGAATTATAGTTGTGTTGATAGGCAATCCTCGTAGACAAATAGAGATTAAGCGTTCGCTGATTGCATTGTATTTCATTACAGTTCTTGCAAGTTTCTTCTTTATTATAAATGCAACACCATTTCTTCTTTGTCTTTTATTTCCAGCATAGTAGACCATGTGATCATCTGATGCAAAGTGCCCGATACCAGTCCATTTCAATTCGCTGACACCCAACAGATCAAGTTGTAAACGTTCCATTTCATTCTTGACCACCTCGAACTTCCCTTGGTTCATGCTTCGTACGTTCCATGTTCCAATGTGTAAGACATCTTTACAGCTTCTGGCTCTCATTTCATGCGCAGCTACATCAGCAGTCAGACTTCCCGAGGGCTTTGATCCAACCACATCATAAATGCTGGCTTTACTCTGAAAAGTCTTCAGCTCTTCCCCAGTAGCTAGTTGAGTGCCTTCCGAGCTGGGAGTCTCATCTTCCAGAACCATAGCACAATTTGTTTTGTTGTAACTATCCATTGGGTTTTCATGGCAAGATACAGAAGTAGATTGCCGGGCCTTCCTTCCGCCGTCAACACTATCCCATTCTGCTGCTACCCAGATGGGTGGTTTGTCTTCATCTGGCACCTCAGCTGACACCTGTCCATCTTGGGAGACCCTGCCAGTAGTTAAACTACCGATAGTTTAGCTCTCAGCATCACTGATGCACGCAAGCCCTCACAGCACAACAAGCTGCAAACCAAGCCCTCACAGCACGACAAGCTGCAAACCAAGCATTAGAGCCTCAGAATCAGTGCCCAGCCAGTGAGAAGAAATCAGAGCCCAGCTTCCTCTGTACTGCCTCCCCCAGTGCCAGTCCAGGTGCTGTGAAACCTCGGCACAAAGTTTAGCCATTGAGTGAAGAGCAATTTTCAGCCCAGAGATTTTACCCATGTTGTAGAGGAGTGGAGGAGTGGCCTAGTGGTTGGGGCAAGGTACTTCAGGCCAGAAGGTCAGGTGTTCAAATCCCACTAAAGGACAGCAACCTTGGGCCAGAAGGACTGGGGTTTCTAGTCCCACAGGTGCTCCTTGTGGTCTTGGGCAAGCCACTTAACCCTCCATAGCCCAAGTTCCCTGTAAAATAGTTATCTCCAAATTATAATGCCCTGTTCAATGTAATTTCAGTTTGTTCAATGTAAACCGCACTGATGCAGAATAGCACGGTATATAAGAGAATGTAAATAAATAAATATTGCTGCCCCTATGTCTATATCCTTTCAGAGGCTCCAAAGGCAAGCAAATATTTTATGCTGTTTTTATTTTACATTTGGAAAGCAATATTACATTTAAATCTTTCTAGATTTATACATTAGAAAAAATCTCACTCTTTGCAGTTCACTCTCTGGGATGGTTCAACCTTGGTATCTCTGCTCATATCAAGCAGCTATGTACCGTGTGACAAGCGAGAAAGAACGGGATTCTACTTTCCTGTGTCAGAGACTGTCAGAATGGGGAACTGGGCCATCTCACATGAGATAACTCTCAAAGTCATGTATCTGGCTGGAAAAGACAACGTCTTCACAGACTAACTGAGTCGTGTTCTACAACTACATACTGGAGTGGAGAACCTCTTCCCATCTCCTCTGAACAGGAAAGTTCCATAACCCTCATTATGCAGCTTCAGGGAGCTCTGCTTCTTCCCAGCATCAGGACCATGGTCCTCATGGCCTGGATGCTGAGCGGGTAATTGCATGATAATGGGGGTATTTTAGAAACACCTCATGTGTAAATGGCAGCATTTACATGTAGAGATTGGCACACATGTGTACATGCCATTTTACAACAGGAGCTATGTAAACCTGGGGATGTTTAGTATGTTTAGATTGATACTATAAAAAATTCCTACACTCTAAACATCCAATCTTGACTACAGGTTGAGATCCACAATAGGGGACATTTGCTTTTTATGGGTCTCAGGCTTCACAATGGCATTAGATTCTGGGTGTTTTAAATCCCCAGTAGTATGCCTGCTAGCATCAACGACCCAATATACAAATTCTATCCCCCTGGCATGTGTCAACAAGCTAAAACTTTTCGTACTCTACAATTTTGACGAAATGTTTTAGCTTCTTGACACATGCCAGGGGGATAGAATTTACATATTGGGTCGTTGATGCTAGCAGGCATACTACAGGGGATTTAAAACACCCAGAATCTAATGCCATTGTGAAGTCTGAGACCCATAAAAAGCAAATGTCCCCTATTGTGGATCTCAACCTGTAATCAAGATTGGATGTTTAGAGCGTAGGAATTTTTTATAGTATCAGTTTGAAATCGCTCTGCCAGCAGACCATATTGTTTTGTCTTACATACATAGTATGTTTAGATGTCAAGGGGTGTGGCCAGGGCAGGGAGAGAGAGTGCTTCGGCAGGCCTAAAATATAGATGTGGATTCCCACTTCAAATAGGGAATTGATATCTCTAGGAAAAAGCATAGACGTTGGCATTTATAGTTGCCCCAAAGCATGTATAAGTGCGTACTGGAAGTCCACCATCCCCTAATTACCACTGCCAACATCCAATTCCCTCTGGACCCCTCTTGAGAGGCAACTGCCCTGACCACCTCGGTCAGCATTCCCCCCCCCCCCCTTAGATTCAATCTTCCTAGCCAATCTCACTGTGGAAAGAATCACCCGCTGGAAGCTCCCCACCCTCCAATCCCAACCCCAACCCCGGCCTTACTGGGTGTCCCTCATGCAAAGTGGAGCAGGAGAACCCCCCACTCGCTCCCAATCTTGGTACCAGGACCCCCAGACATAATCTCACAGTTTTACTACTAGGGCTAAGGTTGCATTTTCCCCTTATCTAGGGAGGATCAGACAGTCTAAGGGAGTGTCCGAGGGATTCAGATGACAGGGGTACTGGTGTTGCAGGACTGGTTGCCTGTCTATAGGAGAAGCAGTAATTTTACAAGCTACTCCCACATATATAGTATCTGAGGGCTATTTTTATGTTTTTTTGCTCATGTGCAGTTTTCTAAAATCACTGCTCCCACTGGATGTGGAGAGATATACACATGCAGTCCTGCATCGATTCTACAATAGGCTCTCTACTTGGCACAGCCTCCTGTAAAACACTACGGGGGTCATTCTGAACCACGAATAGCTATTCGTGCCAGCTTCAGCCCCCGACTAACTTCTCTGCCGGATGTGCTGGGAAGTTAGTCAGGGGGGGGGGGGGGAATGGGCAGCCTGGGGTCAGAGAGTGGGCAGGCAGTGGGCGGTTGCCAGCCCTGTATGGCCAGGGCCGGTGAAATGGCTGGGGAAGTTATTCTACTTCTGGAAGGAGGTGGAATAACTTCTCTGAATGTTTATTCTTTTTTTTTTTAAATTTGGGGTGCGGAAGAGGCTGGGAGGGCCAGGGGACATTCCCTGCAGCCCGACCCTGGACTTTGGAGGCCGGATCGGGGGTAGGACTGTGGGGAATTTGTAGTTTTAGTTGGCGGCCAGCATTGCGGCTTTTAAATGGTGCCACGGCGCCTTGACTCCATTTAAATGCCCTGACTGAGTTACCGGGTGCAGTCCTGCACCTGCAGGCTGGACAGAATCGCTGTCCCAGGCTGCACGTGCAGGACTGTTCGCGATTCTGATCTTGTGGGGCTAGACGTGCCCACACCGGACGCACAGACAGGATGGACTTGCGGGACAGAATTGGGCCCTATGGGAATTCTCCCGGTCCTGACTTGAACATGCTTATTCCCTGGGCTCTGATGAACAGCATCACGTACCTGTGAGAACTTATATTTTCCATATGTGAGAATACAGAGTACAGCTAAATAAGGTTAAATTAGACTTACCTGCTAATTGTAGTTCCTGGAGCATTCCAGTCTAGTCCCGGAATCTTCGGGTTCTCAACCTCTACCAGCAGCTTTGGAGACTGAAAAACTTTAGAGTTGTGATGTCACTGGCATATAAACGCTGGCACCACCTTCTCTCCTCAGTTAACCTATTGACAAAGCAGACTCACCAGAGCAACAAGTAAGTAGATAATGCACAAACCATTAACAAGGCTATCATTACTTAAAACTATTTACATGAGAAATACCCGCTGCCGGGCCTGCCACGAGGTCCTTCCTCCCCTTCCCGCAAGGGACCGACCCCTCAGACCACCGACAGCTACACTGACCGCCACTTACCTGACTAGTGGAGCGGACAAAGCTTACCTGTAAATGCCCTCGAGCTTCAGGCCCCTAGCATCAACGTCCAGGGCAGGAACCGGGACTAGACTGGAATGCTCCAGGAACTACAATTAGCAGGTAAGTCTAATTTAACCTTCCTGAGCGCACCTCCAGTCTAGTCCCGGAATCTTCGGGATGTAACAAAGCAATGCAAGCCATCAACGGGAGGGACCCGCTAGTCCAGCCTGAAGCACAGCCAATCCAAAACAGACATCTCTCCCTGCATGCACATCCAGACGATAATGCTTCACAAAGGAGTGCGGTGACGACCACGTTGCTGCTTTACAAATATCCTCTACCGGCACCAGGCTATACTCCGCCCAGGAAGTAGCTTGCGCTCTAGTGGAGTGAGCCCGCAAACCGGCTGGCACCAAGCGGCCCCGCAAAAGATACGCAAAGGCTATCGCCTCCTTCAACCACCGTGCAATCGAACCCTTAGAGGCCGCCTCACCGCACCGCGCCCCTGCAAAGAGGAGAAACAACCTGTCCGACTTACGAAAACTAGCCATTCTATCCAAATACACTTGTAAGGCCCGCTTAACATCCAAGCGATGCAAGTGCTCCGACTCCGGAAATCTCTTTGTGGCCGAAAAAAACGGCAAAGACACAACCTGGTTCACATGAAATCCCGAAACCACCTTAGGCAAGAAGGAAGGCACCGTCCTCAACACCACCTTGGAATCCGAAAAGGACAGGAAAGGTTCTCTACAGGACAGCGCCTGCAACTCCGACACCCGCCGAGCAGACGCAATGGCCACCAGGAACACCACCTTTAAAGTCAGGTCCTTCAAGGTCGCCACTGCCAAGGGCTCGAATGGCGCCTTCCCCAACGCTCCCAAAACCAAAGGAAGATCCCAAGACGGAACTACCTTCCGGCGGGGAGGACGCAACAATCCAACGGCTCGCAAAAAACGTTTCAAATCCACATGGCTACTCAAGGAACTACCAAGCACCTTACCTATGTAACAGGACAAAGCCGCCAATTGAACCTTTAAGGACGACACCGCCAAACCTTTCTGAAAACCATCCTGCAAGAAAGCCAGTACCTGAGGCACTGACGCTCTAAAAGGAGAAAAATGCTGTTCCGCACACCACGTTTCAAAGATACGCCACACTCTAACGTACGCCAGAGACGTCGACCGCCACCTTGCCTGCAGCAGGGTCGCTACCACTGCCGCTGAATAACCCTTCGCTCTCAAGTGAGCCCGCTCAATAGCCAGGCCGTAAGCGAGAACCGATCCACCTGAGGCATGCACAGGGGTCCTTGAGTTAAGAGATCCAGGCACACCGGCAGCCGCCAGGGCCCCTCCACCACGAGCCGCACCAGATCCGCGTACCACGGACGCCGCGGCCAATCGGGAGCCACGAGAATCACCGTTCCCCTGTGACGCTCGATGCGTTGAAGCACTCTTCCGATCAACACCCACGGGGGAAAAACATACAGAAGCTGGTCCTGCGGCCACGCCTGCACGAGCACATCTAGGCCTTCGGACATTCTTTCTCTTCTCCTGCTGAAGAACCGGTCGACCTGCGCTGAGTGAAACGTCGCCATGAGATCCATGACCGGCGTTCCCCAACGACGCACTATCAAGAGAAAGACCTCCGGATGAAGAAACCACTCCCCCGGGTCCACCTTTACGCGACTCAAGAAGTCAGCCTGCACATTGTCCACCCCCGCGACGTGCGCTGCCGATACGGCCACCAGATTCCGTTCGGCCCATTCGAACAAGCCGTCCGCTTCGCTCTCCAGTGCCACACTGCTTGTGCCGCCCTGACGATTCACATAAGCTACCGCCGTCGCGTTGTCCGAGAATACCCAAACCGCCTTTCCGACAAGAGCGGGACGAAATTCCTGTAAGGCCAAGACCACCGCTCTCAACTCCAACCTGTTTATGGACCAAGTCTTTTCTTGCACTGACCACTCTCCTTGCGCTATCTGGCCCTGACAGTGGGCTCCCCAGCCCTGTAAGCTGGCATCTGTGGTCAGAGGAACCCACTCTGGCGCTTCCAACGCCACGCCCTTCTCTAGGTTCCCGGGATCCAACCACCACTGAAGGGCTCGTCGAGTCTGAGGTGGGCAAACCAATCTGCGGGACAAAGCATCCCTCTGATGGGACCAGCGGCGCAACAACGCCCTCTGCAACGGGCGCATGTGGGCCCTCGCCCATGGGACCAATTCCAGTGTCGCCGCCATAGTCCCCAACACTTGCAGGTACTCCCAGGCGGTAGGCTTCTGCACGCCAAGAAATCGAACTATCAACCGCTGGAGCGCTACTCTCTGCTGCCGTGGAAGAAAGACCTGGCCGACCTCCGTGTCGAAACGAGCCCCCAGATATTCCAACTGTTGAGTCGGCTGCAACTTGCTCTTTGCCGCATTCACCACCCAACCTAAGCGCTGCAGCATCGCCAACACCTTGGCCGTGGCCAAGACACTCTCCTCTCGAGACTTTGCCCTGATCAACCAATCATCCAAATACGGGTGCACCATTACCCCGTCCTTTCGCAAGGCTGCCGCGACCACCACCATCACTTTGGTAAAGGTCCGTGGTGCAGTTGCCAGGCCAAAGGGCAGCGCCTGAAACTGAAAATGCCCCATCGAAACCGCAAACCTGAGAAATCTCTGATGCTCTTGCCTGATGGGAATATGAAGGTATGCTTCCGACAGGTCCAAAGACGTCAAAAACTCGCCTTTTCTGACCGCTACAATCACTGACCGAAGGGTTTCCATACGAAAGTGGGAGACACGGAGACAGCGATTCAGCCTTTTCAAATCTAGAATGGGACGCCACGTCCCTTCTTTCTTCGGAACCACAAAGTAAATGGAGCATCGACCGTCTCCTAATTGGTTGGGCGGAACCGGAACAAGCAACAAACGGTGTCCCGCACCGCCCCGCGCTTCGCTAGGGTTCGGCACGGAGACTGCATGAATGCCTCGGATACCGGCCGCTGCAACTCTAACGCGTAACCGTCGCGAATCACCTCTAACACCCACCGATCGGACGTGAGCTCGACCCAGGCAGGGTAAAACTCCCGCAAACGACCTCCCACGGGAACCAACCCCTCCTGGGCCCGCCTGACTTCATTGCGACTTTTTGAAGGAAGAGGACGAGGACGTCTGGGAGAAACCTCTGCTCGCCCCTCGAAACCCCAGGCTCCGAGTAGAAAAACGCCCTCGCTGCCCCTGACCAAACCTGGTGTTCCGAAAACGATGAAAATCACGCTGCTGCCCCCGAAAACTGGGTCCAGAACGAGACTGCTTCGGTTTATCCTCCGGCAACCGACCTCCCTTGGACTCTCCCAAATCTTTAACCAACTTCTCCAAATCCTCTCCAAACAGAAGCTTGCCCCGGAAAGGCAGCTTACTCAACCGAGCCTTAGAAGACCCGTCCGCCGCCCAATTTCTGAGCCAGAGACATCTGCGGCCCGCAACTACCGAGGCCATACTCTTAGCCAACCCCCGGATGAGATCATAATGCAGATCGGCTAAATACGCTGCTCCGGACTCCAACCGGGACGCCTCCTCGGTCTCTTCCACTGAGCTCTCACCATGAATCCGCTGCGCCCATCGCAAACAGGCTCTGGCCACCCAAGCCCTGCAAATAGACGCCTGCAACGATAAGGCATTCGTCTCAAAAACCTGCTTCAGCAAAGTTTCCAGCTTATGATCCTGCGCATCCTTAAGCGCCGCGGACCCTTCCACCGGAATGGTGGTCTTCTTAGTTACCGCAGAAACCGCCGCATGCACCTTCGGAGCTTTAAAAAGATCCCGGTCCTGATCCAGCAGCGGGTAAAGCCTCGACATCACCCTGGAGCCCTTAAGCACTGCCTCGGGCATATCCCACTCCTCCTGAATCATTTCCTTAAACACCCTATGCACTGGGAACGCCCTCTGAGACTTACGGAAGGCTTGCAGTAGGGGATCCTCCAGGGTGGCATCCTCCGCAGGCCCCGCTATGGACATATTTAGGGTCTTAAGAGACTCGGAAATGAGAGCTGGAAGCTCCTCCCTACGGAAGACCCTAACGACTCTCGCCTGATCCTCCTGATCCTTAATCTCACCTTCCTCTAAGTCCTCCTCCAGGCTCTCATCCAGGTCCGCTACGTCTGTGCGTAAATCCACTGACAGCACAGACTGCTCCAATTGCTCTTTGTCCAAACGGGCCCTCTTTGCCACAGAGCTAGCGCCGTCCCCGAGAACCGGAGAACCGGAACGCTTTCCCCTGAAGCCCTCCCCTGAAGGTTCCGCCACCGGAGCCTCCTGGGAAGAGCCCAAGGCCCTATGAATCAAAGACAAAAAATCTGTGGAAAAAATAGCCGCCAAGCTCCTGGGCACCGGCAGCTTGTCTTGCAGGGAATCTTGCCCAGCCCCCGCAGGGACCCCCAATTCGGGAGGGGGTAGAGGAACTGGAAGCAAGGCTGTCCCTTCCATGGAGCCCTCCTTACCCTCTGCTCCCCCCTCAGCAGGCAGCTCACCCACACCAGCCTCAAGGCTACAGCCTTTGCAAACTCCCTCAGGAGTAACAGAGCTCCTTCTGCCCCACAGAGTAAGCAGAGCTGCTTGGCTGGCATGATGCTCACTAGCCAGGGAATAAAGGGGATTCCCTGGTCAAGGACTTTATTCATTTTTTTTTTTTTTTTAAACACTAACCGAAAGAAACTGCCTGCAGCACCAAAAAGAAATAAAACAGTGCAAAACCGTGGTGCTTTATTTATTTATTTATTTACATTCTCTTATATACCGCACTATTCGGCATCAGTGCGGTTTACATGGAACAAGATGCTCAGTACAGATAAATGTATGAGTTTACAGATAACAGGGAACAAAAACTTGGATAACAGGGGTAACTATTTACAAAACTTACTACATGGAGTCATAATCAAAGAGGATGCATAGAAAACACACTCCACGTCTACGGGCCACAGGAAAAGTAACAGACCCCCCTACGGGTTTTCCCGCGCCGATCGCACGCGGCGCGGCCTGACTCCCACCGTCAGGCCGAAGCCGCGCTACAAATTGCCTCACCTGATTTGGCTTCCTTGCACCACAAAACAATGGCCAAACACAGCGATCTGAGTGCTTCTGTCGTACCGGAGCCTCAGTATCGCTTGAACGCGAGCTCGGCGATCTGCCTCAAGCGTGCTGAGAACAGACAGGGCGGCTCAAGCGCTAGCATGCAGAGCTTCTGCGCGCTGAGTCCAG
Organism: Ichthyophis bannanicus; assembly: GCA_033557465.1. Classification (NCBI taxonomy): domain Eukaryota; kingdom Metazoa; phylum Chordata; class Amphibia; order Gymnophiona; family Ichthyophiidae; genus Ichthyophis; species Ichthyophis bannanicus. The sequence continues at coordinate 58,526,352 of CM066031.1, read as the reverse complement.
CCCTGTGATGATGGCTGACATCCGTTGTGCGGGCCAGGAACCGAAGCGCGGGCTCACCCCCCCAGCCCAGCGCAGAAGTACCCTGCAGGCTAGCAACTCTGCCCCCCCCAATATAAACCCTACTAAGGAAAGGGGAGAGGAGAAAGAACCTCACAGCAGTCCCTGACAAGACTTACAGCACTGCTAGCAAAAGCCCAGACTCAGCCAATTAAATCGCGATAACCGTTGTAGATATCAATCAATATCTTTTGGGGATTTTTTTTTTTTTTTTTTTTTTAAACAAGAAAGTCTGCCTAATTGTTCCTCAAGTGAGCCCCCCTGGGCTCACAACCTCTCAAGCTGCTTTGGAGACTGATAACTGAGGAGAGGAGGTGGTGCCAGCGCTTATATGCCAGTGACATCACAACTCTAAAGTTTCTCAGTCTCCAAAGCTGCTGGTAGAGGTTGAGAACCCGAAGATTCCGGGACTAGACTGGAGGTGCGCTCAGGAAAGTGTATTACTCAGCTGTACACTGTAATATTTCCTATTACCCAGAACAGTATTTATTATAACTCACCTGGGTATGAGTCAGTAACTGCTCTTTCTCTTGATTCCTGAAGATCCCAGACATTCGGCTCTTCCTCTTCTTTAATCCTTGATAATATTTTATTTATTTATTTATTACATTTTCTTTTATACCGCGCTATTTAAGATCAGTGCGGTTTACAATAAACATTAAATCTACACATCTCAGTTTAGTGATTTGTGCTTACAATAAACAGGTAAAAATAACTCGGATGTACAATGAACAAGTTTCTTAACAGGGAGAACAATAACTATATACAGGCCAGTTAATGTAACTATATACATGGTTACGTGCACAGCACGAGCTTCTCAGAGTAAGTTAAGTTAATATATCAGTTAAGTTAAGTTAAGTTAAGTTAATATATCAGGATTGATTCCTTCAAAGCCTGTTTCCAGGAATTAATATGAAAAATGAGTTATGTTTCCCTTATAGTCACTGAAAAATATACAGCAGTAGCTCTTAGGGAGCAGCACATGATGGGGGAGAGGAGGAAAGGTCTACTACTGGCGTCCACACATAAAGCAGAAGAGTCTGGGGAGGTTATTATTCCTCACTTCGAGTATTCTGGTAGTGGAACAAGTCATATATTTTTATAAGAAATAACTTGAATCACTGAAGAAAGGGAGGCTGTGATCATTTGATATTGACTAAATAGATTTTCAAGAAACTGCAGGTTATGAGGTCCCTTGGTATTAACAGTTGATTTAGGAAGCCCCAGTGACTGTCTTGTGGGATAACTGCTGAGCTCTTCGTCACCTTCACCCCTCAGAATCAGATGCAAGATTTTACACCCAATCACTGTGAGAGAATGAAATTCTATGAGAATTAAAGAGGAGAAACACCTGCTGATGAAAGGGAAATTGCGGCCTAATGAGGGCAGGGTTCAAATTTTACTCTCCCCCATCATTCCTTCTGACTTCAGGGAAGTCCCTTTGGGAGTAATTTTATAACTGCTGACATTAGTGAGAAATGTATGCTTTGCTTTTCAAAAGTATCACTTAAGCACACACACCTCCCTCAGAAATCCCTCCTCAAACAGCAACTTACTTTAGGTACATACAAACCATACAGATGTAACTTTATTCTACAAAGGGGGCACAATCACAGTATATAAAACCCATTTCCACAGTAAAAGCACTGCTTAATCCAAGGAAATAGCTTGGAAAATTACCCTCCCTATCTCCCCTCACCCCAAGTGCCCACTTAGATTGTAAGCTCACTAGGGTAGGGACAGAATGTCTCAATTATAAAAATGCTGTAAGTTCCCTTGAGCTAAAACTGGAAGGGGGAAACTCATAGGACATATAGAATGGCCTTATGATCCCTCAGACCTGGATCTTAAGACAGTTGGTAGGACTGAGACAGAATCCTGCTCATATCTGCAAGTTCCTGGAGTGGAGGATATACACAAAAACATCTCCTATTCTTGTGTCTGCTAGAAATACAGATTCAGTCCTTACCTAGGGAAATCAGGGTCTCATAATTCTCCTTCATCACCTCCCTGTACAACTCTTTCTGTCCTTCATGCAAATACCTCCACTCCTCTTGGGAGAAAGAGACAGCGATGTCCTCAAATGTCACCTGCAGCTGAAACACAAACCAGAAACATTCAGGAGTAAGAGAAGGTGCTCAGAATGCCTTAGATTTCAGCTGAAAAGGATGGTGCTTCAGTGTTACATTTTCCATTGCAGGGGACAGCCACAGGCAGGATCTGTGGGACTCCTGTGGAACTGCCTGTCCCTTCTGACTGAAAATGTGATACTGATGCACCATCTCCACCACCAGGAATGTGGGTGCAGGACCCATGCAGATTAGTGGATGTTTTGGATGTGTGTTCCCCTGTGTGTGGTCCTAGAATCCATTTCCCCCTTCAGCTCCCAGGTTTGCTGATCTACTATAACTATAAAAAGGTCTCAAATGGGGGGCGGAGCCTGATGTCCAGCGGGTAGGACGCTTTGCGTTGAAGCTCCCGAGAGGCCTACTTAGAATCCTGACTTAAAACCTATACAAATTTACTATTTCGCTCCGAGCTGACCGGGGCACCTCGGGGGGGATGGCGGCCCATAAACCAGCGCGCTTGGACTTCGGGTCTCCTTCTTCTTTTCACGGAAAACGCTCCAAAACAGAGGTGTCCTCCCCACAGAAGATGGTTCCATTCCGTGACAACCCCGAAATGCACCTGGAGATTTTGGAAGAAATACGCGGCGTGAAGGAATTGGTGCAGTCCAATGGAGAAGCGCTTCGAGCCATGCGAGAAGACTTTGGAGTGCTCCAGGACCGACTTGAAAGTCTTTCATCACGGCAGGACAACATGGCGGGGGTCCTCGACTCGCACGAGGTGCGCTTGGGCAAACTGGACAAGGCTGAGCGCCAGATACAGAATCTTCAAAAGGAGTTAGAAGATAGCAATAATCGAGCCCGTCGCAACAATGTGAGGCTCCTCGGAATGCCGGAGGGGGTGGAAGCAGGAGATATAAGAGAATTCTTGCTCAAAACTCTTCCCTCCTTGCTGAAGATCACTTTTCACAGAGAACTGGAAATAGATCGAGCACACCGTGTTCCTGCCCACATGGCGCCCAACCGCACGACCCCCCGGCCTATTATCTTTAGCTTGCTACGCTATCAACAAGTGGAACAAATTTTACATGTTGCCCGAGCGAATCGTCATTTGGAATTTGAAGGTCGTAAGGTCTCCTTCTTTCCTGATTTGGCAAAGCCTACCGTTGACCGTCGGAAGAAACTCCTTGCTTTTCGCCCTCGACTTCAACAGCTACAGGCTCGCTTTGGCCTGTTGTATCCAGCGAAGCTCCGAGTGACTCTCCACAACCAAACCAGGACGTTTGAAGATCCTGATCTACTATCAACATTTTTAGACTCCAAAGAAGCAGAGCAGATGCGCTGATCCCAAATCTTGGACTCTTATCTGCCGGTTCTATCCGCCATTTTGAAGGGCCCGATGCGGCGGTCATAGCCAAGCACAGAAATAGCCTGGACTTTCTTTCTTTCTCTACATGACTTTTGTTTTTTGGTCTCCTATCCCTTCATGATGTGTGCCTCGGTCGGATTCGGAGCACGCACAGTCCTACAGGTTATGTGTTTTTTCAATTTCGGCCTTCTCTGGGGTTTCTCCCCGCAGACACATGGTCGCCAGTAATTTTGGGGTTTTGCTTCTCCTCTACCGTACTGCGGTTTTCTTTGTTAATGTGGGGCGCTTCATTGTATTATATTAGCTTATTTTCCTATGTCATGTATACAGCCAGCTACAGTCAGCTTGAGGGACATAGTGAAATTATGTGTGCTATCATGCTCAGAATTTTTAACTTTTCTGAATGGCCTTATGTAAAATCTTATCATTCACCGTCAAAGGCATTAATGGTCCACTCAAAGGAAAGAAAATCCTTAGCTATCTTAGCCATGAGCACGTTGATTTAGTGTTTCTTCAGGAAACGCATTTAAACTCTGCGGAAACACTGAAACTCAATGCTAAGCCTCATATGGTAGCTGCCTATTCTCCTACCGTTTCCAAATGGTACGGGATAACCATTCTGGTTAAGAAGTCTTTGCACGTTCCTGTACCTGATATTAGCGCTGACAAGGAGGGTAGATGGGCCCGTGTACACCTTGAGGTTGGAGATAGTGAGTTCACGTGTATCTGCATTATGCCCCGAATGTGGACAACCCTGCTTACTATGCAAATATTGCGCAGTTGGCCTCGGCCTCTGCCAATGCTCCATTAATACTTGGTGGCGATTTTACTCAAATGTTCCCTCAATCTTTTCTTCTCAAACACGGTGCTCGTTGGTTGGAAGATCCAGTACCGAGTAGACCTGTGTGGCTAGATATAGAAGCGGGCCTTTGCAAACCGATTCCTCTTACCTTTCTCCCTGGTATGACTCTCCCATCAGACTCCCACTATCCACCAATGCTTTTAGACACTTTAGGTGCCTTTAATACTCTTATGCAATCTTTAGACTCCCGACTCTGGTCAGTGCAACTTCAGCATCGCCTTTGGAGCACTAGAGTACTCCCGCCATCGGTATTCCCTACATAAGGTTGATTGGAGACTTTCCGATCTCTCGGTAGTTTACCGGGTGTAGCATCCAATTTTACTAAACCTTATGTAATGCTATAACTAGAGATACCCCTATAGCGCAGAAAGTATGGGAGAGAGAATTGCATGTGACTTTGACCTCGGAGCAATGGAGCCTTATCTGGAGTAGAGGGACATGGGTTTCCGATCCGCCTCATTCACTCAGACCCTCTTCTTTCTAGCCCACCGGTGTTTTTACACTTCTCACAGATTAGACAAATGGAACACTACACAGGGCAATGGTTGCTGGACACGTCCTGCGGCCATTGGTTCATTGCCTCATGTTATGCATGAATATCCCGCACTACAGTATTACTGGCGTCGGGTCTGGGGTCGTATTTAGTCTATCTTGCACTCTCAGGAGCCCCTTTCTTGGAGGATAGTGGGACTTTGCCCAGTTGCGGGGATCCCCTCTCTCCCAAAAATGGCTTATCTCCTTTCGAACTTTATGCTTGGCATTGCTTTTTCCCTAATTAAGTAATACTGGAAAATTAGCTCCCATCTGAGCCCCAATGAATGGTGGAATCATGCTTGTCTTTACAGTAAATATGAATAAATACCTCGTCTGTCCGCTTCCTCCGTTCAGACTCCTTCTCATTGGTCTCAATGGAAGATGCTCAATGACTATGTACATTTTGCTAAATGCTCTCATCTGACTGTCTAACTTTGTATATATCTCTGTCTCATGATCATGCTGTATTGTAGATACTCTTTTGATCGGTTGATGTATAATCACTGTTAATTGGAAGCGCTCACATGCTGATATAATCGGGTAGAGAAGAAGCATCGGGGTGGGGGGTAATGGGTTTACTTTTCCTTATTGTATACTTGTTTTGTCTCTTTTGGTGTGTTGTTTCTTTTGTTTGTTGCAAAATGAAAATAAAAGTTTAAAAAAAAAAAAAAGGTCTCAAATATAGGACAAATAGAATATCAAATGTCATTGCCTGGATAAATCAGCATGAAATAAAACCAGGGCCAGAGCTTTCAAGTCCAACTGCATAACCCAAAGTAAATGTCCCCTTCCCACACTAGTTAAATCTCAATTTAGCACAGGATTCAGAAATTCAACTGTCATTTTCTGGTACATCTGACAATTTCAAAATTCACCCTGTGTCAAATTTAAAGGAAACATTTATGGGAAGCATTAATGGTGGCACTGTGTGGCCACAGGGAGGTAGATGCTTGGAATGCACTAATGTCATAAAGGAAAGTGAGCACATAATCTCCCTTATGACATACGGGTACATGCGTTGGAATGTGTGCGTGTAATAAAGACCTAGATGAGAAAGCAGGAGCCTGTGTAAATATGCAGTAGGACTAAGCAGGATGCCTTCTTTCTCTGTTATTATTCAGTTTACAAATTAAACAAATAGCCCCTTAAGTAAATATTTGGTTACAAGTTTTAAGCTACTACATATAGAATTTTATTATTTACTGGTCTTACTATTTGAGCAACTTTGCAAAGTCAGCAGCAATGGTAAGGAAGATATCTGATGAATATAGCAATAAGTCCATTGATGAACAAATGAGACTTTTTAACTCTAGAGCACAATTTCAATATGTGCATGTCCTGGTTAGCAGTGGAAGAGCTCCAGGCTGAGAGTGTGAGTTTACGGTTCTTCCTTACAGCTTAGCTCGACAATCTATCTGCCTTCCCATATTGCTATATATTATTTTTAAATTTAAGCTCTTATTTTCTCAGGGTTCACTTAAAACAAAGAGATGAGATGAAGCAGAAATTGAGGGCATAATAAAAAAAAAACCTGTTAAATAAATAATAAAGCCAGAGGGGAGAGGAACAAGGAAGAAGAGCCTCAGGGGCTTTTCTGGATTGGGCAGTGTCTGGCACATTTCTTCTGTTTTCTCTATGCAGCGTGTGTGTATCAGAGGGTAGGTGGCATTGCCTGGCACTGCGTCCCTTGCTACCCACCTGCTGCCAGTCTTCTACCTGCTGAGCAGAAAGTCCTGCAGCCATTCTCCTGCCCTTCCCACAGCACCAACTCCAGCCCTGACTCTCTGCAGGGCCCCCTAGGCTGCAGCTTTGCAGGATCAGAGCTTGCTCTCAATCTTAACTTCTCTCTGGTGTTGCAGGATATCGGTACTGACTGAACGGTACAGTAAGCACCGCCCCTTCCAGGAGGAGGTGATGTCACAAAGGCTGTCCTTCAGCTGAAGGCATGGATGCTGGGAAATGTAGTTTTACTGTGCTCTTTAGCTAAAGGGAGACTGCAAATGGTGAAAAATGCAGTCCTCTAATATTTTAAATAAAAGCTAAATCTTACTGTGGCGAAAAGGAAGAAGGGGAGAGAAGAAAGAAAGTAGAAAATGGAAGGGAGGGGAGAGAGAGACAGAGATCCATCTTTCCCAGAATGAGAGAAAATCAAAGAATGAGCATGAAATACTCTCTATAATCTTGGCGATAAAGAGGCGACATAGCAACAAAATATATTGTATCCTGCCACCATGTAGCAGCAAAGCGCAGACAAACCAATGATACCAGGAGTCTGTTCAAAAGGTCCAAATCATTTATTTGTGCACAAGTCTCGAACCAATCAATTTCAAAATGGCTGAGCAAAGTTTTCAAGCATTACAACAACTTTTATAGACTTCTGTTCCATTCTAGGTATAGAAAAACATTTCATTGGTCCCGGTAACCTCCCGTACCTCCCGTACTTCTTCTATTGGTCCCGGTACTGATAAGTTTATCCAGTTATGTCCCTCCAGTGGGCATGACACCTGCATACCCCCCTTCTAGTCCTAATTACAATGGTCAGTTCATCAACTTGTTACTTTCACACTCTCAAGGTTATAGAACCAATTTGTACGTGCAGAGGAGCTGGGCTCTGCAACTCATCTGTCAGCACTCCTAATTATTTCTTTGCAGATGTACTTTTTCTTATCAGTAACTTTTAAACATGTTTTTTCTGTATTTTTCCATCTCTCAGTTCTACAGTTCTGCTTACCTAAGCTAATTCAATACTTCTACTGGGTTCTATCTTACAATAGCAGCATATTGGGGGATGTGCAATCCTATATGCCTCTCCACAGGCCTCATTTACAGGTCAAGCTAGCCATGCTGGCCTGCTTATGTTCGGACACTGTGGGTCACAGGCCTGCACCTGCCACAACCAGGCAAGAAATATGAATGGACCCAGAACAAATATGAACCATTACCAAATGTCTACTTGATTTTACTTTAACCTACTACTACTACTACTGTGATAGGCTGTAGCCTATAAACTATAAGCTGTCTGCTATGACTTGTAAATATGATGAGCCTGTAAGAACCTGAAAGTGACTTGGATTTTAAACCCTCAACTTTTCAGTAGTGTGGTATAATGTCTTTCAAAGAATTACAATTGTCAGCATTGCCAGTTAGAGTGTGGTAGGCGATGGCCTATGATCCATGCTAATTGAACTAAGCAGACAGGCCTAAGCAGCTTGACCTGTAACTGAAGCCTGTAGTTAGGCCCAGAGGAATGAAAACCCCCCTGAATGATGACACCATAGAATTGAAACTTAACTCAGTTTAACTGAACATAGCTAAGCAGAAACGAAACTTATAAAAGACAGAAAACAGCTCTAATTGGTACTGATAAGAGAGCACAGCTTCTATGGAATTAATTAACTCTGCAAAAAGCAAGGTTACAGTGCCCTGCTTCCCATATGTTTTAACAAGCTAAGCGACCTTGGAGGAGAGATGTAACAAGTTAGAGACACTGACCATTGTAATTGGGACTAGAAGGGGGGCAACCAGGTGCTGAGCCCAGACCAGGGTCCCGATTGGGTAGCCATATCAGTACCAGGACCAATAGATGGGTGAGAGGGGTTACTGGGACCAATGAAAAGTTTGCCTATGTCTAGAATGGAGAAGAACGCTATAAAAGTTGTTGTTTTACTAACAGCCATTGCTCAGCCATTTTGAATTTGATTATTGCTTGAGCCATGTGCACATTAAACTGGCTTGGATCCTTGAAACGACTCCTGGTTTTATTTATTGCATGCTTATCTGCTGCTACATTTCTTGGTGCGTTGGCCGGGAAGTGCGAGTGGTGGATGGTGTTCAAGTGAATAAATCCACGTAATTCGCCTTGAGGTTTGGTCCAGTTGGAACCATGCCAATCCGATGCAGGGGAATTTCCCTGGGCCCACCGATCCTCTTGTATCGGAGGGGGTTCTGCCTGGCCTCGGCAGGCACTGAGTCCAGCTGGCCAACACTTCCGACCCGGGGGAGTCCAGGATCCAACTCAGAAGCTTGGGAACCAGATCTGGTAAGTATAGTTTTGAAAACCTGTCTAGACAGATGAGTTAGAACTGCAGTGTGACACTTTGGTAAGAATTTGAAACTTGTAACTTGTAATCTCGAGAACTTGGAACTTGGAATTTGGTAATGAGAGCACTGATCCCCTCTCAAGGACGGTCCTATTACCCTTGCATGAGTATGCGCAAGGCGTAGCTATCGTCCTTCTTGTTTGGTAAGACTTAAGTCTTTGTTTGAAAATCCTTGCATGAGTATTCGCGAGGTACAGCTGTTATAGAGAATCATGATTCAGCCTAGTCAGAACAGACAGGAACTTGGAATTTGTAATCTCGAGATATTGGGAATTGGTAAGAGAGCATGATCACCTCTCAAGGAAGGGCCGAGTAACCCCGCATGGGTATTCGCCGGGTGAAACCCCCATCCTTTTTGTAATTGGGAAATTGGATAAGACTAGTCAGAATAGATAGAAAGGAATGCATTCTGAGATACGTTGCTAGCATGATTGTGTGAATGAAGTGTGAATGAGAGGTCTGGCAGCACGGACCAAGCGAGAGTGGACTCTGGACTAGCGCAGTTCCTAGTCGGGTGACTGCGTCTAGGTCGCGAAACGGATGAAGCGTTTGGTGTATTGTCCGTCCTGTGTATTTGATTTTTGTTATCTGTTGAAACTGCGAGTTTCCCTTCTGTTATAAATGTGAGATTATTCTGTTGAGTAATTTGTGACAGTTCACTGATTAAGAAATTGTATTAATAGAGCAGAATGAAGACCCAAAACACCTACAGTCATTTTTAGAAATCAAAAAGCTGGTCTGACCCAGTTCGTTTTTCTACTGCAGTGTGAAAAACTGACAGGGGGCGTGTCTGAAGGAAAGAATGTACAGTGTCATCTTTCTAATCCTGTGCAGGCTTAAATCTCAATGCTGTTAGTTTGTGCTTATTTCAGGACAATTGTACCTGTTCTGCTATGGTTATGTAATATATATCATTTATATATCATTTAATAAGAATGTTTAGTCAGGATTGTGGGTCCCGATAGTTTTTGGTACTTAGCCTGGAAAGGGTTAAGTTCTTATTCGAATGCCGGCATGTCTCTGTCTGTGTCTCTGTGTGTGTGTGTGTGTGTGAAACTGTGATTATTTCATTTCCAGTGAGTGGAGAGGTGTGGCTCACACAGCTTACTAGGGAATGTGACAGCCGTTCCCGATTGAGCGAGCAGTCTCTTTTGCTTGTTTAAAATAAAGGATTCATTCAATCAAAGTTTAAAAAAAAAAAAAAAGTAATAATTTCTTTTGCAGAGACATGCTGATTACGGCTGGCAGATAGTTATTTTTATTCTAACTGTATCTAAATTGTTCCTGTTTGGAATAAGTTGCAATAAGCATAATGGATGTATGTGCTCAATCTAAGTGTTTCCTGCCTGCCCTATGTTTACAGAAATAATAAGTGTCTTTTCAAGTATGATCAAGAATTTCAGTAAGGGATTTACTGAAGACTATGAAATGTCTCTGTCCCAATCAGGAATGCTATGTGAAAGGGAGTGACTTCTGCTAGTTATATTTCCTTAGTTCACTATATTTTGCCCCAGAATCTCTAGATATCCTGTCTCTCTCTCTCTCTCTCTCTGTAAGTAGCTCCGTTTAGAGTGCTTAAGGGGGGGATGGAGCCCATTCCACCGATGATGTCACCCCCCAGTAGGCGTGAACTAATGTGCCCACAGCAGAGAAGTAGATCATTTAAAAAAAAAAAAAACAACCTCCTGGATAGAGCGTTGCTAGGAGAAACCCAGGAGAGGGGGGGGGGGGAATCCACCCTGTAGATTCCCTAGTTTGCCAGCCACCTCCGCAGGAGGGGGATGTGCACCCCCTCTGAACCAGAAGTGAAAGTCAGCTGACCAGACTTGTTTAGAACTGAAAAAAACTGCATTATACACTGAGAAGCCTTAGGATTTGATTGAACTAATGAACAGTATAATGCAGACCAGTAGCCCAGGAGAAGTTGTGTTTTTGTCAGTCAGTCCCAGAGAGATATAAAACAAAAATTACAGACAATGGATGGATTTGCGGGCATAATGCAGCACAGTCAATGGAAGTTGATGTGAAAGTGTGTGGATTGTTGAAGAAGGACAGAGAATGTAAAAATTGTAAGATGGAAAAAGAGAACAGATATTTTAGTTGGATGATGTGGAGGTTTTCCTAATCGAAGGAGCAGCGGATGTGAAAACTGGGTGTGAGTGCGCCCATTATAGAAAAAGAAGGACATTAGAGAAGTGAATGCCCGTATCTTGACTCCTCCCCAGGAAGGGAGGAGGGAGTACTTGATTGCAAAGTCATAAAACAATAAACCAAGCACAGTGTTTCAGCACGAGAGTGAAGCAGCTATAGCGTGAGTGGCAGCCGAAGAGGGCTACAGCATGGATGAAGACTAGGCCAGACCGGACTCTCCAGTTTCCCTGGGTCCCCAGGAGTCAGTCTGAAAAATAGGGGACCAATATATGGACTTTTATGGGGGATACAGGAGCAGAATACTAAAGCCAGTAGCCCCTGTGTTTTTCTAGATGCACCACCATTATCAGAGCTACTGGGACTAAGGCCACAAAGCCTTTTCTGCAGAACCGCATGTGTGAACTAGAAAAAAAAATATAATAATAATAATGTACCAGTTCCTGTATATGCCTGAATGCCCTATTCCATTTTTGGAGCCGAGACCTGCTTGCAAAGCTTCAAGCACAGATATCCTTTGTTGAAGGGGAAAAAAATGAAACTCAAAATCTGCTGGCCTGATGGTGTTAACTGTCCCCCAAGAAGAAGAATGGTGGTTCTATTCACCTGCATCCAAAGCAACAAGCTGTACACTTACCAACCTCATAGCCCCACCTGGAGGATGGGCAGAAGATAATCCACCTGGCCTAGCGAAGAACATAGCCCCTGTCATTGTCACCCTCAAGCCAGTCAAGAAGCCTGGGACAGGTGATTACCGCCCAGTGCAGGATCTAAGAAAGAATGAATGATGCAGCTGAAACTATACAACCAGTGGTACCAAAATCCTTATATTCTCTTGGAACTGATCTCTGCTGAAGCTATACATTTCATCATTCTGGACTTAAAAAGATGCCTTTTTCTGTATACGCTTAGCCCAAGACCCCACTAAAAGGAGGTAGGGCCAACTCACCTAGACAAGATTACCTCAAGAATTCAAGAACTCGCCTTACTCAGCAAAAAGATTTGACAAGTTATCCAGTAATTCCAGGAGAAAGAATTCTACTGCAATATGTGGACAACTTGCTTATAGCCACCAACTCAGAAAGTGAATGTCCACAAGCCACCAGTGAACTCTTGCACCTTTTTAATGAGGCTGGATACAAAGTCTCAAGAGCCAAAGCATAATTATGTCAAACAAGTTAAATACCTAGGATTCCAGTTGTCCAGCGGAATTCGACGCCTGGAACCCTTACCAGAACGCAAAGCAGCTGTATGCAGTATTCCTACTCCAACCACCAGGAGGCAAGTGAGAGCCTTCTTGGGTGCCACAGGGTACTGTTGTATATGGATCCCCAATTTTGCGCTGCTAGCAAAACCATTGTATCACATTGTATCAAGCTACCAAAGGAATGAAAAAGTCTCCATTGGAATGGGGACTTGAATAGGAATGCAGTCTTTTGATCTTTGAAAACCGCTCTGATGTTATCACCAGCTCTGGGTCTACCAGATGTCCAGAAAACCTTACAGTCTCTATGTTCATGAGTCGCAAGGAAATGTTCTAGGAGTGTTGACTCAATCTCTTGGACCTTATTTGAGAAGCTGTTACAGCTACAGCCTTCCTAGTAAGCAAAAACTAAAAGAAAAATCCCTTTGAGACAGAATCTTCAAGTTACTGTACCACACTCTGTTCTAACCAATATGAAATACAAAGGAAATTACTAGCTAACAAATCTATGAATGTTGAAGTATTAGAGTATGTTGTGTGAAAACCCCAGATACAACTGAAGGGTCAGTCAAGCTTTCAATCCTGCTATGTTGTTATCAGTTGGTCTTGATCCCCTGATCATGACTGTTTAGAAGTTATGGACACTGTATTCTCAAGCCACCTGGATTTGACTGATGTCCCTATGGAGAACCCTGAACAGACTTTCTTTGTGGCTGAAGGCAGTTTCATCATCAATGGACATTGTTGTGCTAGATATGCAGTGGTGACCCCTGATTTGATAGTTGAGTCCTCAGCCCTGGCCCCAGAAACTTCACCACAGAAAGCTGAACTGCTAGTCCTCACTAGAGCACTAACAATAGGAAAAGGGCCCTGTATAAAAGTGTACCCAGATTCCAAGTATGCCCTTACAACCTTGCATGCATATGGGGCCCTGTACAAAGAATGAGGGTGGATAACCTTAGGAAGCAAGTCCATTAAGTATAGCCCCAAGATATTGATATTAACAGATACATAGAATTTAGGAAAAGTAGAATGTATGAATAGAACCCTGAAATCTCAGTTGTCCAAACTTTGCCAAGAGGTTTACCTGAAGTGGCCAGGTTCTTCCCATAGCCCTTCTTAGGATATACTTAGCCCCTGCTAAGTCTTTAGGAGTTTCCCTTTTTTGAAATTTTGTATGGGCAACCCCTGCCTATTGTATAGGAAATAAAAGGAGATATGAGACAGATAGGATCTGAAATTATTAGACATGAACTATTGGTTTTAAGTTCTGTTTTGCAGAAGTCTTCATACCTGAGTACAAAATCGATTACTCATCAATTTGCCTGCACCCCTGCATCCTTTCAAGCCTGGAGTCTCGGTGTGGATCAAAGAGTGGAGAAAGATACTGTTAGCCCTGCTTTGGAGGGGACCCTATGTTGTCATCTTGTCAACTCCAACTGCAGTAAAAGTCGCAGAATTTGAACCTTGGATCCACCATAATCAAGTGAAGCCAGCAGCTGCTCTTGAACCTGATCACTGGACTACTGTACAGCATCCTGAGACTCCATTGCACCTCACCCTACGACAACAACCACGGACCTAAGACTTATTGGTCCCTCAGAAACTGCACTGTTTCAAGACTGTTTGTTTATCTGAAGGTAAGCCTCGCATCTGGAGAAAAAAACTGCAATCATCAGAAAGAGACTGTGTTGTGTTAAGAAATTGAATCTTCTAAGAGACTGTGTTTAAATACTCTGAAAAAGACTGTTTTGATCTCCTAAAGAGTGAACTGCTCTAAAGAAGCAATAATAGCCTAAGAGACTATGCTATGATATTTTAAGAAATTGAGACATCCCAGGGGCGGAGCCTGATGTCCAGCGGGTAAGACGCTTCGCGCTGAAGCTCCCGAGAGGCCTACTTAGAATCCTGACTTAATACCTATACAAACTTACTATTTCGCTCCGGGCTGACCGGGGTACCTCGGGGGGATGGCGGCCCATAAACCAGCGCGCTTGGACTTCGGGTCTCCTTCTTCTTCTCACGGAAAACGCTCCAAAACAGAGGTGTCCTCCCCACAGAAGATGGCTCCATTTCGGGAAAACCCCGAAATGCACCTGGAGATTTTGGAGGAAATACGCGGCGTGAAGGAATTGGTGCAGTCCAATGGAGAAGCGCTTAGAGCCATGCGAGAAGACTTTGGAGTGCTCCAGGACCGACTTGAAAGTCTCTCATTACGGCAGGACAATATGGCGGGGGTCCTCGACTCGCACGCGGTGCGCTTGGGCACACTGGACAAGGCTGAGCGCCAGATACAGAATCTTCAAAAGGAGTTAGAAGATAGCAATAATCGAGCCCGTCGCAACAATGTGAGGCTCATTGGAATACCGGAGGGGGTGGAAGCGGGAGATATGAGAGAATTCCTGCTCAAAACTCTTCCCTCCTTGCTGAAGATCACCTTTCATAAAGAACTGGAAATCGATCGTGCACACCGTGTTCCTACCCACATGGCGCTCAACCGAACGACCCCCCGACCTATTATCTTTCGCTTGCTACGATATCAACAAGTGGAACAAATTTTAAATGCTGCTCGGGCGAACCATCATTTGGAATTTGAAGGTCACAAAGTCTCCTTCTTCCCTGATTTGGCGAAGCCTACCGTTGACCGACGGAAGAAACTCCTTGCTTTTCGCCCTCGACTTCAACAGCTACAGGCTCGCTTTGGCCTGTTGTATCCCGCGAAGCTCCGAGTGACTCTCCACAACCAAACCAGGACATTCGAAGATCCTGATCTACTATCAACATTTTTGGACTCTAAAGAAGCAGAGCAGATGCGCTAATCCAACGACTTGGACTTTTATTTGCCGGCTCTGTCCGCCATTTTGAAGGGCCCGATGCGGCGGTCATAGTCAAACACAGAGACTGCCTGGACTTTCTTTCTTTCTTTCTATGACTTTTTTTTGTTTTTTGGTCTCCTATCCCTCCATGATGTGTGCCTCGGTCGGATTCGGAGCATGCACAGTCCTACAGGTTATGTGTTTTTTCAATTTCGGCCTTCTCTGGGGCTTCTCCCCGCAGACACATGGTCGCCAGTAATTTTTGGGGTTCTGCTTCTTCTCTACCGCGCTGCGGTTTTTCTTTTTTAATGTGGGGCGCTTCATTGTATTATCTAAGCTTATTTTCTTTTATGCCATATGTACAGCCAGATACAGTCAATATGAGGGACATTGTGAAATTATGTGCGCTATCATGTTCAGAATTTTTAACTTGTCTGAATGGCCTTATGTAAAATCTTATCACTCAACGTAAAGGGCATTAATAGTCCAATCAAAAGAAAGAAAATCCTTAGCTATCTTAGCCATGAGCATGCTGATTTAGCGTTTCTTCAGGAAACGCACTTAAACTCTGCTGAAACACTGAAACTCAATGTTAAGCCTTACATGGTGGCTGCCTATTCTCCCGCCGTTTCCAAACGGTGCGGGGTAGCCATTCTGGTTAAGAAATCTTTGCAAGCTACTGTAATTGATACTAGCGCTGACAAGGAGGGTAGATGGGCCCGAGTACATCTTACGGTTGGAGATAGTGAATTTACATGTATTTGCATTTATGCTCCGAATGTAGACAACCCTGCTTACTATGCAAGTATTGCGCAGTTGGCACAGGCCTCTGCCAATACTCCGTTAATACTTGGTGGTGATTTTAATCAAGTGCTAGACCCTCTGATAGATAGACAGCCGCCTAGAACGAGTAGTCCACCCAAGAGTCTTGCTACCCTTACAGCTCTGATGCAAGATCTTGCGCTGGTAGATATATGGAGGCTGCTTCACCCCTCCGTCTTAGAGTTCACTTTCTTTTCTGCCCCCCATCACTCCCAATCTAGAATAGATTTCTTTCTCATTTCCAAAGCACTGATTCCTCAAGTAGACACGACTAGGACTCATCCTCTCCATATTTCAGATCATGCTGCCATATCTTTATCATTACATGTCACTGCGCGGGACGATTCTCCCCGAGCTTGGTTTTTTGATAGATCCTTACTGGGTCAAAAGGATTTTCAGGTTGATATAAAGGCCGCTATCCAGGATTATTTTCATTTTAACTCACCCCATGACACAGCGAGCTGGGCTTGGTGGGAGGGTTTTAAAGCATCTATCCGCGCAACTATAACTAGCTATCAAATTCGGCAGGGGAAACAAAGAAAGCAGCAATTACTGATTCTAGAGCAGCAGATACAAGCTGGGGAGCGTCTTCTCACGTCCCGTACTGACCCATGTATTTTACTCCGTTTACAACGCTTGCGTTTTCAATACAATCAACTTTTGTACACTGCTGCTGTTAAAAATATTGAATCACAACAAGGGCTATATTATCGGGAAAATAATCGTGCTGGCAAATTATTAGCAAATGCCCTAAAAGGTCAAAAAGAAGCCAAGCGTGTTACCGCCCTCCGTAATCCGTCGGGGGGGGGCTTGGTCACTAAAGATACCGAAATCTTAGAACTCTTTCGTGATTTTTATACTCGGCTATATCAATCTGAATGTGATTTTGAGCCAGATGTATTTGAACGCTTACTTTCAGGGGTACAAAGACCGACCCTATCTGACGAAGATAGAGTGGCCTTGGACACACCATTTACTGTCTCAGAAATTCACTCTGCTATCAAGAAATGTGCCTCAGGTCGCGCCGCAGGCCCAGACGGTCTCCCTGCTGAATTCTACAAAACCTTTCACGCTGACTTAGCTCCAGTTTTGAAACTTTATTTTTCTGCTCTGGCCGAGGAGGGTTCTCCTTCTGGGTCCTTTTCAATGGCAAATGTAGTAGTTTTTGAGAAAGAGGGGAGAGACCCGCAACTAACAGCTAATTATCGTCCAATTTCCCTCCTAAACGCGGACTATAAAATATTTGCCACCATTCTCTCTACCCGGCTCTCTGATAGGATGCCTACCTTAATACACCCAGATCAATGCGGTTTCATTCCGGGTAGATCAACTGCTGACAATGCTCGGACTCTATGCCATGTACTGACTACCGCAGTTAATCTTGATCGCCCATTTGTTGGTCTCTCACTTGATGCTGAGAAGGCCTTTGATCGCTTAGAGTGGCCCTTCCTGTTTGCAGTCCTCCGCTGGTACGGATTCGGGGAAGGTTTTCTCCGTTGTCTTCGCACCATGTACGCACAGCCTACAGCCAGTATATGTGCCAACGCTTTAAAGTCTCAGCCTTTTCCCCTTCAACGCGGCACTCGCCAGGGATGCCCACTGTCTCCACTTCTCTTCGATCTTGCACTCGAACCCTTGGCTCTACTAATCCGGCAATCGGAGGAGATTCATGGAGTCCCCTTCACCCATAGGGAAATCAAAATTTCAGCGTATGCTGATGACCTTATGCTTTTTGTCTCTATAGACTCAGTACCGGCTGTCCTAGAGCAAATTGGTAAATACTCACAACTGTCCGGTTATAAGATAAATTGGACCAAGTCGGTAGCCTTTCCTTTAAATCCTTTGCTTCATCAGGCAGATATGCAACCCTTCCCCTTTTTATGGCAACCTCGCATGGTCAAATACCTTGGGGTTCACTATTGTTCTCCTTTGGAAGACACTATCTCCTTCAATGCCAAAGACTTAACCTCTAAAGTCCGGGCGCTTACTCACCGCTGGACTCCTTTAACACTTACCTGGTGGGGTCGATTAGAAACCATAAAAATGATGATTGTTCCGAAAGTGAATTATATCTTAGAAATGTTGCCCTGTCTCTTACCTCGACGTATATATAAAGATATAGAGGGCCTTCTGACTAGATACTTGTGGCAAAACAAGACACCTAGGATAGCGAAACATAAGCTGCAAGCAGATAAGGAAAATGGGGGTGTCAGATTCCCTGATTTCCTGAAGTATCATCAATCTTTTCTTCTCAAACAAGGCGCTCGTTGGCTGGAAGATCCAGTACCGAGTAGACCTGTGTGGCTAGACATAGAAGAGGACCTCTGCAAACCGATTCCTCTTACTTTTCTCCCTGGTATGACTCTCCCATCAGACTCCCGCTTTCCACCAATGCTTTTAGACACTTTAGGTGCCTTTAATACTCTTATGCAATCTTTAGACTCCCGACTCTGTCCGTTAGACAAGCTCCCACTTTGGTACAATACTCGATTTCGAATACAAAATAAGCCGATGGCGTGGAGCCCCTGGTACACTAGGGGCATTTGGATTCCTAGTCAGTTGTTCCATGAAGGTCGCTGGAAAACTTTTAGTGAATTGCAAATGGAATTTGGTCTCCCAGCGAAACACTACTTTCAGTTGGTGCAACTTCAGCATTGCCTTCGGAGTGCTAAGGTGCTCCCGCCATCGGCCTCCCCTACACAAGGTTGGTTGGAGACTATCCGATCTATCGGTAATTCACCGGGCGTAGCATCCAATTTTTACAAAACCTTATGTAATGCTATAACTAGAGATACCCCTATAGCGCAGAAAGCATGGGAGAGAGAATTGCATGTGACTTTGACCCCGGAGCAATGGAGCCTTGTCTGGAGTAGAGTGACACGGGTCTCCCGATCCGCCTCACTCACTCAGACACTCTTCTTTCTAGCCCACCGGTGTTTTTACACTCCTGACAGATTAGCCAAATGGAACACTACTCAGGGCAATAGCTGTTGGACATGTCATGCGGCCATTGGTTCACTACCTCATGTTATGTATGAATGTCCCGCACTACAGTATTACTGGCGTCGGGTCTGGGGTCGTATCCAGTCTATATTGCACTTTCAAGAGCCCCTTTCTTGGAGGATAGTGGGACTTCGCTCAGCTGCGGGGATCCCCTCTCTTCCAAAAACGGCTTACTTCCTTTTGGACTTTATGCTTGGCATTGCTATTTCCCTAATCACGAAATACTGGAAAAATAGCTCTCATCTGAGCCCCAATGAATGGTGGAATCATGTCTGTCTCTACAGTAAATATGAACAAATACCTCGTATGTTTGCTTCCCCCATTCAGACTCCTCATCATCGGTCTAAATGGAAGATGCTCAATGACTATGTACATTCTGCTCAATGCTCTCATCTGACTGTCTAAATTTGTATATATCTTTGTCCCACGATTATTCTGTATCGCAGATATTCTTTTGATTGTTTTGATGTATAATCACTGTTGTTTGGAAGCGTTCACATGCTGACATACTCAGCTAGAGAAGAAGCGTGGGGGTGGGGGGTAATTGGGTTTACTTTTCTTTATTGTATACTTGTTTTGTCTCCTTTGGTGTGTTGTTTCTTTTGTTTGTTGCAAAATGAAAATAAAAGCTTAAAAAAAAAAGAAATTGAGACATCCCAGAGGACAGTGATACTTTGGAATCTACAGCCCTACTCCTGCCAAAAAGTTGGTAGGTCTACGTACGGCAGAAGCTTGAGGATCTACAATCAACTCTACCTTTGTGAAATCCGACAGTTCCTCCAATTTTCCAGAGACTATGCCCATTATGAATTATTATTATTATTGCTTTATTCTGGCAACAGTTTTGGAGTGCTTTGAAATGACTTTTGCCTTATCTCCCTGGGCAGCCTGTATAAGTACAACATGAACTGGACCGAAGGTCACTCAGACCTTGTTTTATCATTCTTCCTATACTTGCATTGGTATACTCTCCAATCCAAAAGTTGTTCTAGATCTTGACTTTCTACAAGGCTATGCAAGCCACCGTTGCAATTCCTCATACCACCACCAGAATTTGTTTCTTGAACTTGCTGGAGCAATAGCATCTAGTCTCCAAACTTCTGACTGTTTCTATTGTGGAGGAACTAAGATGGGAGATCAGTGGCCCTGGGAGACGCAAGAACTGAACTATTCTATCCTATACAATCAGACTGATTTACATAATACTACTAGTGAGTGGGTATTGGCCCACCCCATTGTTGACAGTTTGTGTTTTGTTTGGACTGGTCCACAATCTACTATGAAGGATGGACAGCTGGTCTGTCTAAATCAGAAGCTTTACGACAGCACAACAAAGATGCAACTGAACCTTCTAATCCTTTAGTTCTTTTTCCCACTCTTGCCAAACTATGGACTTTGACTATCTGCCTGTTGCTCCCTTGTTTCTTGCCACTTTGCTTGCGAATGATAACTTCAGTTATTAATAACACTGTAGAGCATAAGGCAGCTACAAAGATATTAGCTATGTGAACTTACTACCCTATACCACAGAGCGATACCTTTACCTAGTATTATGTGATTTGATTCTCACACCTTATTAACATGCGGGTGAGAATAATCAAAGGGGGGAATGTGGTAGGCGACGGCCTATGATCCATGCTAATTGAACTAAGCAGACAGGCCTAAGCAGCTTGACCTGTAACTGAAGCCTGTAGTTAGGCCCAGAGGAATGAAAACCCCCCTGAATGATGACACCATAGAATTGAAACTTAACTCAGTTTAACTGAACATAGCTAAGCAGAAACGAAACTTATAAAAGACAGAAAACAGCTCTAATTGGTACTGATAAGAGAGCACAGCTTCTATGGAATTAATTAACTCTGCAAAAAGCAAGGTTACAGTGCCCTGCTTCCCATATGTTTTAACAAGCTAAGCGACCTTGGAGGAGAGATGTAACAAGTTAGAGACACTGACCATTGTAATTGGGACTAGAAGGGGGGCAACCAGGTGCTGAGCCCAGACCAGGGTCCCGATTGGGTAGCCATATCAGTACCAGGACCAATAGATGGGTGAGAGGGGTTACTGGGACCAATGAAAAGTTTGCCTATGTCTAGAATGGAGAAGAACGCTATAAAAGTTGTTGTTTTACTAACAGCCATTGCTCAGCCATTTTGAATTTGATTATTGCTTGAGCCATGTGCACATTAAACTGGCTTGGATCCTTGAAACGACTCCTGGTTTTATTTATTGCATGCTTATCTGCTGCTACAAGAGAAATCTGCTTCTTGCCAAGTCTGCATAATGTCTTTCAACACTTTTTGGTTAACACATTTCTGATTGAGATACATTCACATTCATTCACATTCCTATGGCTAGCAAAAATCCTTGGAGCAGAAGCTAGCAGAAGTCTTTGAAGTAAAAAAGTATTAAAAGTAACTAACACACTTTTAATATGCCTTTTGTTTAGCTGAAATGAGAAGGGGGAATAGTGGAAAAGGTCCCAACCCCCATCTTAGTAAGAACTAAAAGTCTGTAAAAGTTTGAGAAAGCTGTTTTAAAATTGCTTAATAAGAGGTTTTCATGAGTGCATAAATCTTCCATTATTCTTTTGTGTTCTGAGGATAGAAATGTTTCAATACATGCATTCCTGAAGCTAGGAACGACCTTGCTGTAAAATTGTAACGAGACCTAGAAACTGCAGCTTTGTTAGAACAGTTTGGGAAGGGGGAGCTGAGTGCTAGGCCCAGGAGGGATTTCTGATTGGACAAATGCAAGGGGTGTTTGGACCAATGAAGAGCTTGTGTGTATCAAACTGTTAGAAAAAGTATATAATGAATTTGCTTCTGTATAACTGTGCTCAGTCACTTTCTGGACTTGTTCCTGTCTGGGCCTTGTGCACAAATAAAGGCTTGGATCCTGACAGTGACTCCTGGTATTATTTGGTTGCATACACTCCGCTGCTACACTACTACTACTATTTAGCACTTATATAGCGCTACACACGCAGCGCTGTACAGAATACATATAAAGTCAGTCCCTGCTCATCAGAGCTCACAATCTAGTCAAGACAACACAGAGTAATAGTCAGTTTGGGGGAAAAACAGGATATGGCATTTACAATTCGGGGCAAAACAAAATAAGGCATTTACAATTTAGTCATGACAAAGGACGGGAGTCAGGTCAAGACAAAGGCTAAAAGTCATGACAAAGGATGGGAATCAGGTCAAGACAAAGGCTAAAAGTCAGGATCTGAAAGCGTGAAGAGGTGGGTTTTCAACCTGGACTTGAAGAGGGCCAGGGAGGGTGCCTGGCGTATAGACACAGGTAGGTTGTTCCAGGCGTAGGATGCAGCAAGGTGGAAGGAGCGAAGTCGGGAGTTAGCGGTACGAGTGAAGGGCCTAGATAGAAGTAATTTGTTAGAAGAGCGAAGTTCCCGAGAGGGGATATAGGGAGAGATAAGAAATGAAAGGTAGTGAGGAGCTGCAGAGCGAATGCATTTATAGGTCAGGAGGAGAAGTTTGAATTGGATGCGGAATTGGATAGGGAGCCAGTGAAGCAACTTGAGAAGAGGAGTAATGTGGGCATGGCGAGGTTGGCGGAAGATTAGTAGAACAGCGTAATTTTGAATAGATTGAAGGGGGAAGAGATGGCTCACAGGGAGACCAGCAAGGAGTAGGTTGCAGTAGTCGAGGCAAGAGGAGACTAAGGAGTGGACAAGCGTTTTAGTAGTGTGTTCAGAAAGGAAGGGACGGATTTTGCTAATGTAGAGGAAGAAGCAGCAGGTCTTAGCTACAAACTGGATATGTGTGGAGAAGGAGAGAGAGGAGTCAAAGATAACTCCCAGATTGTGGGCTGAGGAAACAGGAAGGATCATAGAGCCATCCACGGAGACTGAAAAGGGAGGGAGAGGAGGGGAGGAGTTGGGGGAAAAGATAAGGAGTTCAGTCTTGGCCATGTTCAGTTTCAAGCGGCGGTGAGACATCCAGGCAGCGATGTTGATAAAACAGGCAGAAATCTTGGTCTGGATTGCTGGAGAGATATTAGGGGTAGAGAGATAGATTTGGGAGTCATCAGCATAGAGATGGTACTGAAAGCCATGGGATGAAATAAGCGCACCAAGGGATTGGGAATAGAGAGAGAAAAGGAGCAGACCCAGGACGGATCCCTGGGGTACACCAACATGGAGTGGGGTGGGAGAGGAGGAGAAGCCACCAGCGCATACACTAAAGGAGCGATGTGAGAGGTAGGAGGAGAACCAGGATAGTGCAGAGCCCTTGAAACCAAGCGAGGAGAGGGTGTCGAGGAGAAGTTTGTGGTCAACAGTGTCAAAGGTGGCACAGAGGTTGAGAAGGATGAGGACAGAGTAGAGGCCCTTAGATTTAGCCAGGAACAAATCGCTGGAGACTTTTGTAAGAGCCGTTTCAGTGGAGTGTAAGGGACGGAAGCCGGATTGTAGAGGGTCCAGGAGGGCCTGAGATGTGAGGAAGTCGAGGCAGCGGTGGTAGACTGCACATTCTAGTAGTTTAGATATGAAGGGAAGGAGGGAGATGGGTTGATAGTTAGAAAGACAGGTGGGATCGAGTGCGGGTTTATTGAGGAGAGGTGTGACCACGGCATGTTTGAAGTTTCCGGGGACAGTTGCAGTGGAGAGTGAAAGGTTGAGAATAAGAGAGATGGCAGGGACAACAGTGGGGGAGATGGGGTTCAGGAGGTGGGTGGGGATAGGATCAGAGGAATAGGTGGTGGGTTTGGAGGACGAAAGAAGGAGTGTGGTTTCATCTTCAGAGATCGTAGGGAAGGAGGAAAGGGTAGCAGAGGAAGTATGGGGGGGGAGAATTGTGGGAGGGGTAGATGAGGAGGTGGGGAATTGGAGGGTAATCTTGTGGATTTTGTCATGAAAGTAGTCGGCCAGGGTTTGGGCAGAAAGGGAGGGCGGGACCAGGGGCGGGGTGCCTTAAGGAGAGAACTGAGGGTATTAAAGAGGCGGCGAGGATCAGAGGCAAGGGAGTTAGTCAGATGGATGTAGTATTCTTGTTTGGCAAGTGCAATGGCTGACTGGAAGGTGCCAAGCATGAATTTGAAGCGTAGAAGGTCTTCCGGGGAGCGGGATTTGATCCAAGCATGATCAGCAGAACGGGCACAGGTGCATAAATAGTGAGTTGTGGATGAAAGCCAGGGCTGAGGTGCAGAACGTCTGATAGGACGTGGGGTGGGTGGGGCAAGAGTGTCCAGAGCCGAGGAAAGTGCAGCATTATAGGAGGTTACTGCCTTATCGAGAGATTTGGAGGACATAATGGAGGAAAGAGATGGAGTAATGGTGGAGGCAAGAGTCAAGGGATCAATATTATGAAAGTTTCTAAATATGTCGGAGGAGACAAGATGAGGTTGAGACAGCGGAAGCTGAAGATTAAAGCTTAAAAGGTGATGGTCAGATGATGGAAGGAGTGAGTTATGGAAGTTTGAGGGAGAGGAATTAGAGAAAAGTATCAGGTCAAGGCAGTGGCCGTGCTGGCCGGTTTGGGCAGTAGAACAAAGTTGGAGGTCAAACGAGGAGGTGAGGGCGAGAAGCTTTAAAGCATGGGGATCGGAGGGGTTATCGACATGAATGTTAAAATCGCCAAGAATAAGAGTGGGGGAAGAGGGATCCAGAAAGACGGAAAACCAGGAGTCGAAGTCGGTAAGGAAGGTAGATGCGGATTTGTCGAGTGGGTGATAGATAACAGCTACTCGGAGGGGAAGTGGTGAGAAGAGGCAAATGGAGAGGACTTCAAAAGAGAGAAAGGAGTGAGACTGAGGCAGCAGGAGGGATTGGAATTGGCAAGATGGAGAAAGTAGAAGCCCCACACCACTACCGCGGCCTGTGGAACAAGGTGTATGGGAGAACCGGTAGCCCCCGTGACAGAAAGCAGCAGTAGATGCAGTATCATCTGGGAGGAGCCAGGTCTCAGTTAGGGCGAGAAGATGTAGAACGTTAGAGATAAAGAGATCATGAGTAAAAGCAAGTTTATTAGAGACTGATTGTGCGTACCATAAGGCACATGAGAACGGGAGAGTGGAGGGGGAAAGGAGAGGGATATGGATGAGATTGGACAGGTTACATGAGGATTTCTTTTCAGAGTAAGACAGAGGTCTAAGGGGGTGGTTATGTGAGGATCTCTTGCCAGGGTAAGAGTAAGACAGAGATCTAGAGGAGCCAGGGTAAGGGTGGGTATCTCTGGATGAGTGAGCCTTCCATGAGGCACGGAGGGGGAGTGGAAGGGGAATGAAGGGGGATATTGATGATATTGGACAGGTTACGTGAGGATCCCTTCTTAGAGTGAGACAGAATTCTAAAGGGGCCTGGGTTGGGGTTGTTATCTCTGGATGAGTGAGTGGCGCCTGATGGGAGGGAGAGTGGAAGGGGAAAGGAGGGGGATATGGATGAGATTAGATAAGTTACGTAAGGGACTCTTCTTAGAGTGAGAAAGAAATCGAGGGGGGCCAGGGTTGGGGTTGATATTACCTGATGAGAGATGAAGAAGGAGTAGTAGAGAGCGGGGTAAAGAAGGTTGCAGTATGGCGGAAGCAAGGGTGGGGTTGCCTTAAGGAGAGAGGGGCTGGTTGAATGAGGGGGAGGAGGAGATGAAGCTCAAGAGCAGAAGCTAGGATAGAAGACAGAATGGAGGGAGAAGTGAGGAAGGTAGACTCTGAATCTATTCATAGTATATTTTGAATTGTAGGTTTTTATCTGTTCATTATTATTAGTAGTAGTATTTTACTATTACTATGCACAGTCTACTAGATATTAGTGACTGGATTTGGTTCTCTGAGTATCAGATCTTTCCTAATGGTTTGAGATACTTAGAGGTCAAACTGTTATAGGAGATGGGCTGTACTACTATTTGTAGCTGATGGCTGGAAATTTTATTGACACCTAATGTGTTTACATGGTGTTTTCGGTCTTTGGGGAATGTACCCAAGGCGCCAATTACTACTGACACTACTGTTGTCTTTTTCCTTCACAGTCACCCAATTTAGATTTTTATATTAAAAGCCTGTCCCTTTGCAGAAGTGATAATTCTCGGAGACCTCAACCTCTCTTCATTACAGGAGAAGCACGCCGAAGCCTTTATTAATGCAATGGATGCAATGGACCTGACTCACATCATACATGACTCAACACACGAAAAGGGAATACCCTAGATCTGATATTCCTCATCTCCCAAATTGCCATCTCCTGCAAGAACCCTAGGATCACACATGTACCATAGTCTGACCACCATCTCATCAACTTCACTAGCACATACCAGCATATCCACTTCAAAGAGAACAATCAACTTGCAAAGAGATTTAAACCATTTAACAAGGAGGACTTTCTAGCTCAAGTACTACCTAAACTACAAACTGACTCCTCCAAAACAGAAGACCTAGTCAAGAAATGGAATACTTTAATCGCCTATGCAGTATGTACAACAAGAAACCAAACCGGAGTCAGGGTTAGCTCGGCCAGAGCCCGTTGGTTCACCCCCAACCGAAGGAGTCTAAGGGCCCAACTCAGAAGAACCGAACGAAAATGGAGAAAGACTAGGAAAGAAACAGACAGAGCAAGATACATGAACGAACTGGACAACTACCGCTCAGAAACAGATAATGCAAATAGGGCCTACCACTCATAAATACATCAATTAACAGACCACATGAATTCTTTGACATTGTTAAGAAGTTAAAGACACCTAACCACTTAAAAGAGCTCCCAAATATGCCACCAGAACAGCTGGCAGGTCAATAGAAACAGCTCCAACAACTACACAACTCACCTCCAAAAGCAACAACAATAGCCTATTGTACTGCTCAGGGCACTGAATGGAGTACATTTGAAATGATCACCAAAGAAAGGATAGAATCCACCATCTCAAGTCTGAACACTGCTACCTCCCCACTAGATCCTTGCCCTGTGGATTTGATAAAGAAAACTAAACTGGACATAAGCACAGCCCTAGCCTGCATAGCAAATGAATTACTCAAGCCATACACATGCCAGACAGCCTCAAAACCGCTATCATTCGCCCAACCCTCGAGAAACATAATCTGGACTTCCATGATCCCGCATCTTTCAGGCCACTAGCAAGTCTCCCATTCACTGCCAAAATCATCGAGAAGATAGTTCAACAGCCACTCCAAGACCATCTAAACATAAACAACTCACTAGACCCACAGCAGCATGGATTCTGCCCATCTCATGGGGTCAAGACCCTCATGATATCTCTATTAAACACCCTAATCAAAGGAATAAAGACCAAACAATCTGGATATGTTATGATCTTCTTGGATATATCGGCAGCTTTTGACACCGTCTCCCACAGCACCCTCCTACACAGACTACAGGAGATTGTTTTACAGTTGTTCCAATGTCCTTAATGCCAATTGTAACTGACCAACAGACAACAACTGATCCATACCAGTGTGGCAACCTCCCCCCACTTTCGACAGAATCAAGGAGTACCCCAAGGCTCAACTCTCTCTGCCATGCTCTTTAATATCTACCTTCAATCTCTTTGCTTGATAATATGCTCTCACAACATCAACTACCATATTTATGCAGACGACATTTATTTATTTATTTAATAATCACTTATATACCGCACTTTCCCAAGGATCAGGTGCGGTTTACAAAAAACAACGATAAAGAACAGAGCGATATAATTACAGTTCTTTTTACATGAAACATAAGCTAACATCGGTGAACTATGTACAAAAGGCTTGCACCTTAATAAACAAAACATAATATATTGCATGAACTAATTACAGAGAACATAACAATTTTTGTGGGGAGCATTAGAACTATATACAAATAATTGTACCATTGTGTATGTACTATGTACCTTGTAGTGTAGTTGGATGTCAACTATAAATGTTAGAATAGTTGTACAGAATAAGGAGCATGAGTTAAATTTTATATGCAATTTTTGAAATGACATACTAGGTTTGATAGCTAGTTAGCTATCAAACTTAGTATGCTTTATGGAACCATCACAACCACAAACCCAACGAACAATCATCTAACAAACTGCTTCATTGATGTCTCAAAATGACTCCAAGAAAACAACCTATTAACCTTAAAAAAACTGAAGCCCTATTTGCTACCAAGGATCAAACCTTCACCCCCTCCCCCCCCCCCCCCCCCGCACCACCTCACTTTGGGAACAACCCAAATACGAGTTCAACCCTATATAAAATACTTGGGGATCATCATTGATCAAACACTTTCATTTAATCAACAGATTGAAAAAACAGCTAGAAGAATATTCCTCAAAGCAAAGATGGTACAACAACTCAGGCCACTCATTGATCCACAGGATTTCAGAATGGTTATGCAGGTTATGACGCTCCACCACCTGGACTACTGTAATGCAATCTATCATGGACTACTGGACACCCACACCAACCCCCTATGGACTGCCCTCAACACCACTGCAAGAATCATCCAAAGAGTCAAGAAACATGATCACATCACCCCAGTCTTGAGAGAGCTTCACATCCTACCTCTCGAAGCAAGGATCAAATACAAGACCCTGCTACTTATCCATAAAGTTCTCCATCAACTGCAGATTTCTCAGCTCCGGACTCTATTCCCCCAGCCTACATCTAATAGACATACCCGCTAGACCAACGGCAACACACTCAGTGTCCCACATGAAAGGACAAAGTTCAATCAGCATACCTGTAACAGAGCATTTGAACTATACGCACCCTCCCTCTGGAACTCCCTTCGAAAACAGATCCAAAACAACAAAGACCTCTCCTCATTCAAGAAACAAAAACCCACCTGTTTTGTGAACACCTCGGAGCTGAGATGGACATCTCTCACTAACTGCCGGTCCTTGGTAGTCTACCAACAGACTGAATCTGGACGAATCCCCTACCAATTGAGAGTCTTGCGTCAAAGTCGAGTACTGTTACTTACCTTGTCTGGATCATCAATGTTGGCTCCCCTGGTGCTGATTCCCTCCCCCCTCCCCCGCCTATTATTGTTGAGCTGATTATTTATTTATTTATTATATTCTCTTATATACCGCGCTATTCTGCATCAGTGCGGTTTACATTGAACAAACTGAAATTACATTGAACAGGGCATTATAACTTGGAGATAACTATTTTACAGGGAACATGGGCTATGGAGGGTTAAGTGGCTTGTCCAAGACCACAAGGAGCATCTGTGGGACTAGAAACCCCAGTCCTTCCGGCCCAAGGTTGCTGTCCTCTCGTGGGATTTGAACCCCCGACCTTCCGGCCTGAAGTACCTTGCCCCAACCACTAGGCCGCTTTGACCCGGTGAAAAGCAGCTAAAAATGCATAAATGCAGCTAAATAAATGAATAAATAAAACGAACAATTAGTGATGCATCATACTGTAGATACCACACTGGGGAGAAACCTTTCAGTTGTACTGAGTGTGGGAAATGTTTTCTTATGAAAGCACAGCTAATCCGGCATCATAGAACCCACACAGGTGAGAAACATTTTCATTGTACTGAATGTGGGAAATGTTACCTCATGAAAGCACAACTAGCGCTGCATCATAGAACCCACACAGGCAAGAAACATTTTAGTTGTACTGAATGTAGGAAATTTTTCTTCACAAAAGCAAAACTAGTGCAGCATCATAGAACCCACACGAGGGAGAAACCTTGTAGTTGTACAGATTGTGGGAAGTGTTTCCTCTTGAAAACACAACTATTGACGCATCATAGAACCCACACAGGGGAGAAACCTTTTTATTGTACTGAATGTGGAAAATGTTTCTTCATGAAAGCTCAACTAGAGCAGCATTATAGAATCCACACAGGAGGGAAAGGCCATCAATCAGCTGGCAATTCCTGTACTCTCCTACAGTTTTGGGATTGTGGATTGGCCTCATAAAGAGATTGAAAAACTGGATGTGCGAACAAGAAAACTCCTCCATGCTCATGAAGTAATTTACAAAAATCAGTGTATGCCAAGATTGTACATCCCTAGAGCTGAAGGAGGGCTATGACTTATAGAAATTGACTACACCTACAGAGCTAGTATCACAGACCTCCAACCCTATCTGACAGCATCATCAGATCCAAATATACAAAAAGTGCTGAAATATGAAAATAAACGTCCAGAATCTGTATCATCAAACTCGGACAAGCGTGCCGACGATTAGAAGGAATTAATGAGAATCCACAGATGTGCATGAGAAAGAAAGTAACAGAATTTGCAAAACAAGAGAAAAAACTCTTCAAAGAATTAGATCAGCAGACGAGGAAAAACAAGTGGCAAATGCACAAATACTGTGGGAAATACAGAGTGTAACTCTAAGAACCTTTTGTCGATCAAGAATGGACACATGAATGGCTGAGAAAAGGTAGACGGAAACCGAAGGATGAAAGATTGACAGTTGCAACCCAGGGCAGTGGATTACGGATGACATGGTTTACGGAGTGTATTGAAAAAACTGGCATAACAGACAAATGCCAATTCTGTAAGAAAGAGCTAGAAACAGTGAGCAGGCTGTGAAGTTCTGATGGCGGAAAATTTCTATATGGAAAGGCACAACAAAGTAGCATACCTCCTCCACTGGAAACTCTGTAAACACTACATCGCTGTCGCTGAAAAGAACTGGGATCATGATCCGAAGAGAATAACGAGGTTATGATCACCTGGGATATTCCCATTCTGACGGATAAGAAAATGGAAGCCAGAAAACCTGAGATAGTGGTAAAGGAGAACACCAGAACGGAAATGATAATAAAAGTGTCAGTACCGAGTGATAATTCATGAATCACATGGAGAGGGAGAAGATCTTGAAGTATCAAGAAATGCAATAAGAGACCAAGAAAATGTGGCAGAAAGATACAGAAATATTTCTCATTGTAGTGGGAGCCACAGGTGTGATAAAGAAGAATTTCCAAGCACATCTTGACAAACTACCCATACATGTTACACCTTATGAACTCCAGCAGGAGGCTCTCTTTGGCACAATGCAGGTATTACACGGAGCATTAGCAGTAAATTTGAGAGATTAAGATCATATTCCACATACCCTGGCTTAGAAGTAAGGTTCACGATTGCCATAGTATGTGCAAAACTAATCCATTAAGAGAAACTACCCCGGGAGAAACCTTTTAGTTGTACTTATTATTGGAAATGTTTCCCCAGAAAAGCACAACTAGCGCTGAATCACAGAACCCACACAGGGGAGAAACCTTTAGTTGTACTGAATGTGGGAAATGTTTCCTCTCGAAAGGGAATCTAGTGCAGCATCATAGAACCCACATGTGGGAGAAACCTTTCAGTTGTACTGAATGTGGGAAATGTTTCCCTAGAAAAGCAGAACTAGTGCTGCATCATAGAACCCATACAGGGGAGAAACCTTTAGTTATATGGAATGTGGGAGATATTTCTGCACAAAATGAAGACTAGTGAGGTGTCATGGAACTCACACTGGGGAGAATAAACTGACATACATCTTGAATAATATCTAAACGACAATGACAATAGAAGTGTCTGTTCCAAGTGATTATTCTCTGAATTGCGTGGAGAGACAGAGGAATCTGAAGTACCAAGAAGTGCAGTCAGAGACCAAGAAAATGTGGCAGAAAGATACAGTAATCTTTCCTATTGTACTAGGTATGACAAACGTGATAAACTTGTTATATCTTACGAAACGATGGAGAAAGTCACGAAACGATGGAGAAAGTCACGTACCAGCAGTGACCAATCAGCTTACATCCAACACCTGGCAGAGCATCGCAAAGCCATCTCAGATAAAATCAGACAACACCACACAGATACTCTGAAACGGTCACTGAATAAACCTCACGACCTGTTTAACTTAGTTAAAACACTTGCCAAAGAGCCAACCCCTGAGCACCACAGCAGGATCCGCCCACAGGACTATGCAATTTACATGCAATCTAAAATGTGCAAGACCAACAAAATATTAATACCAGACCATCCTGATGAACAAAACTACCCAGTATCACTGGCATCCTTCTTTACTCCCTCGAAAAAAGCTATTGAAGACACCATCCTAGCTCTAAACACAACCACTGCACACACAGACCCTTGCCCTGCGCACTGGATAAAGGACCTGCGATGTGACATATCCTCAACTATAGCAAAAATCTTAAACTACTCATTCACCACTGGCTCTTTCCCATCTACGCTCAAGCAGACCTCTGTAAGACCGCTGCTAAAGAACACCAAACTTGATCCTCAAAAAGTAGAATCTTATAGGCCCATATCTAGCATACCTATGCTAGCAAAAATCATCGAGAAAATAGTACACAGGCAATTACAGGATCATATAGACACATCAGCCCCACTGGATCCAGCTCAACATGGTTTCAGAGAGTCACATGGAGTAGAAACACTACTCACAACACTCCTCAACAACATTACCTCAGGTGTGGATAACATACACCAGGGCTTCGCTCTTGTCTTCCTAGATATAGCAGCGGCCTTTGACTCGGTATGCCATGAAATTCTCATCTGCCGGCTAAGGGAAAAAGGCATCTGTGGAACAGCACTCGAATGGTGCAAATCTTACCTGTCCGACAGATGGCAGCATGTCAGAGTCGACGGGGATACATCTGAACCTTTCCAACAAAGTCAAGGTGTACCACAAGGATCCTCTTTATCTGCATTGATGTTTAATATATACATCCAACCCATCTGTGACATCATCAGATCCTTTAATGTCAGTTACATGATATATGCAGACGATGTGCTACTATATATGCCAATATCATTGGACTGCCTAGACCTTACCCCGCTGACTAACTGCTTTGACACCATATCAGAGTGGCTCCTATCACAAAACCTGAGAATACAACACAAAAAGACGGAAGTCCTGTTCGTCTCTAGGAACACCAACTTCACCCCTCCTAGTTGTATTAACGTAAAGGATGCCCAACTCCAAGTTAAACCGGCAATACGCTACCTGGGAGTAACGCTGGACCAAAACCTTGATATGAAGAATCACATAGCCAACACAGTCAAGGCAATCTACTTTAAAATCAGATCCCTCAGACACCTACGCATACTACTTGAACCGGATGATTTCCGTACCATTTATCAAGCCCTTATACTCCCCCATTTCGACTTCTCAAACTCCATACTACAAGGACTCCCCCGGGCCACCCTGAACCCCCTGCAATTAGCCATGAATAGTGCAGCGAGGGTACTCCTCGGGGCATCCAGGAGAGATCACGTAACACCCCTTCTAAAACAGCTACACTGGCTCCCCATTCAGGCAAGGATCAGTTTCAAGATCTTACTGCTAACATTCAAAGCGGCTAAGGGGCTCACCTCTTCCTCTCTCTCCAACCTCATACAACCACTTGCACCAAACAGGCCACGAAGAACAGCAGAATTAAGCACACTAGTTATCCCAAATGACACCACAAGATGCACTAGATCAACAGCCAACAGAGCCTTCCAATTCTGCGCCCCATCTCTATGGAACACCTTACCAGCACAAATCAGAGCAATACCTAATCTAAGTCAGTTCAGAAAGGCTTTAAAGCATTTCCTCTTCCTTAAATATCTCAATGGCAGCTCCGAACAGAACCCCCAGGTGAATAGCAGAAATGGTCAAACAGATAGACCCCGCAACGGACCAACTTCATAATGTAAATAGCAAGTTGTTCCATATACTATTGTACCACTGTTGTATATAGTTAACCAGGATATCCTTTATCAGATAACCCTGCATTGTATTTAGTTTCCCCTACTTCGCCAAGTTATACTTCCTGTTAAATGTAACGACCAGACACGTGTAAACTGTCGGATGTTTTCTGTTCAATGTAAACCGCGCTGATGTCTAATAGTGCGGTATATAAGAATTGTTAATAAATAAAATAATAAAAAATAAATAGGCTCTCTTTTGCATGATGCAAGTACTACATCGCATATTAGCGGTAAATTTGAGAGATTGAAATTAAATTCCACATACCATGGCTAAGACATGATGTTCAAAACTGTCATATTAGGTGCCAACACCCATTAGGTGAAACTGCCCTGAGATAATCCCTGAAATGAAGGTCTCCAGCTCCCAGAGTGCACTGTGACTTTCTCACACAGTAAGCCCTCCTAGGAATGACTACAACTCCCAGAGTGCACTTTGACATTCCCACTCAGTAATTCCTACTATTAAGGACTACAGCTCCCAGAGTGCACTGTGTCACTCCCACACAGTAATCCCTCCTATGAAGGACTACAGATCCCAGAATGCACTGTGACACTCTGAAACTGCAATCCCTCCTAGGAAGGACTACAGCTCTCAGAGTGCACTTGGACACTCCCACCCAATAATCCCTCCTGGGAATGATTACAGCTCCCAGAGTGCACTGTGACACTCCCAAACAGTAATCCCTTCTAGGAAAGACCACATCTCCCAGAGTGACTGTGGCAAGGTGCAGGCCCTAGAGTCCTTGTGCTGAGGCCCACACCCAGCAGCTTTTAAAGAACTGCACTGCAAGGGTGAGAAATCAGTAGTGCCTACAACTAGGGTTGCCAACCAGCCGGTTTTCAGCCAGCCTGGCTGGTTTTTCCATGGCCAGGCCGGCTGCCGACACAGATGTAAAACTGGCCCTTGAAAAGCCATTTTTTTGCTCTGGCTGCAAGATTGGGAGCGGCCTGAACAAAAAACCGGCATTTCTCCCAACGTCCGCAGCGCAAATGCGATCCCCTGTGGCCATGCAGCCGCTGCTTCTGCTTTTTACAGTGCAGCGGCTGCAATAAAGTTAATTTGAAAAGGAAAGACAACCTGTGAGGAGCCTGCCCCCTATGACATCACTTCCTCAGGTGCGGCGCTGCGCTGCAGAAGGATGACCGGAGGGCTCCTCACAGGTTGTCTTTCCTTTTGAAAGTAAGTTTATTGTAAGTAAAAAGCAGAAGCAGTGGCTTCGGGGGGGGGGGGCGGGGTCAACCAGCACTAAGGGGGGGGTGAACCAGCACTAAGGGGGGGTGAACCAGCACTAAGAGGAGGGGGGTGAGTGAACCAGCACTAAGGGTGGATGAGTGAACCAGCACTAAGGGGGGGGGGGGGGGGTAACTGAACCGGCACTAAGGGGGGGTGTGAAGCAGCACTGGGGGGGGGGGGGGTAGGGTTGCCAGCCTGGCCTGTTTTCCCTTGACCAGGCTGGCTGCCGGCAGAGAACCAAACCCAGCCCTTGAAAAGCCGTTTTTTTGCTCTGGCTGCAAGATCGGGAGTGGAGGCTTGAAAGGCAACATGGCCAGAAGCAAGATGCTGCCCCCCCCCCACCATGGTTCACACGTGTGTGGTACTCAGGAGCATTGGAAGAATCAGAGAGAATAGGAGGCACTGGCCGGGGACGGAGGCCCTCTCAGGCACGTCCTGGGCTGCCGCAAGGGTCACTGCTTGACTGGAACAATACCTCTTAAGCCCCATTTCAAGGTTGGACATTCATTGAAGGATCCACAGCCAGCATCCAAACCAGTGACGCTCTGCTATGCAGTGCATTGACTGTGTAGTGTACCACAGTGATGCCACTGCTGGAATCTGCCGTTTCTGTTGCTAGAGAGAGAGCCAGGAATTCTTTCCAGAATATGTCTGCCTGACCTTCTGAGTGATTTTCTGCTGATATATTTTTCTTTTCTTTTTTTGTAAAATTCTAGAAATAGACTCGGAAAGTAAAAAGGAGAGAAAAATCCATCTTACAGACAAGGCGGAAGAAGTGAAAACTGGCCAGCTAGGGGTGGACACAGGGGTTGGGCTAGTGGCTGATGCTCAGAAGGGCAAAAAGCCCTTCTGAGCTATGGAGAGATCTTCCATCTCGGCGCAGTCAGATGACATCACCAGGTGTGGCTGACTCATCCTGCTTGTCCTAGGAGAACACTCCACTCCTCCCCATTTCCTCGGCTGGCAGCGTTGGGGTTATCTTTGACTCCTCCCCCTTCTCCATACATATCCCTTCTACCCCCTACCAAGCAATTTCCCCCACCACTCATAGCAGCATTCTCACTTACACAGGGTGTGTTGTCGGCATTAGGGGTGTGTCATGGGTGGCAACAGAGGCTAGCAGGGAAGCAAAAGCAGGCCTATCTTTACCTGTAGAGGCTAATCGTGCAGCGGTGCAATATCTCTGATACCGAGTTAGCCTCTGTAGCTTCTGGGCTTGTGTGGTGACCTTGGATATTCAAGGCCGGGGCCACATATGACCGTGGCACTGAATCTGTGGTTAGTGGATGGTGGTGACGGTTAAGCGCGGTACTCGCTCCTAGAAGTCCTAACAAAATATGTTCATCTAGCTACCCCAAGCATATGTCCTGTTGATCTTTTGAATTTTATTTCACAGTGTTCCATGTACGTTAATGTTTCCACTTGTTAACATGTAAACTGTCTTGACAGCTAAATAAGTAAATGAATCCAACTGAAAAAAAATAAGAACATAAGTACAAATACTACTACTGAACATTTGTATAGTGTTACAAGACATATGCAGCACTGCACAGACACATGTAAAAGACAGTCCCTGCTCGACAGAGTTTAAAGTCAAGACAGATAACACAGTTGCTCTAGACATATAGGGGGATGGTACGGAAATATAAAGGAGATCAGGTGAGTCAAAATCTGAAAGTGCACATAAGAAGCACATTTTCAGCATGGATTTGAAAAGGGTCAAAGAAGGCGCTTGACGTACAACTCAGGGAGTTTGTTCCAGGCATAAGGAGCAGCAAGGTGCAAGGAACGAAGTCTGGAGTTTGTAATAGAAGAGAACGGCACAGATAGAAGTGATTAGCCAGAAGAGCAGAGTTCCCGAGGAGGGGTGTAAGGAGAGATAAGAGAAGAAAGATAGTGAGGAGATGCAGAGTGAATGCACTTATAGATCAGTAGGAGAAGTTTGAACTGGATACGGAAATGGATAGGAAGCCAATGAAGCAAGGAGTAGGCTACAATAGTCTAGACAGGAGGTGACCAAACTGGATAAATGTCTTAGTAGTGTGCTCAGAAAAGAATGGGCTAATTTGGTTGATGTTATAGAGAAAGAAATGGCAGGTTTTAGCTATCAGTTGGATGAGTGTAGAAAAAGAGGAGTCAAAGACGAACCCAAGACTGTGAGCTGAGGAGACAGGAAGGAGTAGGCATAGGAAAAGATGAGTGCACAAAGGGAATGGATCCCCTCCTTTTCTCTCTCTAGACACAAGACAGATCTTTGAGGTACACCAACTGAGAGCGGGATAGCAGCAGAGGAGAATCCACCAGAACAACACTGATAGAGCAATGGGAGAGATAAGAAGAGAACCAGGATAGTACAGAGTTCTTAAAACCAAGCAAGGATAAGTTATGAAGGAGAAGGTTGTGGTCAACAGTGTCAAAAGTAGCAGAAAGGTCATGAAGGATGAGGACTGAGTAAAGGTCCTTGGATTTTGCCAGGAACAGGTCACTAGAAACTTTGGCAAGAACTGTTTTGGTAGAATGTAAAGGATGAAAGCCAGATTGTAGAGGATCCAAAAGGGCTTGAGAGGAGAGAAATGTGAGGCAATGGTGGTGAACTGCACATTCAAATAGTTTAGAAATGAATTGGGGAGGGAGTTGGGTCAATAGTGAGGACAGGTAGGGTACAGTGAGGGTTTCTTGATGAGAGGAGTGACCACAGTATGCTTGAAGGTTGCATGGAAAGTTGCAGTGGAAAGCGATAGGTTGAGCCACTGTACAGGTCGCTGGTGAGGCCTCACCTGGAATACTGTGTTCAGTTTTGGAGACCATATCTTGCAAAAGATGTAAAAAGACTGGAAAGCGTTCAGAGGAAGGTGACCAAAATGATTTGGAGCCTGCGTAAGAAACCTTATGAGAAGAGACTTGAAGACCTAAATATGTACACTTTGGAGGAGAGAAGGGATAGGGGAGATATGATTCAGACCTTTAAATACTTAAAGAGAAATAATGAACAAACAAACCTCTTTCAAAGATGGGGAAGCTGCAAAACTAGAGGGCATAAAATGAAGCTGCAAGGTGGAAAATTGAAAGGCAATGTCAGGAAATATTTTTTCACTGAAAGGGTGGTGGATGCTTGGAATGCTCTCCCGATGGAAGTGGTGGGGGCAAACGCGGTGACGGAATTCAAAACTGCATGGGACAAGCACAGCGGATCCCTTTACAGCAACAGAATAAAAACAAAATAAACTGTACCATCTAACTTCTCAAAAAATAGGGGTATCCTACATGGAGTGGTGGGTCCACCCCTAAACAAAGACATGGGGAGGGGTGACCTGCACAGAGCGTCAGGTGCACCTACTCTTGCCGTATTGCTGGGCAGACTGGATGGACAATGCTGGTCTTTATCTGTCGTCATTTACTATGTTACTATGAGAATATGAGAGATGGAAGGGACTACGGTGGAGGAGGTGGAGCTAAGGCGATGGGTGGGAATAGGATCAGAGGAGCAGGTAGTGAGTTTGGAGGAGGGAAGAAAGTGTGTGGTTTCCTCCTCAGAGATCACAGAGAAGGAAGAAAGGGTAGCAGAGGTAGGTGGGGGGGGGGGGGGAGTTGGGAGCCAGAGATATGACTGCACCCCATTCGCTCTTTCAAGGGCTATCCTTGTCCATCCCCTTTGTCACCACTACTATTCCAGAAGTAGCGCTTTATCATTCAAGATGATTTGAAGCCTGGATCATTGCTGACTGGAGAATCTTGACAGCTCTCCTGCTGGGACCAATCCAACTGCCAAATAATGCACTGGGATGTTTGCTAGCTCTGCCCTATGTGTGAGGAGCAGTCAGAAGTGAAAGGGTGAGTTTGTTTGGGAGAGTCCGAGAGGCAGTGGGCATGCAAAAACCTTATAACCTTCCTCAGCACTCATGAGATAATGATGTGCCAGCCCGATTGCACCACGTGCCATTGCCGCACTACCCCTGACATTCAGCCTCTCACCTCTTTGGCAGTCTGTAAAGCACACACTTGTGTTCTGCTGTTCCTGCCCCTTCCGATGGCTTCAAAGAGGTGATCACCGTGCATTTGTCTTTCTGTCCCCCACCCTCTGGCAAGCATTTGTCTTCCTTCCCCCCCACCCCCGCCGTTGTGAAGCATTTCGCCTCTGTAGAAGAGATCAAGGCCACTGTGACGAGGGAGCTGAGGAACCTCAAGAAGGAGGACTTTACCGAGTGCTTCCATACATGGCAGAAGCGAAACGCAGAAGTACATTAACTCTGGGGGAGGGGGGATTGCTTTGAAGGGGACAATGCGTAATTTCTCTCTAGATTTTGTATTAAAACATTTATGAGACAGTCTCATTTATTTTTTGTCACACCTCATATGTAGCATAAAAGATGTACAATATACATCATGGAAAGTTCCATTAGCAGAGCTGGAAAGTTGCATTTGTAGAGCTCCCAGAAAAGGGGAACTAGCCTGTCTTCCCACACTTGTTCTTTCTTGTCTATTTCCCCATACAGTGTGTTATACATTCTTTGCAACGTTAAGCTAGAGCTTTTTCGCAAGTTTTGCAAGTGACCCTTCTTCTGCATCCCGTCACACTGATTTTATTCCATACTTATAGTCACTTGTGATATACATGATATTCCCTCTAACATATGCAAACCGGGAAAAATCAACAGTTAGAGGTAATTTTAAAGGAGTTTTTCCAGGGAAGATGGGACAGATGTCCATTGGGCTCTGTGGAAGAAAGGAGACTGAGCAAGATGGCACCCTTGGGTGGGAAGGGGACCACGCATGCACAGTAGCATTCGCAAAGGCTTTCTTTGAAAGCTGGGGAAATGCTCCATGCGGGCTACCTGGCCCTGACTTCACCCCTGTGTGAGGACTGACTTCCTGCTTGTTCCTGGAGAAACCTCAAGACCATCCTATTCATGGAGCACTTTGGACCCACCACATGAACTCTTCCTCTCCCCCTCCCCACAAAGACTACCCTTTTAACATCCCTCCCACCCACCCCAGGCCTATCCCTCGCTCAGATATCCACACATCCATTCTGCTGCTGTTTGCTGTACACACAAGGTGTTCCACTGTATTATAGTTTATCTCATGTAAAATGAATATACGTTTTGTTGCAGTACATAAGTTCTTATTGTTTCTTGTAACAACTTTATAGCCATCATTAAATGTACAGTGTGGTATAAAAGAAAAGCTAAACAAATCAATAAAAGAATAAATAAAATCTTAATAGAGCAGGACCCACAGCTGGATCACTGGTACCTAATGGCATGGAGTAGATTAGGGTGCGTCCTGCATGGAGCGGCGTGAACCACCTCGGCAATCTCACTGAGAAGACGAGAAGGCCCATGTGTGTCATTCTCCAGGACCAAGCAGGAAGTCAGTCCTCACATATGGGTGACGTCGGCGTCGACGGAGCCCCCATGCGGAGCATTTCCCCAGCTTTCAAAGAAAGCCTTTGGGAATGCAGGCACGCATGCGCGGTCCCCTTCCCGCCCAAAGGTGCCTTCTTGCCCAGTCTTCTTTTTTCCGGAGCCCTACGGACGCCTGTCCTTGTCACCCGTGAAAAAAGTTGGTTTTTCTGCGTTGGGTCGAGTTTTTTCTTCAGTTCGATGTCGGTTCCTTTCCTGCCTGGACTCAGTACACCGGTGCCGAGCCCGGATCTCTTTTTTCGGTTTTTGTCCTTAGAGACTGCGTTCGCGCCTTTTTTCTTTTCCCTGGCAGCCCAATTTTTTGATCTGGCAGGGGCCCTTTTTCCCCCGATGGCTGCCAGTGGCTTTAAGAAGTGTGATCGGTGCAAGAAACTGATGTCTCTCACCGACACACGACTGCTGCCTCCGGTGCCTGGGTCCAGACCATGATTCTACGGTCTGTAGTCCCTGTGGCAAAATGTCTTCCAAGGCATTGCGGAGCCGTCAGCACCAGCGTGAGAGGATCTTCTCCGAGTCTGCCTCTGGACAGGTCCGGACTTCGTCAGAGGCCTCGACGTCTCGGGAGTCTGACCCCGAGCATCGTTGGGGCTCCTCTGAAAGGGAGTCCCCCTCGAGGGATCACAGAAGGAAGAAGAAACCCATGAGGGCGGCATCGGTGGTCGCTCTTGGCTCCTCAAGGGCCAGGTCGCATAGCCCCGATCGCCATCCCGGGTCTTCGGAGTTGGAGAGGCCTGCAAAGCATCCTCGTGTAGAGTCGGAGGCCCCGAGTCACATGAGTACTGTAGTCGTTGTGGACTCTCCTCCAGGGGAGCCGACGTCGGGCCCAGTGCCATCGGGGCCCGAGTCGGAGGCTGCTGGGTCTCATAAGCTCGGACTCAGGTTGACGGCCTTGGAGAGCAGATTGTCTGCCTTCATAGAGCAGCAGGGGGTGCTGATCGCCGGTCTCACAGGCGCATCTGCCCCGACCACCGGGACATCGACGTCAAAGTCGACCCCTGAGGCCGAGCCGATCCTCGAGACCATGTGAACTTGAGTCGATCCTCGGCCACAGTCAACCTCGGCCTCCTGTTCGGGACCGAGGTCGTCGACGCCGGTTCCCTCGGTGTCGGGGCGGATGGTGTCGGTGCCCGCCCACTCGGAGCCGCTCAATTCCTCCTCGGAGTAATCGGCGTGGGAAACAGAGGAGGAGGAGTCCCCTGACACCTTACGGACTCGGTGCGTCCCTTCAGACTCACCGGGTTCCGAGCCCCGGACAAGGTCCCCTCCGGAGGATACTAGGTTCTCGGATTTCGTGAGGGACATGGCCAAGGCACTGGCATTCCCTGCGGACCCTGAGGAGGAGCCTCGAGCTGAGGAGCTCGAGGATCTGCAGTATGACTCTCTTCCCAAGGAGGCCTTTACTGTCCCGGTTCCTCTGATGCTGGAGCAGTTGCTCTTCCACATGTGGGAGGCACCGGCCTCGATGCCGGTTCTAAGCGAGTGGGTCGATTCCATCTATCGAGTCTGCAAGAGCCCCGGGTTTCAGAAGGCACAGCTACCGCACCATTCCATGGTTGTGGAATCGGCCATGCATCGCCTGAAGAGTCAGAAGATGCACTCCTCGGTGCCTCCCGGCAGGGAAGCCCGGAACCTGGATGCCCTGGGTAGAAAGTGCTTCCAGGGCTCTATGCTTGCTTACCGTGTCCAGACCTACCAGCTGTACATGGGCATGTACCTTCGAGACCTGGCAAAGGAGATTGCCGGGTTCTCTGCTAGTCTGTCCGAGGAACCTTTGCAGAGGTTCAAGGCCTTGTCTTCTGGTATTCAAGAGTGCTCGAAGTTTATTTCTCGAGCAGCCTACGATGGATTTGAGGCTTTGGCCCGGGTAGCAGGGGCCGGCATTGGTGCACGCCGTCAGGCCTGGCTACAATCCTCGGACCTCAAGCCGTGGTTACAGGACAAGTTGGTCAATGTCCTTTGCCAAGGTGAAAACCTCTTTGGCAAGCCCATGGCCGAAAAGGCTGCAGAACTCGAGACCGAGACTTTTACCCGGACAAGGCTGTCCAGGAAAACCTCTGCCCCTTCTCAGAAGAAGAAGGTCTCGAGGAAAAAGACCTTTTACCCAAGGAAGACCACTGCCTACAAAACCTACCCTCACTACCAGGCCTCTGCAGCTCCCCAACAGGGCCAGCAGGCCAAGGGGCAGGGTCATGGGCCCCGTAGGCAGAAGGCCCCCAAGCCTCCTAGTCTGGCTCCTGCTCAGCAGGGAGGGGTTTTTTGACTATGCCAGCATAGCCTCTCCTCCTCTCCAGGGCACAGGAGGTCGGCTGACCCTGTATGCAGACAGGTGGCCAGCCATCACAGGGGATACTTGGGTGTTAAGTATCATCGAAAGGGGCTATCTGCTCCACTTCACCCAGATACCCCCCTCCTACTTTCCAGGGGAGCCTCCAAGACCCCCTCTGCACAGAAAC
The DNA here is from genome assembly GCA_033557465.1 of Ichthyophis bannanicus. NCBI lineage: Eukaryota > Metazoa > Chordata > Amphibia > Gymnophiona > Ichthyophiidae > Ichthyophis > Ichthyophis bannanicus. Next base: position 58,483,583 of record CM066031.1, on the reverse strand, counting down.
TTACTCCTTCAGGAGTTGGAAGGTCTACTAAGGGACCAGGCGGTGGAACCAATGCCTCACCACCTGGAAGGGCAAGGCTTCTACTCCAGGTACTTCCTAGTACCAAAAAGGAACAGGAGGCCTCAGACCCATCCTCGACCTGAGAAATCTGAACAAGTTTCTGGAGAGGGAAAAGTTCAAGATGCTTACCCTTGGGATCTTACTGCCCTACCTCCAGCAGGGAGATTGGCTATGCTCCTTAGACCTGAAGGATGCTTATATTCACATCCTCATCCATCCAAGTCACAGACAATTCCTCAGATTTGTGGTGGGAGGAAAGCACTTCCAGTACAGGGTGCTTCCTTTTGGCCTCACCTCCGCCCCCAGGGTTTTTACAAAATGCCTGGCGGTGGTTGCGGCCTACCTCAGGAACCAGGGGATTTTTGTGTTTCCTTACATGGACGACTGGCTAATCAGAGGCCAGTCTCCACAAGAGGCCAGGCAGGCCACCTGCAGAACCATATCCCTGCTTCAGCACCTGGGGTTAGTTATAAACTTCCCAACGTCCACTTTGGTCCCCTCACAGGATGTGGAATTCATAGGGGCAAGGTTGGATACCATCCATGCAAAGGTCTATTTGCCTGTGGACAGAGCTCACAGGCTGATAAGGTTGGCCAGCCAGTTTCGGGTGAACTCCCTGGTCTCGGCCAGACACTTCCTCCGGCTCTTAAGTCACATGGCTTCCACAGTGCATGTCACCCCACATGCCCGGCTGCACATGAGGCCGGCTCAGTGGCACCTCAGGGTGCAGTGGCTGCAGGCCACAGGGAAATTGTCAGACAGAATAAAGGTGTCCAAACTCTTGGTGGACTCCTTACGCTGGTGGAGGCATCTCCCCAATCTGGTCAGGGGTGTTCCTTTTCAGGCCTCCCCACACACTCAGTTACTGACAACCGATGCTTCCCTGCAGGGCTGGGGGGCACACTGCCAGGGAGGCCGCCCAGCAGATCAACCTGTTGGAATTGAGGGCCATTCGACTGGCCCTACGGACTTTCTCTCAGATCCTGTCTCACCAGTCTGTCTTAGTTCAGACGGACATCCAGGTGGCTATGTTCTACGTCAACAAGCAGGGAGGGATAGGATCCAGACTTCTGTGCCTGGAAGCACAAGCTCTCTGCTCCTGGGCTGTCACTCAGGGCATGACCCTCAGAGCAGTCTACCTCCCAGGCCAGGAAAACTACCTGGCGGACAGACTGAGCAGACTCCTGCAGCCTCACGAGTGGCAGTTGGATCCTCTGGTAGTTCAACAGATCTTTCTGAAGTGGGGTCTTCCGACCATGGATCTTTTTGCCAGTCCGCTAAACAGGCAACTACCCAGGTTCTGTTCCAGGCAACTGCATCCCTTGAGGACAGCGCCAGATGCATTCCTGATCCCCTGGTCAGAGGGCCTGCTGTATGCCTTTCCTCCCACACCTCTGGTGGCCCGGACTCTATTCAAAATCCAGCAGGACCGAGCCACGGTGATCCTGATAGCCCCCAGGTGGCCCAGGCAGCCGTGGTTCCCTCTTCTTCTGCAGTTGGCAGTGGATACTCCACTTCCTCTGGGGTTGCAACCCGACCTTCTGACTCAGGACCAGGGGTCCCTCTTGCATCCCAACCTCAAATCCCTCAATTTGATGGCCTGGCTGCTGAAAGGCTAGTCCTTGCTCCCTTGCTCCTACCAAAGGAAGTTGAAGAGGTGGTGTTAGCCTCCAGGAAGCATTCCACTAGGAAGGCCTATGCTCTAAAGTGGCGTAGGTTCTCTACTTGGTGTTCTCAACAGAAAGAGGACCCTTTCTCCTGCTTTGTCCAGGTGGTGCTTCAATACCTGCTCCACCTTTCCAACCTAGGACTTCAGTCCAACTCTGTCCGGGTTCACCTCAGTGCCCTCTCAGCTCACCACTTGCAGGTGGATGGACAGTCTCTCTCAGGCCACCCTCTGGTGTCCCGTTTCCTAAGAGGCCTGCTTCTACTTAAGCCTCCTATTCGTCCACCTGCCCCTGAGTGGGATCTCAATGTGGTCTTGCAGCAACTGACTCGCCCACCTTTTGAGCCGATGGTTACCTGCCACTTACGTTTCCTATCCTGGAAGGTGTTGTTTCTTGTGGCACTCACCTCGGCTAGGCGTGTAAATGAGCTTCAGGCCCTGGTCTCGAATAGGCCATATACCAGATTCTATAAGAACAGGGTAGTCTTGAGGACTCATCCTAAGTTCCTTCCCAAGGTAGTGTCCTCCTTCCACCTCAACCAGGAGGTGGTACTTCCAACGTTCTTTCCCAGGCCGCACGCCAGTAGGGCAGAGTCTCTCTTGCATACCCTGGATTGTAGAAGGGCATTGTCCTTTTACCTAGAATGTACGCAGGGGCATAGAAGGGCTTCTCAGCTCTTCATTTCCTTTGACCCTAATAAATTGGGGTTGCCTGTCACTAAGCGTACGTTGTCCATCTGGGTGGCAAACTGTATCGCCTGGGCGTACAGGGCAGCTGGACTCTCCCTGGAGGGTCGAGTCACGGCCCACCGGGTCAGGGCGAAGACCGCATCAGTAGCTCACTTCCACTCTGTTCCGTTGGCAGACATCTGCCGGGCCGCTACTTGGTCTTCAAGCCTGACTTTTGCGGACCACTACTGCCTCGAGAGGGAGTCCCGTAGGGACAGTGCTTTCGGGCAAGCGGTACTCCGTAATCTCTTTGAGGTTTAGGCAACTCCTACCCTCCAGCCCTGGTGTTGGGCTACCGTTCAGGTGTGGTCTCAGAGAAGATTCTCTCACTGTTGCTGGGGCTCTAGAGGGAGCTCTATTTTTCAGCCTGGGTTCCTGGTAGCCCAGAGCTAGGGAGTCACCCATATGTGAGGACTGACTTCCTGCTTGGTCCTGGAGAAAGAGTAGTTCTCACCTGTAACAGGTGTTCTCCAGGAACAGCAGGGATCAGTCCTCACGACCCTCCCTCCTCCCCTTGGAGTTGCAGTTGTATATAGTTCATTTTCTTTTTTTGTGCTGTCTTTTAGCTATGTCATTTGACAGGGCAAGATGGCACCTTTGGGCGGGAAGGGGACTGCGCATGCGTGCCTGCATTCCCAAAGGCTTTCTTTGAAAACTGGGGAAATGCTCCGCATAGGGGCTCCGTCGACGCCGACGTCACCCATATGTGAGGACTGATTCCTGCTGCTCCTGGAGAACACCTGTTACAGGTGAGTAACTACTCTTTATCTGCTCTCACTATCTTATGAGGTTTCTTTTTCCCTCAATGTATCACACTCCGATGAACTTTCCACAAAGCACAAGCTTCGGTAATAAAGGCTCACCATGCTTTCTCCTCTCCTACCCCGCTACCGTGGGCTGATTCCAAAAGTGCAAGGAGATGCCCAGAAGCTGAAGAAAGGCTGGATCTGCAATCCTCCAAGCTGTAACAGTAAGAGTGCCAAAAATAAATACCTGCTAGAAATGTCTACAACACTGAGAGTGCACCGTGACACTCCCACACAGTAATATCCCCTAGGAAGGACTACAGCTCCCAGAGTGCACTGTGACACTCCCACACCATCGAGAAACTGTAGTTTATTTATAGGGCTTTGTGGCTGGAACTTGTTCTGTGCATATAATGTCTTTGTTTCTATAGATCAGACAGGTGAAATCCTCCAGGGCATTCGGTTGTTAGTAACTCCTCTCTCCTTTCCTGCATTTATCTGCCTGAATATCTCAGGAAGTGGATCACTGAGATGACCCAGCATTAGTACAGCCCCTTTCACAGGCTTCCCAGGGCTGGAGGAGGGCACTCAGTCTCTAGCCTCCCTCCCTTTGTCTCTGTTCACACTTCCTCCCACTGAAGCCACCCGGAAAGACCTTCTTACTAGCACCAGCAAAAATTCACACCACCAGCTTTGCAAAGAGGGAACCAAGGCGTGTTCCAGAGAAGGGCAGGAGAATGGCCGTAGGGTTTTCTGCTCTGCAGGTAGGAGACTGGCAGGAGGCGGGCAGCAGGGGAGGCAGTGCCAAGATCCAGCCTCTGAGACACACACGCTGCATGGGGCAAGCAGAAGAGGAAATGAGGCTGGCACTGCTCAGTCCAGGAAAGAAACTTCTGCTCTTTTATTCCTTGCAAGCCTCTGAAACTCTTCCTCCTCATTCCCCTCCCATGATGCTCTCAGTTTCTGTTTCCTGCCTCTATATCGTTCCATGGTGAGACCGCACCTTGAATATTGTGTGCAATTCTGGTCTCCGTATCTTAAAAAGGATATAGTGTTATTAGAAAAGGTTCAGAGAAGAGCCACCAAAATGGTAAAGGGGATGGAAGGATACCCCTATGAAGAAAGGCTAAAAAGGTTAGGGCTCTTTAACCTGGAAAAGAGACGGCTGAGGGGAGATATGATAGAAGTCTATAAATGAATGAATGGAGTGGAACGGGTAAACGTAGATCAATTGTTTACATCATCAGAATATAAAAAGACTAGGGGACATGCAATGAAGCTACAGGGTAAACTATTTAAGACTAATAAGAGAAAATATTTTTTCACTCAACTTGTAATCAAACTCCAGAATTTGTTACCAGAGGATGTAGTAAAGGCTGTTAGTGTAACTGGTTTAAAAAAAGGCTTGGACAAGTTCCTGGAGGAAAGGTCCATAAACTATTATTAAAAAGGGAACCAGGATATCAATGTTTGACCCAATACAAGCATTGTGGAACCTGTGTCTTTTGGGGAAACTGCTAGGTACGTATGACCTAGATTGGCCACTGTTGGAAATAGGATACTGGGCTTGATGGACCTTGGTCTGACCCAATATGGCATATCTTATGTTCTTATGTTATGTTCTTATGTCTTTGGATTCTCTTTTCCTCTCTCGCTCTTTCTTTTGCACAATTTCGTTTGTGTCAATTTGCAGAAAATAAGACCCAGATACACATGCACACAGGTGGAGATTCAAACCTTTACACTTCATTCTCTGCACACATCCAACAGACAGCTAAATCCTGTCTCTTCTTTCTCTATAACATTGGCAAAATTTGTCCCTTCCTCCGAGACGGATATCTCTCCAATAGCCCAGAAGGGCTTTGCCCTTCTGAGCATGAGTCACTAGCCCAAACCTCCGGTCCCGCCCCTAGCTGGCCAGTTTCACTTCTTCCGCCTTGCCCACAAGGCGGATTCTTCTCTCTTCCTTACTTCGAGTCTACTTAAACAACAACAAAAAAAAGGAATATACAAAGACGATAAGAAGAAGAAAGGAAAATAGAACAAGCATCACTCACCATGTCTGTTTTTAAGAAGTGTGCGTCCTGCTGCAGAAAGATGAGCAACTCGGACAACCACCACGAATGCATCCGGTAACGACCCCTGGTTCAGGACTGTGCCGACTGTGCCCACATGTCCCCGAGGGCCAGAAGAGCTCGTGGTTATGCCTTGGATGATTTTCTTTTTTCTACTCGCGGCTCAGGCATGCTGTATCCCACCCACAGGCACGGGTCCACACCAGATCTCATATTTGCCCCCAACTACATGCTCGATAGAAACAGCATCTCAAGACCTACCATCATACCAGTACCATGGTCCGACCACCTCATAAGATAGAAATCGTGCCAAAAGGCAAAGGACACTATAATCCTCAAGAAAAACAACCTACGCAAAGAAGATTTAAAAGCTTCGACAAAGAACAATTCCTACGGGACACTCTACCCCACCTGACCTCTGAAGCAGAAGACATAGATGATCAAATCAACAATTGGAACCGTATCATCATTTCGGCTGCCAAGGCTACAGAAATCAAAACCGAGACAACCTACCGCACTAAACAACAACATAATCCATGGTATTCAAACGAAATAAGAAATGCAAAGAAGGACCTAAGAAAGATAGAAAGACACTGGAGACGCACCAAAGCAGCCACCACGCAAGACTTATACCTAGTGAAAGAACCTCATCAACCATAAGAAAAAAGAATACCACACAAACCTCATATTCAAATCCGCCAACAAACCAAGAGAGCTATTTGAAATTGTGAAAGACCTTACCAATAAGCCCAATACCAAAAGAGCTGTGCAAATAGATCCTCAAACCTTCACAGATCACCTCCCAGGAAAAACTCGCTACCCCTCACCAACCAAGAACAAGCCTTTCCACTAACCCAACCACTCCTAAGAAAACCTGGGACAAATTCAGCACCCCATCCACAGAGCAGCTCGCATACATTATCTCGTCGTTCAGCCCCAGCACTGCACCAACAGACCCATGCCCAGTGGCATGGATTAAAGCAGCGAATGGAGACTTCATCCACACCATACACAAAATGGTGCACAGCTCCCTGTCCCGAGGTGCCATGCCAAACCTCCTAGAGATAGCTACAATACAACCTATCCCAAAGAAATCCACACTCAACAAGAGCAACCCAGCTGCTTACAGGCCCATATCAAGCATACCACTGCTAGTAAAAATCATAGAAAAAGTGGTACAACACCAGCTACAAGACCACATTGACAATTATGCACCGCTCGACATCAGCCAACATGGATTCCTCTCAAGCCATGGCATTGAAACTCTCTTGTTACACCTCTTCAGAATGGCCTAGTGGTTGGGACAAGTTGCCTTAGGCTGGAAGGTTGGGGGTTCAAATCCCACTAGAGGACAGCAACCTTGGGCCAGAAGGACTGGGGTTTCTAGTCCCACAGGAGCTCCTTGTGATCTTGGGCAAGCCCCTTAACCCTCCATTGCCCATGTTCCCTGTAAGTACTAGCGTATATGTCTCATATCCCCTCATGTTAAACGTATCCCCCAATTGTGTTGTGACCACTTTGATTGAAGGATAAGGTGGTATACAAAACTGTCTACATAAATTATCCAAACTATCGACAACATCAAGAAAGGCATCCTAATGATGTTCATAGACATATCATCAGCTTTTGACACAGTGGACCACAATACTCTACTGACAAGACTACAGGAAATTGGCCTATATGGCAACACCTTGAAATGGTTCTCATCATACCTCACGGACAGACAGATCCAGGTCAAGAGCGGCCCTATCACCTCCCGACCTCTTTCTTAAAATCAAGCAGGGCGTTCCTCAAGGATCAGCCCTATCAGCACTACTATTTAATCTCTACATACAACCAATCTGCAACATCATTAAAGAACACAATATACAGTACACAATCTACGCACACGACATCATGATATACACACCAATCAACTTGGACAGCCCAGAATACAACAGAATAATAGACTGTCTTCAACAAATGACAAGCTGGTTTAAAGACAACAACCTGACCATCAATTACAACAAGACTGAAGCTCTAGTTATCACCAGAAACACAACCTTCATCTCACCACACACCATCACGAAGATCAACATTACAATATCAATAAAGACTGAAGTAAAGTACCTTGGAGTGACCCTCAACAAGGAACTAAACTTACAGTCACACATCAATAAAACCACCAAGAATGCATACATCAAAATGAGAACCATCCGATGACTAAAACCCCTCCTCTCTCAGAATCATTTCCGCACTGTTTGTCAAGCATTAGTCATGCCAATCCTAGACTTCTACAACCCAGTCTACCTTGGCCTAACAAAACATGCTCTCCGGCCTCTACAGATGGCCAAAAACATAGCAGCCCGCATAACAGACGGATCAACAAAGCAGGACCACATCACCCCCACTCTCAAATACCTCCATTGGCTCCAAATCAGCTCCTGCATCAAATACAAAACAATCCTAAACATCTTCAAAATCAAACACAGGATCTCAGCCATCAGCCTCCAAAAACTCATAACACCAGACACAAGAACAGACCAAGGAGGAGAGGCACATCCGATTTCATCAGAACCCCAAAAGACTTCACCAAGGTATGCCAAGATACCTCGAGACGAGCACTATCACTGGCAGCACCAGCACTCTGGAACTCTCTCCCGGATGAACTACGATCAACAAAAGACATCAACAACTTCAGGAAAAAGCTCAAGACGACGCTCTTCGTTGCGCACTACAGTGACGTGACATGGTCCCCCTTCAGCGCATGACAGCCAAAATCCCCCCACCCTTCCTAATGTACATATCTCCATGTAAAAAGCTCAACCTGTAAATAGTTCACCACTAATCATCACCACACATGCACATACAATCTATTTGATTCCACTACATGCCCACAATATGACTCCCCAATATGATTGTTTGCTGTGTAAACCGCTTTGATTACAGGAGAAGGCAGTATATAAATCCTCTTAAATAAATAAATAAAATAAAATCTCAGCTCGCCAATTTAGCATGGCTACGCACCTCCAGCCTCTAGGACAGCATCGCGGATGCACCCTATCTGGAAGACTCCTTGTTCAGCGATAAAGTGAAAGATGCCAGGGCCTTGAACATTCCTCGGTTACCAACTGAAAAGGATCTTACCATAAATCCTACTCAACAGCTAAGCGCTACCCCTCCTACATCTTCTACCGAAAATGGCAAGCGCCTCGGTACAAACAACAGACCCATCAAAATCCATACTGCAACAAGCCTCGCCAGCGAGATCAGAAACAACTTAAGTCTACACCGGCAGGCACAGGGAAGGCGAACCTCTCCTTTTCATGCCAGTTCGCCTTCTCCACCACCCACCAGAGGACGCATATCCACCTTCAGAAAGGCATGGGAATCCATCACCACCGACAGATGTGTCCTATGCATCATCGAGGAAGGCTACAGCTTAAGGGTCACCTCGACCTCCTTCCAACACAAGCTGCCACGGAACAACTTCTAAGAGGCTTTGCTCCTCGATTTCAACAAGGCCATACACTCCCTGCTAGCAGCCAGAGCTATAGAACCAGTACCCTCCCAGGAGCACTTTATGGATTTCTACTCCAGATGTTTTCTGGTTCCCAAGAAATTGGGCGGGTTCTGCCCCGTTCTGGACCTCCAATATCTCAACAAACTCATCCTCAAAGAGAAATTCAGAATGTACTCCCTGGGTTCCATCCTCCACCTCATCCAGCTGGGAGAATGGCTCGTGTCCCTGGACCCGCTTGACGCTTACACTCACATTCCCATCCATGTGTCTTACCGGAGGTTCCTCCACTTCCAGATCCAGGACAAGCATTATCAGTACAGGGTACTGCCATTTGCACTTTCCTCTGCCCTGCTGGTCTTCACAAAATGCGTGGCTGTCATCGCCGCACACCTGAGGAAGCAGGAGATCTGTGTTTTTCCATACCTGGATGACAGGCTGATTTCCGGCCAGTCATCTCAAGGCACAGAAGCTGACCATCCACACTCTCTCACTGCTGGGTTTCCTAGTAAACCTCCGAAGTCAAAACTTCCCCCCTCTCAACAACTGGGGTTCATCGGAGCATCAATAGACAAGACTGTGATGAAAGCCTTCCTTCGCCCACCCCGGAGGGAAACTATCATCTACCTCTCTCGACACATTTTGTCGCTCAAATCGACATCAGTAAGAACCCTTTTCCACCTCCAGGGTCACATGGCGGTGAACAGGCAGGTAATCCCTCTGGCGAGACTACACATGCACAGGATACAATGGCACCTGCGTGTTCACTGGAACCAACACTCACAACTGCTATCAACAGTAATTTATCTGGATGCAGCTGTGCAAAAACCCCTAGCCTGATGGTCCAACCCGCTGAACCTTATGGACGGCCGGCACTTACATCTATCCCCACATCAGATAGTCATCACCTCGGATGCCTCCCTATTAGGGTGGGGGGCCCACTGTGGTCAGCTATGTGCTGAAGGAACCTGGAGCCAGAAGAAGCACAGTTTGCACATCAACCTACTAGAACTCAGAGCATTAAGCCTCGCCCTCAGGACCATCCAGACCCTGATCCGGGGAAAGACAGTCCTCTTACAGACAGACAATCAGGTCACCATGTTCTACATAAACAAACAAGGAGGGACCGGCTCCAGTAAACTGTGCAAGGAAGCCCTACAGCTCTGGAAATTTGCACATGCCAGACACTGTCTCCCTCAGGCCTCCTACCTCCTGGGAACACAGAATCAGTTGGCAGAAAAACTCAGCCGACAAATAGACCCACAGGAATGGTCCTTCAACCACCGCATCACGAGGTCACTCTTCAAGAGGTGGGGACAACCGCAAATTGACCTGTTTGCCTCAGAGACCAACACAAAATTTGACCACTTCTGCTCCAAATGTCCATCCAGCCTCAGCGTCGCTTCAGATGCCTTCGCTGTGTCATGTGGAGAGTGGTCACCAGTGTATGCATTCCCACCCCTACCTCTCAGTCCGATGACCATCCAATGGATCATATCGGACAAGGCAGAAGCCATTCTCATTTTACCCTACTGGCCACGCCAGATATGGTTCCCTTATCTCTGATGCCTGGCCCTCGAAGCACCAGTGAAGCTTCACCTGTGTGAAGACCTCCTCTCCAGTACCTCTGGACTCTAGTGCTCACTGCCTGGAAACTGAAAGGGTAGCACTATCCTCATTCGATCTCCCCGCAGAGGTCCAAGAGGTGATCCTCACTTCCCGGTGACCATCCACTCAGAAATTGTATGGATTGAAATGGAAGTGCTTCACCTCATGGTGCTCAGCCCAGCATCTCGATCCTTTCTCCTGCCCAGTACCAAGGATCCTGCAATACCTCACCTCACTCGTTCACAGCGGCCTGAAGACTCAATCCATTAGGGTGCACCTATCAGCTATTGCTGCCTTCCATGCCTACGAACAGGGTGACACCATTACCAAGCTCCCACTACTTGCAAAGTTTATGAGAGGGCTAAACAACATATGCCCACCGACCCGGGCCCGTGAACCCCACTGGGACTTCAACATGGTCCTGAATGAGCTCACGCAGCCGTCATTTGAACCCTTACACACTGCAGAACTCAAGTATGTTTCCTGGAAGACACTATTCCTAATAGCTATCACCTCAGCCAGAAGGAAAAGCAAGCTCCAAGCTCTGGTGGCATACCCACCATGCACGGTACTCTCGCAGGACTGTGCTTCTCTAAGGATGCATCCAAGGTTCATTCCCAAAGTGGCATCCGCCTTCCACATCAATCAGGTCATCAAACTCCCCTCTTTCCGACCTGAGGGAGAGGAACACCTGCACACCATTGACTGTGTAAGGGTGCTGTGCGCCTACCTCCAACGCACAGCGACTCTGCGGAAAGTCTCTCAACTGTTTGTCTCTTACAACCCCAACAAACACGGCCAACCAGTCAGCAAAAGGACACTTTCCCTGTGGATCTCAGCCTGCATCGCCTTCTGCCTGCAGAAGGCAGGAGGGCAGACAACCCCGAGGGTCAACGCTGACCACCTCAGAGCACTGTCCACATCCATTGCGAACCTGCGTGCGGTGTCGGCAGCTGACATCTGTAAAGCCGCAACTTGGTCCTCGATCCACACCTTCCAGAGACACTATTGTCTGGACTTGGACATTGCCCAGGACTCTGCTTTTGGTCAGGCTGTCCTAGCCACAGCATTACGGGATCCACTGCACTGATTTTGCTTTCTGTTGCACATAAGTGACTTGTCATTGTTTTCATGCATTTGCACTGTCGCATTGTTTGCACTCTCACAAAGTTTGTTGTTACACTATTCGCTTGTACTTGCACTATGGTTTGCACTACCCTGTGTTCTGTTTACACAGCCCTCCCTATCAGGATGACTTGACTCCCAATAAAGTCACTTGTCAGTACTTAGTCAGGGTTACGTCTATCATTTCATTAGAAACTTTGAAAGCGGTGGTTCTCCCCCTTCCACAACAAACTTAAGCTTGGAAGGCACCAGGTGTGGCTGACTCATCCTGCTTGTCCTAGGAGAAAGTGAGGTACTTACCTGTAACGGGGGTTCTCCATGAATAACAGGATAAATCAGCCACACCATCCCACTCTCCTCCCCTATCCAGTGGTTGAACTCTCCCGCTCCTGGCTGAAGATCCTCGGCTAGTGAACCACTGGCCAGCTAGGGGTGGGATCAGGGGGTTGGGCTAGTGACTAATGCTCAGAAGGGCAAAGCCCTTCAGGACTATTGGAGAGATATCCATCTCAGTGCCATTGGATGACATCACCAGGTATAGCTGACTTATTCTGCTGTCCACAGAGAACCCCTGTTACAGGTAAGTAACCTCGCTTTACCCCCATCTAGACTATTGCAACCTCCTCCTTGCTGGATTCCCTCTCCCCTTTGGAGGTGTGGTGATGAGGAGTTGTTGAGGACTTTGAAGGTTGTGAAGATGGATTTGAATTTAATGTGTTACTTTATTGGAAGCCAATGCAGTTGTTTGAGAAGAGGTGTAATGTGTTCTGAGGTTTTATTTGGATTGAGTAGGATTCATGCAACAGTGTTGAGTGCAAGTTGGAGAGGGTGGATGGTTGATTTTGGTATGCCTTAAAAGATAATATTACAGTAGACGAAGTGGGGGAAGATGGTTGCTTGAAGGATTGAAGGAAGTCAGGATCGGTCAGTAAATGTTTAAGATGCTTGATCATTTTGAATGGAAGTAAATGCTCTGAGTAAGATTTTGTGCATCTGCTGAGAAAGTGAGGCATTGGTCCAGTGTGACTCCGATGTATCGTATATCTTATTTCACTTGGATTTGAGTGCCATCAATAGCTATGGAAGATGGTGGTTTGAAGCCAAAGTCTGTTGTGATGAACATGGCCTCAGTCGTCTTGAGGTCTATGTTCAAATTGTGTATTTTGAGCCAGCTGCACAGTGGAGAATCAGGTTGTTATGGATATGATGTCTGGATCTGATGTGTTGATAGATGTGTATATCATTACATCATCAGCGTAGATATGGTATAGAATATTGCAAGTCTTCATTACAGAGCATATTGGTTGTACGAAGATGTTAAATAGTAATGATGAGAGGGTTGCGCCTTGTGGGATTCTTTGAGATTGAGGTGGTATTTGTTTGGTCTATTGGGGATTTGTATGATATACGGTGGAATTTGCATGGCCTATTGGGACTATTTTCTTTTGTGCCTTAGTGCTGCGTGGCACCCCAACATCTTATCCTTATACTTTGTGTATAAATTTGTAAGACAGGACAACTTATAAGTAAAAATCAATCTAATTTATTGAACTAGAATACATAGGTCTGCAGCAAATTTAAATCTAACACCATACTGTTATCCTGTGAGGCAGAAAATGACATCACTTGATAGAGAACTCCAGTTACTGTCTGCCCACTTTATATTCTACAAAGCACTATTTTATACATTCACATCACAGTTTTTTCTCTTTTAACCCATTTGTACCTTTTCCCTTATATGGTTATTCCATATAACAGCCTTGGAAATACATTCCTTTCTTTTTCTCTTATATACTGTGCTATTCTGCATCAGTGTGGTTTACATTGAACAAACTGAAATTACATTGAACAGGGCATTATAACGTGGAGATAACTATTTCACAGGGAACATGGGCTATGGAGGGTTAAGTGGCTTGCCCAAGACCACAAGGAGCACCTGTGGGACTAGAAACCCCAGTCCTTCCAGCCCAAGGTTGCTGTTCTCTAGTGGGATTTGAACCCCCGACCTTCCGGCCTGAAGTACCTTGCCCCAACCACTAAGCCACTCCTCCACCCCTTGTTGTTTGGTTCTTGGCAGGGTCTTATCTCTATGTCTGATCTTTAACCTCCCCCCAATTCCTGTCTTTTTCTGGTTTATATGTAGTCATGGTTAAAGCATTCTGTCTGTGATTTGTCTTGTCAGCAGTTTCAAATGTAAATAACATACACACAGAGAGATACAGAGACAGATACAGAGACAATGGTAACATTGTATTATTATACTTACTGAACTGGTAACATTGTCTTTACTCTGAGTAAATACTTCACCTCATATGCTAGTAAGTAGCTTTGTAGACCATCTTGAACATTCTAGTCTGCTAGTTTACAACTTGCCTGTCTAACCTGTGCTACTTTTGATAATAAATTTGCATTCCAGAACCAATCTATACCTAGATTAATACGATTTGCCTGTATGCAACTTCAATGAGAAACAGCCCACTAGAATCTTTCAGTTCTCTCTCACGCACTAGAACTAATTCACTGTCTCTGTGATAGCGCCTACAGTTAGTAAGATGGGATCCCCTATCAGCTTAACTGGCTTCTACTTCCTCTTCTCTTTCTGCCTCTTAATCTCTCATAGTAAGTGAGTGAGTGACGGCAGATAAAGACCAGCATGGTCCATCTAGTCTGCCCAGCAAGATGGCAAGAGTAGGTGCACCTTTCGCTCTGTGCAGGCCACCCCTCCCCATGTTTTTGTTTAGGGGTGAACCCACCACTCCATGTAGGACACCCTTATTTGTTGAGACGCTAGATAGTTCAGAAGTTAGATGGTACTGTTTATTTTGCTTTTATCCTGTTGCTGTAAAGGGATCTACTGTGTTTGACCCATGACGTTTTGAATTCCATCACCGTGTTTGCCCCCACCACTTCCATCGGGAGGGCATTCCAAGCATCCACCACCCTTTCAGTGAAGAAATATTTCCTGACATTGCCTTTCAATTTACCACCTTGCAGCTTCATGTTATGCCCTCTAGTTTTACAGCTTCCCCGTCTTTGGAAGAGCTTTGTTTGTTCATCATTTCTCTTTAAGTATTTAAAGGTCTGAATCATATCTCCCCTGTCCCTCCTCTCCTCCAAAGTGTACATGTTTAGGTCTTCAAGTCTCTTCTCATAAGGCTTCTGATGCAGGCTCCAAATCATTTTGGTCGCCTTTCTCTGAACAGTTTCGTCTTTTTACATCTTTTGCAAGATATTGGCTCCAAAATTGAACACAGTATTCCAAGTGAGGCCTCACCAGTGACTTGTACAGTAGCATAAGTACCTCTTCCTTTCTGCTGGTAATCCCTCTTTGTATGCAGCCCAACATCCTCCTCGCTTTTGCCACCGCCTTGTCGCACTGTTTTGCCACCTTGAGATCATCAGAGATAATCACACCAAGGTCTTTCTCCTGAACCATGCATACCAACCTCTCACCCCCTATCGTGTACTTTTCCCTTGGATTTCTGCTACCCAAGTGCATGACACTGCACTTTTTCACATTAAA
Source organism: Ichthyophis bannanicus (assembly GCA_033557465.1). NCBI lineage: Eukaryota > Metazoa > Chordata > Amphibia > Gymnophiona > Ichthyophiidae > Ichthyophis > Ichthyophis bannanicus. Next base: position 58,468,552 of record CM066031.1, on the reverse strand, counting down.
TCATAGTTGCCAAGCATTAGACCAGTCTTCCAGCTTTTGTAGATCTTTTCTCATGTTAACCACTCCCTCGGGGGAGTACACTCTGTTGCAAATTTTTGTGTCATCTGCAAAAAGACAGACTTTTCCATTCAGTCCTTCAGTAATATCACTCACAAATATATTGAACAGTGCCAGGCCCAGGACCGAACCCTGAGGCACCCCGCTAATCACCTTCCTCTCATCCGAGTGAGCTCCATGTACCATCACCTTCTGTTGTCTGTCAGTCAACCAATTTCTAATCAAGTTTACTATCTTGGGACCCATTCCCAAGCTACTGAGTTTATTGACAAGCCTCCTATGAGGAACAGTATCAAAGGCTTTGCTGAAATCCAGATAGATGACATCCATTGCATGCCCCAGATCTAGTTCCTTGGTCACCAAATCAAAGAACTCAATCAGATTTGTTTGGCAAGACCGTCCTTCGGTAAAACCATGTTGCCTTGGATCTTGCAACCTGTTGGTTTTGAGAAAGTTCACTATTCGCTTTTTCAGGAGCGCCTCCATTACTTTTCCTGCCACCGAGGTAAGGCTTACGGGCCTGTAATTTGACACTTCTTCCCTGTCACCACTTTTGTGTAGAGGTACAACATTAGCCATTCTCCAGTCCTGAGGAACCACTCCTGTTTCCAAGGATCTGTTGAAGACATCCTTTAACGGCCCTGCAAGAACCTCTCTGAGCTCTTTCAGTATCCTGGGATGTATCTCATCTGGTCCCATGGCTTTGCCCACTTTCAGTTTAGCAAGTTGTTCTAACACCTCATCTTCTGTGAATGGTGTGGTATCTACTTCATTCCTATTTTTATATTTGGGAGTCACAGCTGGTCCATCTCCAGGATCTTCTTTAGTAAAAACAGAGCAGAAGTATTTGTTTAGCAATTTTGCTTTTTCAGTGTCACTTTCCACGAGTCCTTTCCCAGCACTTCTGAGTCCTGCAATTCCACCTCTGATCTTCTTCCTTTCCTGAATATACCTGAAGAAAGTTTTGTCGCCACCTTTAACATCTTTAGCCATCTTTTCCTCTGCCTTTGATTTTGCTATCCTTATTTCTCTTTTTGACTCTTTGAGCTTGATCCTGTATTCATTTCTGTGTTCTTCTGTTTGGAAGCTTTTGAATTTTGCGAAAGCTGTGTTTTTTGCCTTTATTTGAGCAGCCACCTCTTTGGAAAACCAAATAGGTTTCCTTCTCCTCTTGTTTTTATTTATTTTTCTTACATATTTATCTGTTGCCCCTTTTATTGCCGCCTTTAGTTTAGTCCATTGCAATTCCACTTCCCTTATCTCCTTCCACCCCTTTATCTCCTCCTTTAAGTACTCCGCCATTTTATTGAAGTCAGTGTTTTTGAAGTTTAGGACTTTGAGCTTGCTATGATTGGCCTGTACCATGGCTTTTATCTCAAACCACACCGTGTGATGGTCGCTGTTGCTCACAGGGGCATTCACGCAGACATTCGACACATTATCACTGTTGGTGAGCACTACATCCAGCGTTGAGCTTTCCCTGGTTGGTTCCATCACCATTTGTCTAAGTAATGCATCTTGGAGAGCATCCACAATTTTTTTGCTTCTTTCCAGATGTGCAGAAGGAGTAATCCAATCCACATCAGGTAGATTAAAGTCACCCAATATGATTGCTTCCCCCTTTGTTGCTATCTTGGCAATATCTATAATCAATTTGTTATCTCTCTCTTCAATTTGAGTCGGAGGTCTGTAGACTACAGCAATATGGATGACAGTGCCATCTCCTCTTTCCAACGCAATCCAGAGCGCTTCTTCTTTTCCCCATGTTCCCTGCATTTCAGTAGCTTTAATACTGCTTTTGACATGCAAGGCTACTCCTCCTCCTTTTCCATTTTCTCGTTCTCTTCTGAATAGATTATAGCCAGCTATGGCTATATCCCAATCATGCGATTCATTAAACATGTTTCTGTAATGGCCACGATGTCCAAATCCGTTTCCACCATTAGGGCTTCCAGGTCTGGAATTTTTTTGGCTAAGCTTCGAGCATTTGTGCTCATTGCTTTCCAGCATTTACCTGGCTTGTGTGTATTTTGCATTGATTTTATTCTGCCCACTTCTTCCCACTTGTTTTTGATGTGTGGTTTAAGAGTGTGGCTGTTTCTGATGTTGTTCTGCTTTTGCAGGGGGTGGCATGCAGATGTTGACCTTCCACATCCGTCACCCCCTTTTCCTAGTTTAAATGCATATCCACATACTGCCTTAATTTTTCACTTAGGTTTCTTTTCCCTGCGACAGAGAGATGTAGTCCATCAGCACAGTATAGTCTCTTGTTGGTCCATCTGTTGCCCCAGTTGCCAATACATCTGAATCCTTCTTGTTTGCACCAGGTCTGGAGCCATGTATTAAAGCTGTTAATGCGATGCAGCCTTTTTGTCCCCTTACCAAGAACAGGTAGAACTTCTGAGAATGCAACAGTGTTAACAATGGGCTTGAGTTTCTCTCCCAGAGATTGGAAGTCCTTTTTGGCTGTAGAGGCACTGTTTCTAGCCAGGTCATTTGTGCCCAAGTGGATAATAACATCAGGTTTGGAGTGCTCACTTTTTGCGCTAAGTATTTCAACAACTTGGTTTGTATTCCTGCTGGCTGAAGAGCCTGGTAGGCACATGACAATCTTCTCTCCTTTGAACTGTGTTCCCAAGTTGGTGCCTCTGATGATGGAATCTCCAAGTAGTAATAGTTTTCGGTTTGGTGAGGTTTTCTTCATATTTGGTGCTTTAGCAGGAGATTGGGCATTGTCTGACTCATTTAAGGGCCCTTCAGTTTCTTTGGATTGGGCATCCTCATTAGCCAAGGCAGAGAAGGCATTTTGCAGGGATGTCTCTGCGTTACAGGTCGCAATCTTCCGGAATCTCTTGCGCTCTATCCCCTGAGTTCAACCAGATACCTATACTACATAACCATGGAAAAAGATGGACAGGTATACCTAAGCACAGCTATAATTGGGACTCTCACTCACATCACCCACATCTAATACACATTCCACTCCAACACTCGACGAAAGCCAAACAGGACGAAAGCCTCTACCCACAGAGTTTAAAATGTTCCCTCATCAACTCCCGCTCAATTCGTAAGAAGTGGCCGGTGATTGCAGACACAATTTCCCTTCATAACCTTGATATTCTCATGGTTACTGAAACATGGCTTTCTTCGGAAGACAATATCCTACTCCACCAGCTCCTTCCATCAAATTTCTCAGTGTTTACTAGTCACAGACATAACAAGCGAGGAGGGGGCATGCTCATCCTCACCAGGTCAGACCTACATTTCCAGCTAGTCGATGCCACTAGCACCGACCACCTAGAATTAGTCTCTATCTCCAACAAGCTATGCTCTATAAACCTTCTATATAGAGCGCCTTCAGCCTCCCCAGACGATCTCCCAGCCATTATAAACCTAGCATCCAACATCCAGAATCCTAATACCCCAAATTGGATTGTAGGTGATTTTAACCTGCCAGCGCTCCAAGATAGCCAGTCATCAGCCTTCCTCGAAGCTCTCGATACTCTTGGATACCAACAATTAGTGAACGAACCTACTCATGTGAAGGGAAACACTCTTGACCTTGTCTTTGCCCCACAGTCAGTGTATGACCAATCATACAACACCGCGATGTCTATATCTGCTGTACCGTGGTCAGACCACAAACTTATTACCTTCCAGATTCCTACTCACAACAGGCAATCAAAGATCAACAGTGCTCCAAGCAACAGCTCTAGATCTCTGGCTAGAAGCTTCTTTCCACTCAACAGGGATCATATCCTTGCCAGAACGTGCTCTCTTCGTAATGAGACCTCTCTAAATCTGGAAGATCTAATCACTTGCTGGAACAGTAGTCTCAATGCGATAGCGCTACGTCCACCACTCAGCAGGCCGCTTAGGAAAAGAGCTTCTGCACCATGGTACACAGAGGAGCTGAGACTATCACTCTCCCGACTACGGAGTCTTGAGAAACGCTGGCGTCGGTCACGCTCCATGGCAGACCAGGCAGCTTACATCTATCAGCTATCCGTCCACCGCAAGGCCATCACAGAAAGAATGAAACAGTACCACACAGACACCCTGAAGCGTGCATTAAACAAACTTCATGATTTGTTTAATTTAGTCAAGACCCTCTCTAAAGAACCAGCTCCTGAAAAGCATTGTGAGATCCATCCTCAGGAGTTTGCAGTTTACCTACAATCCAAGCTTACACAGACAAACAAACATTCAATAGAATTTGCCCCCACGGTCCAAGATTGCCCAACATCTCTAACCATTTTTTCTACGCCTGCCAAGAAGCGAATTAAAGATTTGATCATGTCTCTCAATTCCACCACTGCACAGACAGATCCTTGCCCAGCTTTCTGGATAAAGGAACTGTGCAGTGAATTCAACTCAATAATAACCAGAATAATAAACCTGTCTTTCACCTCTGGTACGTTCCCCTCTGCCCTCAAGCAAACATCTATCAGACCGCTTCTAAAAAATAGTAAGTTAGATCCTCAAAGGGTAGACTCCTACAGACCCATCTCAAGTATTCCTTTTCTCACAAAGCTAATTGAAAAAGAGGTACAATGTCAATTACAAGACCACATCAATGCTGCTGCTCCGCTGGATCCTTGCCAACATGGTTTCAGAGAGTCACTCGGTGTAGAAACACTCCTTACCACCCTCCTCAATAATGTAATTTCTGGTATCGAAAACATCCGGCAGGGATTTGCACTCGTGTTCCTGGACATTTCCGCAGCTTTCAATTCCGTAAGTCATGAGCTCCTCCTAATACGGCTAAAAGAGAAAGGCGTCAGTGGAACTGCACTTGAATGGTGCAGATCATACTTGTCCAGAAGATGGAAACACGTTCAATCCGGTGGAGCGATATCAGAACCATTTCACCAAGGTCAGGGGGTTCTACAGGGATCCTCCCTCTCTGCTTTGTTGTTCAATATATACATGCAACCCATTTGTAAGATCATCCAGTCTTTCAATGTAAGTTGCATGGTATATGCGGATGATGTCCTGCTCTATATGCCGTTCGACATAGACAAATTGGACCTATCCCCCCTGACCAATTGCATCAGTGCCATATCGGAATGGCTTATGTCACAAAACCTCAGGATTCAACATAAGAAGAAAGAGGTGCTCTTCATGTCAAAGAACCCAAATTTTAGCCCTCCACAATACTTGAAAGTGAAAGAAGCTGATCTACAAACAAAACCCACAATACGGTACTTAGGTGTTACACTTGATCAAAACCTTGACATGAAGGCACATATTGACGATGCAAAAAGTCATTGATTATAGAACGTTGAGTTCTATGCTCGTAGACGCAGCAAATGCTGAAGCAATATTGTGTATCAAATAACCATGCATGAATAAACCAAAAAATTGTTTTTACTTATTTTTTATGTCGGGCCCCCCCGGCAAGAGAGAAAAGGGGAGAAACCTTCTCTCTCCGCTCCGGGAAGTCCCTTTTTCTAATACTTAATAAAAATAGTGAGCAATCACTTATCTCAATGCAAGCAACTTTACCCTTACAGAGAATCATGTCTCGCTATCATTGAGATAAGTGATTGCTCACTATTTTTATTAAGTATTAGAAAAAGGGACTTCCCGGAGCGGAGAGAGAAGGTTTCTCCCCTTTTCTCTTCATGCATGGTTATTTGATACACAATATTGCTTCAGCATTTGCTGCGTCTACGAGCATAGAACTCAACGTTCTATAATCAATGACTTTTTGCATCGTCAGTACCTGGTATGGTCATTGATTTTTGAGGTTCTTTTGGGACTTTATGAAGGCACATATAGCTAACACTGTAAGAGCTATATACTACAAGATCCGTTCACTCAGACATCTTCGCCCCTTGCTTGAACCAGAGGATTTCCGTACCATCTACCAGGCTCTGATCATGCCTCACTTTGATTATGCTAATGTCATTTTACTAGGCCTCCCTCAATCCACTTTGAATCCCTTACAGCTCGCAATGAATAGCGCAGCGAGGGTTCTCCATGGGGCATCTAGGAGTGACCATCCTATACAGGCCAGGATCATCTTCAAGACATTGCTACTGACCTTCAAAGCGGTAAATAGTCTCTCCTCCACATCATTCACTGAACTCATCAAACCCATAACCCCGAATAGATCAAGAAGATCAACAGCATTAAATATGCTAATGATTCTTCTAGAACTTACAAGATGCACCGCATCAGCAGCAAACAGGGCTTTCAGTCTCCGTGCACCAAAACTCTGGAACGCATTGCCAACAAACATTAGAGCAATCACTAACCTAATTCAATTTAGAAAGGCCCTCAAACATTACTTATTCCTCAAATACTTCCCAGCGAGCACAGAAGCACGTCCCCTCTCCATTAGTTATAGCGACACCAAATCACCTAGTGAGCCAGGATACCTCATGTAGTAAGGTGTCCTTTGACCATTAATTATGTGTTTATATTTTCTGTAACTCGAAGATGTAAATAGTTATCCTCGCAATCCAAGTTTACTGTCCTGTTATTTGTAATTACCTTGTTATCCAAGTTTTATGATCCTGTTTACTGTAAACTCAGACACATGTTTTTTGTCTGAATTTGTGTTCGATGTAAACTGCGCTAATGTCGAATAGTGCGGTATATAAAAAATGTAAATAAATAAATAAATGTCCTGCTCAGGACTCTCAGCACACAAACATCACCTGTATGTCCACCTACCCCATTGTCCTGCATGTTGAATGAGGTACACACAGTTGACACTGCACTACAGCATCTGGAACGTCACCAAGCATGTCCTGTGTATTGAGAAACACAAGGCAAACATACATATGTCATGTCAGAGCTGTGCAACAAACACACCAGCCTCATGTCCCCATCTCCCATAACCCCCTAGACCCGTCACAGTCTGGCAGTTCCCCATGTCACTGCACCTAATTGTCATCTCCCACACACGCCACTGACGTGTCCCTGGCCAGGTCCAAGGGCCTGTAGTCTGTCCTTCCCCTCTGGGACATGTCTGCTGCCCTCCAGACCATTGACCACAACCGTCACTGTGCTAACCTGTACATGTGCGTCCCAAAGGTCTTGGTACAAGCCTGCCATCCACACATGTCTCCCATATCACCCTCAGTGTGTGTTCCTGTGAGCCCACCTCCCCTGCTAACCCTGTCCCAGGAGCTGTACGAATGGGATATATGCAGGGGCTGCTATATTCCCCTGGGCCCATACCCGGTTTCCTGGTGCAGCAGGCACATCCCGTCTTTCCCTAGCAGCTGTACGTTGATGTGTTCCAAAGATATCTCACCAAGCATGAGCTATGTGTGGCAAACCACACCATGACATCAGTGTCCTCCCTCATATTGCTAGCTGCAGGTACCCCTGCTTCATGAATTGCGCATGGCTACGATATGACATCGGCCCATCGCCCCTAGACCCCCCCCCAAGCCTTACACTGTCTGTGCTTAGGTTGGATACACCTTCTGTCAATGTGGTTGTCAAGGTAGCAGGTATCCATGACTCCCCGCTACCCTTCCCCACACATACCTATCATGTAGCGCAGGCCTGCGGTGTCCCCCTAGATAACATCAGCAATATACATCACCTGCCACCCTGGTCACTGAAACCTACACCAATCTGGTCTGGGTCAAAACCATCTATGTCTGCACAAAGGTGTGCAACACTGTGCTGCATGGCCGAGCTACCAACAGTATCCATCTGACAGTAACACTCCTCCTGTCACGACACCCCACAGGCCCCAGACAACTTCAAGACGCACCTGTGGAACTACATGTGGAGGCACACTGTGTTTGGCTTGTACCGTGATCCGCATAACCCAGGTATCACAAATGTGATTACCACTAATGAGCATGTAAACACTGCTGACACCTGTATGCATCGCTATACCGAGACGCGTAATACACAGTCCCTGCTCATCAGTGCATACAATCCATTCAATCCCCTCATAACCCCCAAATGGCATCCCCACACGTCAAACCAACTGGTCCCATATCTGGGCCTCACACACATTGTGAATGTGGGACCACACATGTGTCACCTTGCAGCACCCAACGCCTGGAACCAACTACCTGTGGCTGCAGGGCAGCCACCAGAACAAACAACTCAAAGTCCTGCGTGTTAGCCCACCACATCACCTAAGCCTATTAACCGTGACAACATTGATCACCTCCACCCGCGGTCGTCCTCTGCCCACACCGTCTGTGTCAGCATTTGGACCACAGTCCAAGTTCATATGGCCAGGCATTGTGTCAGCAATGTCAGTGCAGTGCTGTGTATGACCAGTAGTGCAATATCAATGCTCAGTAGTAGCAGTAGTACAGGTATCTGTACAAAAGTGAAATGCAAACACATCCAGTACTCACATGAAAATAGCTCCCCAATCAGTTGGCGCCTGAGTGCTGCGCCCTCTCGTGTGTCAGCACGGCCACATACAGGGGGGCACGTTGGATCGTCGTCAAGATCCTCATTAATGTCGACATCGATACCGTGCCTGAGAGCAATGTTGTGCAGGATGCAACAGGCAAAAATGATCTCTGCCACTGTCACGGGCTGGTATTGTAAGGCCCCCCCAGTCCTATCCAGACACCTGAAGTGACTTTTCAATATGGCAAAGGTGCGCTTGATGACAGAGGGACTGGAGGCATGGGCCTCATTGTACCTCCGCTCTGCATGTGTCCGTGGTAGATGCACAGGGATTAGTAACCAAGTCCAACACCCATATCCTGCGTCACCTGCGGAAAGAGATGTAGAACGTTAAACCAGTAGCTGATGTCCACACCCATGCACACATGAATGTAGGTGCAGACCCACAGTACCTACAGGTCAGACAGAAACATAAGGGAACATATGATGGGACACAACCACTATGCGCCAGTGTCTGGAGGTGTGAGGTACAGAGCAAGGGGGAGGTGGACGGGGTGCAACCAACATTAACCTGAACCGCAAAAGACACATGGGCAGACACCAGAGGCCGAAAGGTGTTGGCGCCAGGCCGCAGCACATCATAGACACACATGCAACGCACCATGTACAAGGGCAGGGATACACACGTGTGCAATACGTGACAGTCATGCTATTCCCCACAAACAGACCATGCAATGGGAAACCTTACCCCACCATGATAGGCAGGATGGCATAGACAGAACCACACAGGTGATTAACAGGAAGCATGCATGTGTGTGGTACAGTGCCAACAGAAACACACAATGCCAAAGGGCTTGAAACATCAAATGTCAGTGTGACACCAACACACAGCACCGCAACACAGAAGACCTGGCGCCAACACCCCCCCCCCCCCCCAGGAAGTACGCACACACACACCCCGGGACACACGTCAAAGTCACACATGTGTGCTGGCAGATAGCAGGGGTATACAGTGTGCATGTCAGTGATGACAAATTCCCACCCAGCAGGACACAGTCCTCGAATTCTCCAGCCTCAAAATGACAGAATAGTGCCAAGTGACACAGGATATAGGTGTCATGGGTGGACCCTGAAAACCGTGAGACCACATTCAGAATACGCATACTGTGATAAGGAAGCTTATCATAGCTCAGGAAGGAGCTATAGAAAAGGTGAAGTGACTCTGAACAAGCAACCTGTCAGTTCTGGTAGAAATATGAAAACAGAATTTTGCCATAAAAGACTACCAGTCCCAGAATGCACCAGGTTTCCAACAGCCATTAGAGGAGCTGAAGTGAGGAAGCGTGTGTTCAATCAGGAGGGCTATGAGGTAATCCCTAAGCACTCATCTCAAAGGGCAGGGCCTGATTCAGCACAGCTGCGCTGTGTTAGGGAGGATCACTCATCTAAGCAGAATAAGAGTAGAGTTTATTCTACAGATGACCATCTTCATGTTCACCTTGGATATCCAGAGAATTGTCCTCAGTATCCTGAGAATCAGCTTGAGTTTGATCCTCAGTTTCATCTGAAGGATCATCAGAAGCAGAAGCCAAACCGGACGGACAGAGAGGGAAAGAGAGCCTTTGGAAGAAGGAAGAGAAAAGCCTTTGAGAAGTCTAGAAGAGTCCAAAGCAGTACGTATACTGGGAGGTATTCCAAGGGCCAGCATACACCATTGGACTGGGGAAAGCCAGAGGAATGGTGCTGCAGAGCTAGGAATCACCAGAGGCTACCTGTGAGGGAGACGGCTGCACGTGGAAGGGACCCTAAGACCTGTGCCAGAAGGTATGTGAAGAGAGATCCAGTATCCAGGGATCTGGATTGGAAGGCTGGACATAAGAACTGGACTACATACTGGCCAGGCTATATAGAGAGGAGCTCTAGCAGCAATGGAAGCTCAGGTATGAACACTGATCTATGCCCTAGCTATAACCTTGAAAGACAGCAGGGAAACAAGTATTCTCCTGAAAATGCTCCATTGAGAGATTCATCTGTGCCAATCCATGATATTGAACCCATGCTTGTTGAACAAGGGGAATAATAGCAGATGAGGATCCTGTTTATATGGACTGCTCTCTATCTAAACTCCGTTGGTAGCTTTCTGTTATAAAGTACAGCAACCATCACAAAGAAATACAAATTTGTTCTTTAATCTACTCAGAAAAGCTCCTGAAGCAGGATTTGACCCACACAGTGGAAGGCAAGCCAGCTAAGGGGTTTCAGCTGGTAACTGCTAGCAATTAAGCCTTACCTAATTGCTTGTGAGCTAGGAGAGAATCACTTCTGTATCTATGTGAGAAGTAATCAGAAGTTAACCTGAAAAGAACAGTTTGTTTCTTGCTCTGTGGCTTTTCATTTTGTTGTTTTCCTGATTTTGACTTTGTTTTTCCAAGATAACACTGAAAGCAAGTAACCTAATTTATGTGCTACCAAGCATATCTGTGTTGGGAGAAATAACCCCATAAATAAATATCTTATTGGCTTTACCCAAGAGCACAACTAAATTATTGTCAGCAGCTGTGTCTGGTGTGAATGAACTACATTGCCCACAATACCTTGCAGATCATATAGATATATGCACTTGACAAGACTGTGAAGATTCTCACCCAGGCAGCCGTCTGACAATACCTGCATCATATACAACCTGAACATTCAGGGAGTGGTAGTGTTTGCAGTTGCGGAACACTGCCTCCCTGTCTCTGGGTGGGAACAGGGCAACATGTGTGCATTCAATTGCTCCCATCACGTGTGGTAACCCGGCAAATGCCTCAAAGGCCTGGTTCAGGGCCCCCCACTGTTGCCTAGTGTTGGGAAATGAAATGTAATTCCCAACCCGGCTGACCATGGCACGCAGTACTTGGTGGAGACAGCGAGAGAAGGTGGGGCGGCTCATGCCACCCACTGCGGTCACAGATGACTGGAAACAGCCAGAGGCAAAGAAATGTAGGGCACCAAGGAGCTTGACCAAACCCGGTATGGCATGTGACCGACCAGTCAGGGGCTCGATGTCAGGTCTCAGATCCTCAAAGAGCTCCCTAATAGCCCCTGTGCTCAGGCGGTAGAGGGAGATGACCTGGTCCTCACGCATGTCCTGGAGCCGGGCCTTGTGCCTTTAGAGGTGAGGCTGGTGAGCTTGCAACTCGGCACGTCTCCTGCGCCATGCCTGCACAGGACCTGCCTGGCCTGCCCCCACAGCCGCAGGTCGGTTTTGGAGCGGGCCTGCACCCCCACCCTGTGCCCCGGCCCCATCGACACCATCTCCCTTGTCAGGCAACCGCAAGCCATCCACATCCCCCAGTGTACCTGCTGCAATCACAAAGGCCATCATAGCAGCCACTACACACCTTACCCTCTCACCTCCCCACCGAACGCTATCCCTGCCACTTTCCTCCGCCACGAAACACCGACCCAGCCACACACCACGCCCACCACCCACTAACCTTACCACCCAGCAACCGTGCCACCTACTTCCCCCACCACCCCGGTCACCTCCCCCCTCCCCCCCACCAACTGTGCCACCTACCTCACCCACCACACACCACCCCTGCCACCTCATAAGAACATAAGAACATAAGACATGCCATACTGGGTCAGACCGAGGTCCATCAAGCCCAGTATCCTGTTACCTCCCCCCACCAACCGTGCCACCTACCTCACCCACCACACACCACCCCTGCCACCTCCCCCCCCTCCTCCCCACCAATCATGCCACCTACCTCACCCACCACACACCACCCCTGCCAACTGCCTCCCCCACCACTCACCAACCGTACCAACCATACCACCCACCTCACCACCACCACCACCCACCAACTGTGCCACCTACCTCACCCACGGCTCACTAACGCAGCTACCTACCACCTTCACCGCTCAACAACCCTGCTACTCTCTACGCCTAACCTGCCTCTGACCCTTCCTTCGCGCCCACAACATTAACACATGCCCCCAACCTCGCTCGCCAGCACTAAACCCTCAGCGTGTACGTTTGTGCGTTACTTACATAGAAACATGATGACAGAAAAAGACCACATAGCCTATCTAGTCTGTCCTTCCATATCAACAACTACAGCAGTCCCCTTTTTACCTTTAGAGATCCTCTGTGTTTGTCCCATGCTTTTTTGAATTCAGTTACTGTCCTCATCTCTACCACCTCCACTGGGAGACTATTCCATGGATCCACTGCTCTTTCCGTAAAGAAATATTTCCGCATATCCAGGGGTTATCTGTGAAGCTACAGACTGGTGAGCCTGACGTCAGTACCAGGAAAAATGATAGAATCCATCATAAAGAACAAAATTGCTGAACATGTAGATAGTCATGGCTTAATGGGAGACAGCCAACATGGCTTCAGACAAGGAAGATCTTGACTAATTAATCTGTTATGTTTTTTTGAAGGTGTGAATAAACAGGTAGACAAAGGTGAGTCGGTTGATACATTGTATTTAGACTTTCAGAAAGCCTTTGACAAAGTCCCTCATCAGAGACTTTTGGCAAAACTAGAGTCATGGGATAGGAGGCAGTGTACTATTGTGTATCAAGAACTGGTTAAAAGATAGAAAGCAGAGGGTAGAGCTAAATGGCCAATTTTCCCAATGGAGAAAGGTGAATAGTGGTGTATCCCAGGGATCTGTGCTGGGTCCGCTGCTTTTTGACATATTCATAAATGACCTGGAAAAGGGAATAATGAGTGAGGTTATCAAATTTGCAGATGAGACAAAACTATTTAAAGTTGTTAAAACCCATCAGAATTGTGGAAAATTGCAAGAGGATCTTGAAAAATTGGAAGACTGGGCATCAAAATGGCAGATGAATTTTAATGTGGGCATGTGCAAAGTTATGCACCTAGGGAAGAACAACCCAAACTATGGTTACACGATGCAGGGTTCCACATTAGGAACCACCATCCAGGAAAAAGATTTAGGCATCATTGTGGATAACATGCTAAAACCCTCTGTCCAGTGTGCAGCGGCAGCCAAGAGAGCAAATAGAATGCTAGGTATCATAAGGAAAGGAATGGAAAATAAAACAAAGGATATTATAATACCTCTGTATCATTCCATGGTGCGACCGCACCTTGAATATTGTGTGCAATTATGGTCTCTGTATCTTAAAAAGGATATAGCATTATTAGAAAAGGTTCAGAGAAGAGCCACCAAAATGGTAAAGGGGATGGAAGGATAACCCTATGAAGAAAGGCTAAAAAGGTTAGGGCTATTTAATCTGGAAAAAAAGACAGCTGAGGGGAGATATGATAGAAGTCTATAAATTAATGAACAGAGTGAAACGGGTAAACATAGATCGATTATTTAGGTTATGAGAATTTAGAAAGACTAGGGCACATGCGATGAAGCTACATGGTAAACTATTTAAGACAAATAAGAGAAAATATTTTTTCACTCAGCATGTAATCAAACTTTGGAATTTGTTACCAGAGGATGTAGTAAAGGTTGTTAGTGAAGCTGGGTTTAAAAAAGGTTTGGACAAGTTCCTGGAGGAAAGGTCCATAAACCATTATTAAAAAGGGACCCAGGATATCAATGCTTGACCCAGTACAAGCATTTTGGAATCTGTGTCTTTTGGGGAAACTGCTAGGTACATATGACCTGTTGGAAACAGGATACTAGGCTTGATGGACCTTGGTCTGACCCAGTATGGCATATCTTATGTTCCTATGTTCTTATGAGTAAGATTTTGTATGTGTGTTGAGAAAGTGAGGCATTGGTCAAGTGTGACACCAAGGTATCTTATATCTTATTTCAGTTGGATTTGAGTGCCATCAATAGTTATGGAAGATGGTGGTTTGAAGCTAATGTCTCTTGTGATGAACATGGCCTCTGTCATTTTGAGGTCTGTGTTCAAATTGTGTATTTTCAGCCAGTTTCAGACTGGAGAAGCAGATTGTTCCTGGGTATGATGTCTGGATTTGATGCGTTAATAGATGTGTTTATCATTACATCATCAGCATAGATATGATATAGGATGTTGCAAGTCTTTATTACAGAGCATACTGGTTGTACAAAGAGGTTAAATAGTAATGATGAGAGGGTCAAGACTAGTGGAACTCCTTGAGATTGGAGTGGTATTTGTTTGGTCTATTGGGGCTTTGCATGATATAGGGTGGAATTTGTATGGTCTATTGGGACATTTTTCTTTTGTGCCTTAGTGCTACGTGGCACCCCAATATGCTATCCTTATAATTTGTGTATAAATTTGTAAGACAGAACAATGTATAAGTAAAAATCAATCTAATTTATTGAACTAGAATACACAGGTCTGCAGCAAATATAAATCTAACACCATATTGTTATCCTGTCAGGCAGAAAATGACATCACTCGATGCAGAACTTCAGTTACTGTCTGCCCACTTTACATTCTACAAAGCACTATTTTATACATTCACGACCCAGTCTTTTCTCTTTAACCCATTTGTCCCTTTTCCCTTATATGGTTAGTCCTTACAACAGCCTTGAAAATACATTTCTTTCTTTTTCTCTTGTTGTATGGTTCTTTGCGCGGTCTTATTTCTATGTCTCATGTCCTTTAACCCCCCCCCCCCCCCCCAATTCCTGTCTTTTTCTGGTTTATATGTAGTCATGGCTAAAGCATTCTGTCTGCAATTCGTCTTGTCAGCTGTTTCCCTTGATTAGATTGAGTAGTAGCAAAATTGCCTGTTGGTGCATTCTGCAACAGTTATCTTCATGAGCTATGAGTCTGTAGAAAGTCAACGCAGAAGAGGAAGGCAGCAATGAGATGGATCAACAGAATACGAGCAGATATGGATGCCATTCTATCAACTATGAGCCACCGAACATGGTTATGAAAACTACCCGGAGGGTCGCCGTGAATGGACACTGACTCCACAGTACTTAAGAACAATAAACTTGGGGATTAGGTGCAAGGCCCTGGAAACATCTGGTTCTTGTTCCAGGCTCTGAATGTCGTTAATATTTCCTCTCTCTTTGCTGGAATGGGCAACCATTTTTACTCAAACAATCTTCATGGGCTTCGGTGATAGAACCTCCTCCTTCTTCCACCATTAGAAGAGAAGCCGAGCTCCAGCACTTACCAGGCAAAAGTCAAAGCTACCCCCATGGGCTGGACAGGGTGGGAAGGAGCCAGGGCTAGAGCTGGTGCTGTGGAGAGGGGCAGGAGAATGGCTGCAGGGCTTCTGGCTAGGGTCTGGCTTTTTCTAAACACTTGCTTGGAAGGTCTGCCTGTATATATTATTTATTTATCTTAGCATTGCTAGAGTGCCTTACTCCCAGCGTGCCATCAGGTCCACGATAGGCATACCCCAACGGCGCTTCACCTGCTTGAAGCCTTCCTGGCTGAGCTCCCACTCACTCTGATCCACCTTGTACCTGCTAAGGTAATCAGCCATGACGTTCTCCCCCCCTGCCATGTGTTGCGCCGACAGGGCTAATAGATGAACCTCGGCCCATAGAAATAAGCTTCCTGCTTCCTCTTCCAATAGAGGGCTGCTCGTGCCTCCTTGCCAGTTGATATACGCCACAGCTGTCACAATGTCTGAAAGAACTCTGACCACCCTCCTGTGAACCCAGCACAGGAATGCTCTGAGAGCCAGGATCACTGCTTGCAACTCCAATCTGTTTATGGGTCATTGGGACTCCTGAACCCTCCAGAGTCCCTGGGCAAAGTGACCCTCGCAGTAGGCTCCCCAGCCCGACAGACTCGCATCCGTCATTACCTGTATCCACTGAGGAACTTCGAGGGGCATTCCCCTCTCCAGATTTCCCGGAGCAAGCCACCACTGAAGGGTCTCCTTGGTCGCCAGGGCACAGGGGAGCGACATCGACAAGGGCTGTCTTTGATGGGACCAGCACTGTAGAAGAGACCGCTGGAGCGGACGCATATGCGCCCTGGCCCAGGGAACCAAGTCTAGCGTAGCTGCCCTGATCCCCAACACCTGCAGATAGTGCCAAGCCAAGGGCGCCTCCCGAGCCATAGACTCGCACTCCAAGCGTCGGAGGTCTCTTGCCCTCTGAACTGGCAAGAACACTCTGCCCGAGAGCATGTCAAAAGGAGCCCCCAAGTATTTGATTTCCTGAGCGGGCACCAATCTGCTCGTACCCCCCCTTCCTGCTAGTACCCCCCCTTGATATTGTTACTGGATTTTGTTTTTTACTGCCTGTTTGTTGGTGTCCTGTCTCTCCCTGACTGTTTTGTTTTTGGCCTTTTAAATATTCTTATTTTAGTTACTTGGTTTTACTTCTGTGTACTGCCTTGTTTAGCTTTCCTATTATTTATGGCGTTCTTTTCTATAGTTTGCAGTGTGGACCTTTTTATTGTACACCGCTTTATGCTTTGGCCACAGCGGTCTATCAAATGTTTTAATAAAGATAAAGATAAAAGATAGATTTGCCAGATTGATCACCCACCCTAAACTTCAGAAGAAACTGACTACTCTGTCAGTTGCTTTCAGACACTCCTCTTTGGACTTGGCCCTGATCAACCAATCTTCCAGGTAGGGATGGACTAGAATCCCTTCTTTGCGTAAAGCTGTCGCCACTACCACCATTTCTTTGGTGAAAGTACATGGTGCCGTTGCTAAACCGAACGGCAAAGCTTGAAACTGAAAGTGACCCACTGGGACCGTGAAGCGCAGGAACTGCTGATGTGACTCTCTGATGGGAATATGTAAATATGCCTCCATGAGGTCAAGAGAGGTTAGAAATTCTCCCTGCCTTACCGCCACAATCACTGACTTCAGCGTTTCCATACGAAAGTGAGGGACCTGATTGACACACTTGAGGTCCAGTATTGGTCGGAAGGAACCGTCCTTCTTTGGTACCACAAAATAAATGGAATATCGACCACAGTTGCACTGGTCTTTTGGCACTGGGACGACCGCCCCCAAGGCCAAAAGTCTTGCCAATGTTTCCTCCACCGCTGCCTGCTTGGCCAGTGATTTGCAAGGTGAGTGGACAAAGGAGGGAAGGACCGGCCTTGCAAACTCTAGGGCATAACCATCCCGCACTACCTCCAAGACCCATTGGTCGGACGTGACCCAGGCTCAGGTGGGAAAGAACTGCCGTAGACGCCCCTCTACTGGCAGAATGCCCACCCGAGCCCCCGCTGTCTCATTGTGACTTTCTCAGAGCAGAGGTGGTCGAAGAGGCCCCAAAGCCTCTCCCGCTCCTCGAAACCCCCGGAATCCCTGACCTCTTGAGGGAAACTGACCCCTCTGAAAGGGGCCCTGACGAACTGTACACGAGCTCCGGGCTTCCCTCTGCTGAGCCCGTCCCTGGGCAGGAAAGCGACTCTGCTTGGATCTATCCTCCGGAAGCCTGCCGCCCTTAGACTCACCCAAGTCCTTCACCAACTTGTCCAAATCTTCTCCAAAAAGCAGCTTACCCTTAAAGGGGAATCTGCTAAGATGGGACTTGGAAGAACCATCTGCCGCCCAATTGAGGAGACAAAGGTACCACCGAGCAGCCACCACCGAGGCCATGTTCCTTGACAAAATCCAAATAAGATCATATTGACTATCCGCCAGGTAGGCCGCTCCCAACTCAATTCTTGCTGCTTTGCTCTGTGGTCCTGCAGGAGACTCCTCCACCATCTGTAGCTGTTGAGACCATCTCATTCAAGCCCGGGCTACCCAAGCCCCTTATACTGACACCTGCAGGGCAAGGGCACTAATGTCAAAGGCTTGTTTCAGCAAAATGTCTAATTTCCTGTTCTGGACATCCTTAAGCGCTGTACTGTGCTCCACCGGGATGGTAGTCTTCTTGGTCACCGCCAAAACCACCGTGTCCACTCTGGGCGACTTTAGCAACTCCTTTTCTGCTTCTGGCAATGGGTACAAACGCGACATTGAGCGCACGCCCCTTAATCCGGACACCGGCTGATCCCACTCCTCTTGGATCATTTGCCGGACCACTCTGTGGACTGGAAAAACCCTCTGAGACTTCCTAACTACCTGAATCAAAGGATCTTCCAGGGCATCCTCCTCCGCAGGCACCCCTGTGGTAATTTATTTATTTATTTATTTAAAGTCTCTTCTATACCGCGCTATTCAGCATCAGTGCGGTTTACAATAAACAACGAACATACACATTTCCAATAGTACTTTGTGTTTACATATGAACAGGAGAATCAACTTGGCTAACAGGGTAACTATATACAATAACAATATATACAATTTACAGGCTGGTCATGTGTTCGTATGGTTTCAGACAGAGGAGCTTTGTGAGGTTTCGGTAATTGGTGCTGAGCTTTCATTGGTTTCCGGGTAATGTAGGAGGAAGAGGTAGTGTTTCACAGCCTTCCTGAATTGGAATATGTCTGGGATTGTTCGGATGTTGTGAGGGAGGCTGTTCCAGATCATTGGTGCATAAAGTTTGAATGCCCTGCTGGATGTTGACTTGGTGCATTGAGTCATTGATCTTGGGACTATCAAGGTGTTTTGTGCTACTGACCTTCTGTCCCTATTGTGGGGTGTCCTCTGGACTATCTCTGTTAGTGATGTTGACGAGAGACCATTGGTGGCTTTGAAGGTGAGTAGCAAGGTCTTGAATGTAATCCTACCTTGAATCGGGAGCCAGTGGAGTTGTTTCATAATGGGTGTGACATGGTCTTTCCTGGATGCTCCATGTAGTACTCTTGCTGCGGTGTTCATTGCCATTTGCAGTGGGTTCAGAGTGGTTTGGGGGAGTCCTTGTAGTATTGCATTCGCATAATCGAAATGCGGAATTATTAGTGCTTGAAAGATGGTCCTGAAATCATCAGGCTGCAGCAGAGATCGTAGGTATCTAAGGGATCTGATTTTATGGTATACTGCCCTTACAGTGTTACTTATATGCGCCTGCATATTTAGGTTCTGGTCTAGTGTGACGCCAAGGTATCTGATCGCGGATTTGATCTGGAGGTCAGCTTCCTTCACCTTTAGTACTGTAGGCGCAGTGAAGTTACGATTTCTTGTAATGTTGAGAACTTTCAAGGATTCACCAATCAAAGCCGGCAACACTTCTCGCTGGAAAGCCCTCATAATTCTTGCTTGCTCCTCGGGGATCTCCCCCTCCTCGGGCTCCTCTTCCTCTTCCCCCAGTTCTTGATCTGCGGTCTCTTTTTCTAGCACCTCCAACATAGGAGAAAGAGGATCTACTTCCAACTCCGTTCTGGCCCTCTTGGGAGGGGTGTCCATTTCCCCCAGGGACTTGGTCTCTGCCTCATGCTTTCGTGCGCATCCCTGACCTCCCTGTTGACGCAGACAGAAAGCCTTGTGTAGTACTAACACAAACTCCAGGGAGAACCCTTCACTGAGGTTTCCCTCTCCCGCTGAGGTCCCGGGTTGGGGTTGCAAGGAGGCCTGCTGTTCCGAAGCTATGGACTGGAGCGAGCCCTCCCCAAGAATTCCCTC
Organism: Ichthyophis bannanicus; assembly: GCA_033557465.1. Taxonomy (NCBI): domain Eukaryota; kingdom Metazoa; phylum Chordata; class Amphibia; order Gymnophiona; family Ichthyophiidae; genus Ichthyophis; species Ichthyophis bannanicus. The sequence continues at coordinate 58,448,727 of CM066031.1, read as the reverse complement.
TAAATCTTCTCCTGACTCCTGAGACTCAGAAGCTGGAGGATTCTGGGACCCACTGTCCTGCAGACCCTGCTCAACTGAGACTGTCTCCAAGGCGCAGCCCCTACACACACCTGTCTGACACTGCACCCCAGCGAGCCCCACAGACTAGACATTGCTGTCTTGCAGGCATCTTGACCATCAATTTTAAAAATCAAAACTTCCTTCTTTTTATTTAAAGGGTATATATAGATAAAGATCTAAAGCTCTCTCTCTCTCCATATATATATATATATATATATATATATACTCACAAATATATATATAAACTAAACTCTCCTACATGAATCTATACACAGAAAAAAAACTAAAAATGTCTCACTACAGAACAAAAGGTTAAACCTTGTGCTGCCAAGCCTAATACTGTTCCCCCTTCCATGTAGGGCTGTCTGCTTCCTCACCATGCCATTCTCCCCAGCCTACTCTCCGGCACACAAAACTAACCGGAGGACAGAGATCTTCACCTCCCACAGCCGCTTCGGCTCAGCTGCGCGCCTTCACGATGACCGCGGGACTCACTCGGTGGCCTCGCGGCTCATCCTGTTTGCTGCCTCTTACCTTGCAGCGTGTGGATTCACCGCCGATGCTCCTTCCTGCCGGGAATCGCGTGAGTCTGTCCTCCCGCCCTCGTGCTCAGCCGCCTCTCTAGGGCTTTGGCATCGAGGCGGGAGGCAGCGCAAAGGCCCGTTACTTCAAACGGAGGGTCCAGCAGTCTCAAATCTTTGCCAGTCTCCTTCCAATATTGTATATATTATTTATTTATTTATTTTAGACCTCATTGATCCAAGCCGTGATAAGCCTCCTCCAACCCCAGTCTTCAGCTAATGAGGAAGAGGGGGGTGGGGTGCAGGGCAGGAAAAACACCTCTAAAACTGGCATTTACAAAAGAAATGTAAATGGGATAAGGAAAAACAAAGAAAGAAAAAATAAACCCCTTCTAAACTAAGTCTCTCCAGAAAGCCTTTCTCCCTGGCTTACTGCTCCTTTCAGCTGCTTGAAGACTGAGTGTACTGAGGCTGGTGGGTGGTGCCAGTGGTGTATATCCTGAGGTCATCAAAAGGATGACATACTCAGTCTCCAAGCTGCTGGAAGAGGAGCACAACCCAGAAGAAGGGACTGGACTGGAGAGATGATTAGAAATGGGAGATATAATGATATATTGTCTGCATAGATGTGATACTCCACTTTAAACTTATGGAAGTTACTACAGATTGGTTGGAGATAAATGTTAAATAAAAGGGCTGCTAGAGATGATCATTGAGGTAAGCCCTTCTTTTTGTCTATATGGTTTAGATATCTGTAAATCGATGTTGACTTTCTTGTTTAAGGCCACCTCAGTTTACATTAATGGAGAATCCTTATTTACCAAGGCAGAGATGGTATTCTGCAAGGGTATCTCGAGGTGGAGTTGGTGTCTCCATGTAATGCGTCATAACCAGCCAGAACCACTGTCATCCATTTATTCTTCCATTGCTGGATTTTTTGAGGGAGTTGCATGGATTGTTTGCAAGATGTATCATGGGGGAGGTTTGTTTTATTGCAGCTAAGTCTTCCCTCAATTGAATCAATTATTTTTCCATAGTAGATAGCTTAAGATGGATAGGACAAGCTCAAAGGCTCCAAATTGTTTTCCTGAGGATTGAAGCACCACAGTTATTGCACTGTGTCTTTTGGGGAAATTGCTAGGTACATATGATCTAGATTGGCCACTGTTGGAAACAGGAAACTGGGCTTGATGGACCTTGGTCTGACCCAGTATGGCATATCTTATGTTCTTATGTAGTGTGTGGGGGGCAGTTGGTAGATGAAAAAGCAACATAGAAGTGCTTTCTACTAAAGTTATGAAAGCGAATGTGTGTCTTGGGCTGACTAAGAACATCCAGCCTTGGGGAGGGGAGGGAGGGTGAGAAATAAATGGCAGTAAGCTACAAGTTTGTCTTTCTAAGCCAGAGACCTTGCAGGGCAGCTGTTATCTACCAGAGCACGGACTTGTCTCTGCAATACAGGCCAAACATATTGTTTTAAAGAACAGGCTGAAAATTTTAACTCTTTTTTTTTAAATTAAAGCAAGGTAATTCCTATATTGCATCCACTATTTTCTAAAGGCTAAAGAAATCTACATAGTGGATGCTTGAAATGCCCTCCCGATGGAAGTGATGGGGGCAAATACAGTGACAGAATCCAAATGGCATGGGACAGACACAGTGGATCCCTGTAAAGCAACAGGATAAAATAAAAATAAACATAACTATCTCTTATATCTCAAAAAATAGAGGTGACTTACAGAGAGCAGTTAGTACACCTCTAAACCCAAGGCATGCGGAGGTGTGACCTGCACGGAGCGGCATGTGCACCGACTCTTGCCACCATGCTGGGCAGACTAGATAAACCATACTGATCTTTATCTGCCGTCATATACTACAGTATGTTACCGTGTTAAACACAGGCAGTAAGTAAAGCAGTGCAATTACAGTAACTCCAAAAAGACAGACAAGGTACAGGCAGCTAGAAACTATTCAAAGCAAGTAAAAGAAAAAGAATAAAAACGTAGACAGAGAGATCCACTCAATGTGCTTCCACTCCTGGTGCTCTGGAGACCGGTAATAGCTTCTGGGTCTGTTCCTACAAGTTTTAAATGCAGAGCTCTTTTGGATTTCTAGGGGAGGAGAGAAAGCCAGCTGACATCCAATGTATTCTGAGCACCTCCACTTGTCCCTGAGTGTGTTTCTGGTTTGTATTTCAGATGCGGGTGACGTTTGAGGACATCACTGTCTCTTTCTCCCAGGAGGAGTGGGACTATTTAGATGAAGGTCAGAAGGAGCTTTACAGGGAGGTGATGAAGGAGAATTATGAGACTCTGATCTCCCTGGGTAAGGACTATACGACTGTATCTGCATTTCTAGCAGACGGTAGGGCTGATCTATTATACTACATCTACCATTCTTCCAGGTTCCAGAGATAGGACACGTCCAGAAAATGTGCTCACATAGCAATTTCCAGCTATATTAACACCCAGTACCCACCAGGTACAATAAGCAGTATTTTATAAATCATCAATATATAATTCAGCTCTAGATACAGAACCTGCAGAGCTGAGTGGTAGATGAGTACGTTGAAACCTGGGGTACTGGGTTCAAGGCTCCCAAAAGGATTGGCCTACCTTCCCCTATACATATATAGATGGTTCTTCTAACTTCATCCCTTCAGGAATATCCTTGTACAGTACTTAAAAAATAATATAGTCCATCATATCTTCAATCAGTCTCTCTTCTACATTGCTTCCTGTAGTCTTCATGTATATTTCTCAGCAGCACATTTATGTTTGTCCCCTGCTTTCTTGAATTCAGATACTGTCCTCATGTCTACTACTTCCACTGGGAGACTATTCCACGCATCTACCACTCCTTCCATAAAGAAATATTTCTGCATATTACTCCTGAATCTATCCCCTTTCACCCTCATCCATCAGGCGCTGCAAGACTGCACCCTCAGACACAGAGCCCAAATCGGTATCAGAAAAGAGAGTGGGAGGATGAAACACCTCCACTCTCCATCTAAAGGCCAATCAGGGCCCACCACAGCAACTTAGAAAAGAAATGCCTTCAGGTGCAGCTGCACTTTAGGCCCTTAGGCGGGGAAAGCAGGCAGATACGCAAAAAGCAGCTCAACCCAAACAAAAAACTGCCAACACTAAGACCAACAACCTCGAAAAACCTCAACAACCTCGAAGACCTCGCTGCTGACCTCACCCCTTTCACAAGCAGAAAACCCTCACCCCACACATCTCCTAGACACTTCGGATTGTATCAGGACACACTTTCAGCAAGAAAACAACAAACTGTACATAGTTTACTAATTGTTAATTGTTAATTGTTAACTGTATTTACCTAGCTACAAATGTTATATGTAAAAACAGACCACACTGTTTATTGTTGTTATATGGAAACCGCACCTGATCAATGGAAGGAGCGGTATATAAATAATCTGTTAATTAAATTAAATTAATTAAATTAAATTAAATTAAATTAACTGTAAGTACCACTCATCAGAAATGGAACTCACTGCTGAAAGAGCCCCACCCCTACCCTCCTATGATTCTACCAAAAAGCATAAAACTGCTATAATGCCAGGGAATCCAATGTTGCCAGTCAACCAAGTATTGTATGCCCTTCTTCTCATCTAGATCCTACTCTGCCACTCATCAACAGCTACCTATACCATAAAGATACCCACAACAGCCCTACAACCTCCCCTACTACACATACCTTGCCACCCACACATATGGATGAATCCTCATAAGCATGCCTACAGACAAACCCACAGATTAATAAGAATTCAAACCAACACTCACATAACTGGCTACCACACCCTACACACGCTAATCACTCCAATTAACATTGGGCTAATCAATGCTAGCTCCATCTGAAACAAGAAACACCATCATAGACTATATTCAATAACACCCAGACTGACATCCTCTGCATCACCAAATCCTGGCTAAAAAGCACTGACCAGGTCATTCTATCTGAGATCACTCCTCGATCCCTTACTGCCTTCAAACATCCACACATCCACAAGAGAGGTGCGAATGGACCTTAAATTTAAATTTAAAATATCCCAATCTCTAAGCCACGAACACTGTGGCTTAATCACGATAGAAAACAGACCTAGCCATTTGTCTTACTTACAGAGCCCCAAACGCTCCCGCTGATGAGACATCTGACATCCTCAAAGCCATATGTTTGGCCAGCTCTCCTCATAAGCTGCTTATACTACTAGGAAACCTAAATCTGAGCTACGCATCTAGCAGAGAAGAAGCTACTTTCACAAGGCAATGGAATCACTTAACTTCTGCCAAATCCTCAAGGGTTCCTATCACCGCTCAGGCTCTACTCTGGACCTCATCTTTGTCCCAAAGAACCTTCACTTACAGGACAGCATAACAACCCCTCTTGCCCTACCAATATCATGGTCAGATTACCATGCTATACATTTCAAGGTTCACCACCCTCAACAAGGAAAATCACAGAGAATACCCCACTCTGAAAGAAGATTTAAAGGATATAACCAAGACCAGCCTCCGCCAGGACTTTGCAGATCCAGAAGAGGCAATTAAAACTTGGAACTGCACCATCAATGCATCAGTGAAGTCTCCTTAGCACCCAAATCTTGGAAATAGAGAAGAAAGATCCAAATCTGCCCTGTAGTATTCTGACGCAATATCAGAAAAGAAACAAAAACTTTGCCAGTTAGAGCATAAATGGAAACATGACTGGTCACAAGCCACCCTTCTTCAATACCAGAAAATGCAAAGAGACTACAATGATCTGATCAACAAGCACAATCGAGAATACCACACCAACCTTATCTTAAAAGTCATCAACAAGCCTCGACAATTTGAAATTGTCCGCACACTCATGAAGAATCCATCCCACAAAGAAGACACTATCCATCCCCAGATCTTTGCAGATCCTCATCAAGAAGAACAAACCACCCTTAAGAACTTCAATACCAAACACATCCAACACCTCAAATGCAGAAACCAACATCAAACACAAATTATACTGAACTACGGAGCAAATATTCCACACCATCACTGCCTTAAAAACCAGTACAGTGCCCTCTGACCCCTGCCCAGTCATGTGGATCAAATCAGTCAAGGACAAAGTTGCCAGCTGTATCCAAAACACCATAAGCTCATCCCTCTCTCAAGAATACATGCCCCCTACTCTCAAACATCCAAAAATACAACTCAACAACAGCTCTGATCCTGCAACTTTCCACTATTCCCAGCCTGCCCTTTCTATCCAAAATAATTGAAAATGTGTTGCAGAGACAACTGCAAGACCATATTGACCTGTATGCTTCTCTGGAACCACACCAAAATGAAGTTCATCCTAATCATAGTGTTGAGACTCTCCTCATACATCTGTTCAACATACTCCTAAGAGGAATCGACAACATAAAAACTGGATTCCTTATCGTCTTTGTTGACATCTCCTTGGCCTTCGACATTGAATCACACAGCTTCTTCTTAAACCAACTAACATTGGCGGTACTAAAAGTAAGAGACGCCGAACTTCAAAGCAAGCCAACCATCTGTTACCTAGGGATAACACTCGATCAACAACTGAACATGAAAGCCCATATAAATAACACCGTCAAGGCAGTATATCTCAAGATTCGCACAATCCGCCACCTATGACCTCTGCTAAACCCGGATGACTTCAGTACAGTCTACCAGGCACTAATCATTCCCCATTTTGATTATGCCAATATCATCCTACAGGGACTACCAAAAAACTCGCTGATCCCACGACAACTAGCCATGAATGCTGCAGCCAGAATTCTACACGGTGCATCCAGGAGAGACCACATAACACCAATCCTGAAGCACCTTCACTGGCTGCCAGTCCATTGTAGAATCACTTTTAAGACCCTGCTGATGACATTCAAAGCCATCAATAGAATCACCTCCGCCTCCATCACTGACCTCATCACCCCCACTCCCACAAACAGAGCAAGAAGATCAGTCACAGTAAACACCCTGAATATTCCCAGCAAGATCACAAAATGCTCGCAATCAAAAAAAAGAGAGCTTTCGAGTTCTACACCCCCTTGTACTGGAATGCACTCCCACCTAACATCCGGTCCATTACAGACCTCACAGCTTTCAGAAAGGCCCTGAAACATCACCTCTTCATGCAACACTATGGCACCACACAACGACCACTCGTCCCCAGTCAACTAAACAACAACCCCACGCAACCCACTATACATGACACTGGCACAACAAGTTAGCTCCACCAGAACCTGAATAGGACCATGCACATAGTGACTAAGATTGTTTATAGTAACCAAGAATGTAAATACCTAGTCTAGAACCTGTATATAGTTTACCCAGTTCAACCCAAGTTTACCAACCCTGTTCTCTGTAAGTCCAGTGCGGGCCTCCATGACTGGACAAAGTTGTTGTTTCCTGTAAACAGAGCTGAATTTGAAAAGCACGGTATAGAAAAGACTTTCAATAAATAAATAAATAACACTGGACTTCACAGCACAACATTCAACTGGTTCCAATCCTAACTCACTGACAGACAACAAAAGGTCAAAGTTGATTCAAACACCTCCACTCTCCTGCCTGCCCTTCCAACTTACAACCAGTTTGCAGCATTTTCAAGCAGCACAAAATTAACTATGCCATTTATGCAGATGACATGGTCTATTCCCCTATCCATCTCAACATGCCAGACTATACAGCTATCACTAAATGCCTGCAGGAGATGAGCAACTGTCTGGCTTCCAACAAACTCCAAGTCAACTTCAAAAAATCTGAGGTGCTATTCATAACATGGGACTCTTCCTTTACCCCCCATCAGTCTCCATCACGGACACTCTAATCCCAGTAAAAGAGGAAGTATGCTACCTTGGTATCACCCTTGATCACTTTCTAAACTTACAAGCCCACATCAACAGAACTTCCAGGAACGCATTCCAAAAGCTCACTATTATCCAAAGACTAAAACCCCTCCTCAGTCTGGATCACTTCTGCACGGTCTGTCAAGCAGTTATAATCCCCATGCTGGACTATTGTAACTCCCTTTTTCAAGGTCTTCCAACTCAAACTACTCATCTCTTGCAACTAGCCCAGAACAAGGCTGCCCACATCATCACAGAATCTGCCAAACACTGCTCTTATATCAGCTTCACTTGCTACCAATTACCTCATGTGCCAGATACAAAACTGCCTTGACTATCTTCAAGATAAGAAACATCACATCAGCCGGAATTCTACAGGAACTGATATTGCACAAAACTAAACAGCAGACCTAAGAGACAGAGCACCAGAGACACCATTTCAACTCCTAGTTCTTACACCAACAAAGAGGGCTCTTTCATTAGCGGCACTTGCCATCTGGAATTCCCTCCTAGAGAAGGTAAGGATAACAAAGGACTTAAAGGACTTCAGAAAACATCTCAAAACCTTCCTTTTCACCAATCACTTCAGAGACAATACCTAGTTGTTCCCCCTTATCTCACATGCCTAAAACAATATCTAACTCAAGCTTCAAGCTTATACATAACATAGCGCCATCCTTTCTCTCCACCCTTATCAGCACGCAACCACCCAACAGAAGCAGGCGAACAATCCACTCAAATATACTCCACGTTCCCCCTGATATCAGATCTGTAACTACCACTACTAGCCAACGAGCATACTCCTACTCAGCCCCGTCCCTCTGGAACCAACTACCACCAGAGCTTAGAGCTATAAAAGACCTTATGGAATTCAGAAAGAAACTCAAGACACATCTTTTCCAGTGTCAATACAATCTGATATAATCCAATACAATCTGATACCACCCAATGAAACATGGTTGCAGTTTATGTAAATATGTAATGTCTGACTCCTCTACATATGACCTCTCCCCATGTGCTGTGCTTTCCCCTCCAAATCAATGTGTGTATACCGCAAAATTTCTGTCATGATTCGACAAATTCATATCTGTAATCAAACCACTACTGATCGCTGGAAGTAGCGGTATACAAATGTATGCTAAATAAAATAAATAAATAAACTCTTGTACATATGTTTTGCCTCTTTGCAAACCTTGCATATCACCCCTTCCTAAGTTTACACATTGAGTTCTCTGTAAGGTTTATTTAACATAAACTGCTTTGATTGTAGGAGAAGGCGGTATAAAAAACTTGTTGAATAAATAAATAAAATAAATTGTCCCCTCATTGCAGAGCTTGCTTTCAATTGAAAGAGGCTCTCCTCCTGAGCATTTATACCACAGAGATATTTAAACATCTCTGCCATATCTCCTCTCTCACATCTTTCCTCCAAAGTATTACTACTGCTACTCGTCGATACCTTGTCCTTGCTTGGTTTTAAGGGCTCTGTACTGTCCTGGTTCTCTTCTTATCTCTCCGATTGAGCTGTCAGTGTTTGTTCTGGTGGATCCTCCTTTGCTGCTATCCCACTCTCACTTGCGGTACCCCAAGGATCTGTTTTGGACACACTCCTTTTCTCTCTCTATACCCAGTCCCTTGGTGCACTCATCTCTTCCCAAGTCTTTCAGTACCATCTTTACACTTATGACTCCCAGATCTACCTCTCTACAGCTGAATTCTTTCCGGCAATCCAGGCCCAGATCTCTGCCTGCCTTTCTGATATTGCTGCTTGGATGTCTCACCGCCACTTGAAATTGTTTCATATTTTCCCTCTAACCCTCGTCTCCCCTATCTCTTTTCTCAGTCTTAGGATAATAAAACACTTGTCATCTGCCATCTAGAGTACTGTAACCTGCTCCTTGCTGGTCTCCCTCCGAATCATCTCTCTCCCCTTCAATCTCTTCAACACTCTGCTGTGTGGCTAATCTTCCGCCAGCCTCATCATGCTCATATTACCCCTCTTCTCAAGTCACTTCATTGCCAAACTACTACTCCTGCTGACTTATAAGTGCATTCACTCTGCAGCTCCTCACTACCTCTCCTCTCTTTTTCTCTCCCTATACCCCCCTCCCCCCCCTCGGGAACTCGGCTCTTCTTGCAAACCTCTTCTATCTGTGCCCTTCTCTTCAATTGCTAACTCCAGACTTCACTCCTTTTGCCTTGCTATTCCTTTTGCCTGGGATAAACTACCTGAGTTTTTATGTAAGATGCCATCACTGGCCCTTCTCAAACTGAGGCTCAAAACTCACCTCTTCGATGCCACTTTTGTAGGTTGAGTTGCCTGATCTCCTTTGTGTTTCCTTACCATTCCTCCCCCCCCCCCAGCTGTATCCCGTGTCTACAGTTACTGTGTTATCTGTTTTGACTAGATTTTAAGCTCTGACGAGCAGGGTCTGTCTTTTATATATGTGTCTGTGCAGCATTGCGTATGTCTTGTAGCGCTATAAAAAATGTTCAGTAGTAGTGGATGAGGTTCTCAGTAGTTTGTGTAGAAAAGAAGGGACAAATGTTTCTGATGTTATAGAGAAAGAAGCGACAGGTTTTAGCCATGCTGCAGAGAAAGATAGAGCAGAGTCAAAGATGCTATGGAAGGGCAGAAGGGAGAGGCCGTATGGTCTTTATCTGCTGTCATATTTCTTTGTTTACATATAGAAGGTGCCTTGAACATTAGCCAGTAATTTGTAATTATTTAATTTTAATGCAAATTGCTTTGCTCTTTTGTATGAAAGATGGGACATCAAGAGATCATGAAATCAAATGAAATCATGTAAGAGATTAACTTTCTTCCTCTGTCACATTAATCACAGCTGATTGGTAAGAAATGTGGGATAATCTTAGAGCAGGGATTTTGTTATCAGGAGACGCAGAAATACCTCTGTGGTCCCAATATGTGATTAGTGCCTTCTTTTTATGTCCAGCAGGTGACGGAGTCACACAGGAAAAAAAGAGAAGGGAGAAGAGAGAAGAACGGGGAAACTCTTTCACACACGAGGTGAACCCAGCACTCCACCTAAACTCTCACACGCAAGAGAGACATTTTCCACGTACTGAGTGTGAGAGCGGTTTCAATCATAGTGATTGCATGAGAAGCCACCTGGAAACCCACACAGCAGAGAGCACTACCCCAACAGAGAGGCCTTCTACATCTTTTAAAAGCCCTGAATGTGGAAGACATTTCGCTCTTAAGAATTCCGTAACAATGCATCAGAAAATCCACAGGGCTGAGAAAAGATTTCACTGTACTGAATGTGAGAAATCTTTCCTCAGAAACTCACAACTTCTGATTCATCATAGAACCCACACAGGGGAGAAACCTTTTAGTTGTACTGAATGTGGGAAATGTTTCTTCATGAAAGCAGAACTAGTTCTGCATCATAGAACCCACACAGGGGAGAAACCTTTTAGTTGTACTGATTGTGGGAAATGTTTCATCACAAAAGCACATCTAATGCGGCATCATAGAACCCACACGGGGGAGAAACCTTTTAGTTGTACTGATTGTGGGAAATGTTTTCTCAAGAAAGCACGGCTAGTGCTGCATCATAGAACACACACAGGCGAGAAACCTTTTAGTTGTACTGACTGTGGGAAATGTTTCCTCACAAACTCAGATCTACAGAAGCATCATAGAACCCACACGGGGGAGAAACCTTTTAGTTGTATTGATTGTGGGAAATGTTTCATCACAAATGCAAATCTAATGCGGCATCATAGAACCCACACGGGGGAGAAACCTTTTAGTTGTACTGAATGTGGGAAACATTTCTTCACAAAAGCAAAACTAGTGCTGCATCATAGAACCCACACAGGGGAGAAACCTTTTAGTTGTACTGACTGTGGGAAATGTTTTCTCATGAAAGCATATCTAGTACGGCATCAGAGAACCCACACAGGGGAGAAACCATTTAGTTGTACTGATTGTGGGAAATGTTTCATCACGAAAGCATATCTAGTACGGCATCATAGAACCCACACGGGGGAGAAACCGTTTAGTTGTACTGATTGTGGGAAATGTTTCATCACAAAAGCACATCTAGTACGGCATCATAGAACCCACACGGGAGAGAAACCCTTTAGTTGTACTGAATGTGGGAAACATTTCTTCACAAAAACACAACTAGTGCTGCATCATAGAACACACACAGGCGAGAAACCTTTTAGTTGTACTGAGTGTGGGAAATGTTTCATCACAAACTCAGATCTACAGAAGCATCATAGAACCCACACGGGGGAGAAACCCTTTAGTTGTACTGAATGTGGGAAACATTTCTTCACAAAAACACAACTAGTGCTGCATCATAGAACACACACAGGCGAGAAACCTTTTAGTTGTACTGATTGTGGGAAATGTTTCGTCACGAAAGCATATCTAGTGTGGCATCATAGAACACACACAGGGGAGAAACCTTTTAGTTGTACTGAATGTGGTAAATGTTTCCTCACGAAAGCACAACTAGTGACGCATTATAGAACCCACACAGGGGAAAAACCTTTTAGTTGTACTGAATGTGGGAAACGTTTCTTCACAAAAGCAAAACTAGTGCTGCATCATAGAACACACACAGGCGAGAAGCCTTTTAGTTGTACTGAGTGTGGGAAATGTTTCTTCACAAACTCAGATCTACAGAAGCATCATAGAACCCACACGGGGGAGAAACCTTTTAGTTGCACTGATTGTGGAAAATGTTTTCTCAAAAAAGCACAGCTAGTGGTGCATCATAGAACACACACAGGTGAGAAACCTTTTGGTTGTACTGATTGTGGGAAACGTTTCATTACGAAAGCACATCTAGAGTGGCATCATAGAACCCACACAGGGGAGAAACCATTTAGTTGTACTGAATGTGGGAAACATTTCTTCACTAAAACACAACTAGTGCTGCATCATAGAACACACACAGGCGAGAAACCTTTTAGTTGTACTGAGTGTGGGAAATGTTTCATCACAAACTCAGATCTACAAAAGCATCATAGAACCCACACGGGGGAGAAACCTTTTAATTGTACTGAATGTGGGAAACATTTTTTAACAAAAGCAAAACTAGTGCTGCATCATAGAACACACAGGCGAGAAACCTTTTAGTTGTACTGATTGTGGGAAATGTTTCATCACAAAAGCACAACTAGTGACGCATCATAGAACCCACACAGGGGAGAAACCCTTTAGTTGTACTGACTGTGGTAAATGTTTCCTCAAGAAAGCACAACTAGTGACGCATCATAGAACCCACACAGGGGAAAAACCTTTTAGTTGTACTGACTGTGGGAAATGTTTCCTCACGAAAGCACATCTAGTGCAGCATCATGGAACCCACACAGGGGAGAAACCTTTTAGTTGTACTGAATGTGGGAAACGTTTCTTCACAAAAGCAAAACTAGTGCTGCATCAGAGAACACACACAGGTGAGAAACCTTTTAGTTGTACTGAGTGTGGGAAATGTTTTATTAGAAAAACACAACTAGTGCTGCATCATAGAACACACACAGGCGAGAAGCCTTTTAGTTGTACTGAGTGTGGGAAATGTTTCCTCACGAAAACATATCTAGTACGGCATCATAGAACCCACAAGGGGGAGAAAACATTTAGTTGTACTGACTGTGGGAAATGTTTCCTCACGAAAGCATATCTAGTATGGCATCATAGAACCCACATGGGGGAGAAAACTTAAAGTTGTATTGACTGTGGGAAATGTTTCCTCATGAAAGCACAACTAGTGCTGCATCACAGAACCCACACAGGGGAAAAACCTTTTAGTTGTACTGATTGTGGGAAATGTTTCCTCAGGAATGTACAACTAGTGCTGCATCATAGAATCCATACAGGTGAAAAACCTTTTAGTTGTACTGACTGTGGGAAATGTTTCATCACAAAATCACATCTAGTGCGACATTATAGAACCCACACGAGGGGAGAAACCTTTCCTTGAACTGATTGTGGAAAATGTTTCCTCATGAAAACACATCTAGTGCGGCATCATAGAATCCACATCAGGGAGAAACGTTTTTGTTGTATTGATTGTGGGAAATGTTTCCTCTTGAAAGCACATCTAGTGCTGAATCATAGAACCCACACAGGGGAGAAACCTTTTTGTTGTACTGAATGTGGGAAATATTTTGTCACAAAATCACAATAAGTGCTGTATCATAGAACCCAGATTGGGGAGAAACCATATAGTTGTATTGAATGTGGGATATGTTTCCACTGGAACTCAGAGCTAGTGATGCATTGTAAAACCTACAATGGAGTGTGGGACATATTTCTGCACAAAATGAAGACTAGTGAGGCATCATGGAACTCACACTGGGGAGAATAAACTGACGTTCTGGTAGTCTTGAATAATATATAATTCCATGTTAGGGGTTTTTTAGAGCAATAATGCCAAATTATCCTAAAGAAATTGCTCCAATTGTAGCAAAAAGCTAATGAATCTTATTGTTCTTGTTTTTTCCTTGGATGTGAGTCTCAGAATGAATGGAGGAGGATAGCTACAGGCCACAGTGATTGAAAAGCCTGAGAAAGTCCTCGCTCCTTCCTTACATCAAGGACACCACATTCCAAGTTTTTTATGTTTGAATAAAAGTTCACTCTTGAAAAGCCATTAAGGTGAAAATCCGATATTTCAACAAATCCCAATGATGTATCGCATATCTCTATCCCTCAGTTCATTAATATATATTTTTTAGAGACTTAGCTGTATGGGATATCAGGGCGAATCTTCACTATTTCCCGACGCAGATGTTCAGCGCTGTCGCGTTTCACCGCTGCCCGCGGTTTCTTCGGGGGAACTGCGGTGGTCTCAGCGTTTCATATCAAATGATTTAATGTCATTCAGAAAAAGCCTTATAGCTTCCGTCCTCAAAACTTCAAAGAATACGCTGGCTTAACGTTAAGCCAGCGTATTCTTTGAAGTTTTGAGGACGGAAGCTATAAGGCTTTTTCTGGGGATTGGAACCAGAGAGTTCAGACTCTGGATCTGCTCCTTTCCCCAGTCTCCTCTACTTTCTTCATACATTGTCTTTGTGCTCTTCCTCTATCCTGGACCGATCATTTCTGTATCACCTTTAAGTGTCTCTCCTCTCCACCCATCTCTGCATCCCTCTCTCAGATTGCCAGCCTGCTCTCCCACCTGCGCAATCTTATTCCCACCATATAACTCCTCTGACCATTTAACTTTTCCCAGCTGCTGAAGATCTCTTGCCTCCATACTTTCCTTCCCTTTCTGCAGATTCACAAGCCTCCTGTTGGTCCTCCTCTCTCTCGACTGCCCTGGATCACTTATCCCCCTTCAACTCCGCCCTTCATCACGTCGCCCCTCACAGCCCTGGTTCCATAGTGGCATTTATCTCCTCCGTAGCCAACTCTGTCAAGCTGAACATCTCTGGCGGAAGGCACCCTCCACATCCACACTATCCTGCTTTAAGGAATGTCATGCCCACTATCGATCCCAAGTACATACAGCCAAGCAATCCTACTTCTCAACAGCTATTTCCTCTGCACCCAATCAAACCCATCATCTTTATACTGCCCTTCAGTTCCTTACATCTCTCCGCCCTGGCTCTGCTCCCACAACCCCCCCCCCCCCTCGTCCTCTCCTTCCCTTGCTCAACTAGCAACCTACTTCTCTAATAAGGTTCTTGATCTTTGGCTCTCTCTGCCCCATTGCAGCCCCCCCCCCCCATCTCTGATCCCTCTCCTTCTCCCACCCCTCTGGTCTCTCAGTTATCACATGCCTGGGCCTCATTTCACCCTATTACTACTTATGAGCTCATTGGATTAATTTCTTCCTCTAATAAAATTTTCTATCCCCTCTTCCTGGTTACTTACTCCTTCTCTAGCTCTTGTCCCTTCCATCCTTACTATAGTTAATACTAGTCTTTCCACTGGTGTTTTTCCTCACTCCTGGAAGCATGCTCTTATCTATCCCATCATAAAGAAACCATCACTTGACCCCCAGGTTCCTGCCCATTATCACCCTGAATCTAATCTCTTTCCTTTCCAAAATCTTGGAAAAAACAGCATTTGCACAGTTAACCCATCACCTGGACTCTACCAACTTTCTTCTCCCCGTCAGTCAGGCTTCCAGCCTGGTCACAGTGTGGAGATGGTTCTTCTAGCTTTTCTCAATGAACTTCATGTAGCTCATGATCATGGTGATTTCTTGGTGGCGGTGTCCTTGGACCTCTCTGCAGCTTTCGATCTAGTCGATCACTCTGTCCTTCTCACTCGTTTACGGGAGGTCGGTCTCTGTAGCATGGTTTATCACTGGTTTCATTCTTACCTCTCTAGATCCTGCACGTTTCTTTCCTTGTCTGATCCAGCGGTTTCCTCTGAGCCTTTTCCTCTCCTCTGTGATGTACCTCAAGGCTCGATATTAGCTCCCCTTCTCTTTAATATCTTTCTGACTGCACTAGCTCTTCTGGTACAACAATATGGAATTTCTGTCTTCTACTACATTGAAGATCTACTTTCTGGCCATTGGCACCTTCTGTATTTTTTCTGTTGTTGTAAACCGCTATGATTTTATTGAACATGCGGTATATCAAATGAATAAACATAACCATAAAATGGCCAAGTCTCCTGTGCTTTTGTGACCAGCCATGTCCTCCTGAGGGGACCTCTCAGTCTGACTATTCCCACTCACAGGGAGCTTGCCTGAGTCCCCCCAACTTCGGCTCCAGGCTTCATGTGGCCCGATTCACCCCTCTGCAGCATGAACCACAATGGCCAGAGGGGGCTTTGAAGTGTCTGTGCCAGCACACTCATGGCTTACCACTCCTGCCCCCTCCGATTCAACGTTCTGTTGGAGGGGGCAGGAGCGGCAGGAAACCACACCAAGGATAAATCTTACTATTCTTTGACATATCAGCTGCCTTTGACGCCGTCTATCACAGCATCCTCCTTCAAAGAATACAAAATGAAGTACTAAAATTGTTGCACTCCTACATATTTCAGGGACATCAGCAACTCCTCCTTCCCTCAAACCCAAGGCTAAGTTGTGTTTTTTTAGGGTTGGGCGGATGATGGAGGTTTAACATTAGGGTACTTGTAAACATTTAGACAGTACAATTACTTACCAACATTTAGACAGTACAATTGATGGATAACATTTAACATGAGGGTAATTAATAACATAGTACAATAAACTTTTATGTGTAGATAGGATGAGTGTGTGTCTAGTTGGTGGAGGTAGTTGTATTTCTATTTGGGTAGGGGCTGTTGTCTGAGTGCTCATATGTTTCTATAAATAACAGTGTTTTGAGGTCTTTGCGGAAGTCTGTGATGTCATTTAATGCCCTCAGGCTCGTTGGGAGGGAGTTCCATAGTGTGGACACCAGTAGTGATGGAGCTCTTTTTGAAGTTGTTTGTTTGGTTTTGTGATAGCCTGCAGGTGTGCCGATCATGTTGTTGTTATTGGCTCTTCTTGGTCTATTGTTGATATCCCTTCTTATAACGTCTTGGAGTACATCTGCTGAGAGATGGTGAATGATTTTGAAGATGATCATGATTGTTTTGTATTTGGCTCTTGCCACCATTGGGAGCCAGTGTAGTTGTTGTAGGACAGGGGTGATGTGCTTGGTCCTTGGAGTGTCTGTAATGATGTGTGCTTTGGTGTTTTGCACCATCTGGAGTGGGTATAGTGTCTGCTGAGGGAGGCCTTGATATAGTGAGTTTCCGTAATCAAGCAGTGGTGTGATGAGTGCTTGGCACACTGTGCGGAAGTGGTCCTGACAGAGTATTGGTTTGATTTGTCTAATGGTCCTCAAACGTTGATAGGCCTTGTTTGTGGTTTTGGTGATGTGGGATTTTAGGTTCAGAGCTCTGTCCAATGTGATGCCCAGATACTTAACTTCTTCTTTGACTACTATATGTTTATCTAGGATGCTGATAGTTTGTGGAGGTATGAAGGTGGGATTCCTGGTGACGAACATTGCCTCAGTTTTATCATAGTTGACCGTTAAGTTGTTGGCTGTGAGCCAGTCATTCATGTCTTTGAGGCATTTGATTATTGTTGTGGTGTTTAGTGCTAGTAGGTTGATTGGAGCGTACACCATGATGTCGTCAGCATAAATGTGGTAGTGGAGTTTATGGTGCTTGATGATGTTGCATATGGGCTGGATGTAGATGTTAAAGAGCATTGATGATAGGGCTGAGCCTTGTGGTATTCCCTGCATAATGGGGAACTGCAGTGATTTCTTTTGGTCGCATTTGACTTGTTGTGTTCGCCCTTCCAAGTATGATGTAAACCACTTCAGGGTATTCTTGCATAGTCCTATCTATTGTAAGTGTTGCAGTAGCTTAGTGTGGGACACAGTGTCAAAGGCCGCTGAAATGTCCATGAACACTAGCAGGAAGCCATTTTTAATGCTATCTATGCCTCTTAGGAGATTGTCAAAGAGGGGAGTGAGTAGTTTTCCACACCGTGTTGGGGCTTAAATCCATGCTGATGGATGTCCAGTGGGGCATTTATGTCAATATGGTCCTGAAGTTGCCTTTGCACTGCCTTTTCCATGATTTTAGCAAGGAATGGCAGGCTGGAGATGGGACGGTATGATTTTGGTTCAGAGGAGCTCAGATTGCTACCTTTGAGTATTGGTCATATCATTGTGTGCTTTAGGGGTTGCAGCATGTATCCTTGTTGGAGTGAATCTTTGACGATTTTTTGAATGTGATGAGAGAGCTGGATTTTTGTAGCTTTGAGCCACGCCACTGGACATGGGTCTGATGGTGAAGTTGTGTTTAATCCAGATATAATGTCTTCTACTTGCTGCTTTGTTGGTATGCCGAAGCTCTCCCATGTTTGATGCTGCTTTTTTTTATCTTGTGATCATTTGTTTGTGGTGTAATAGAGCATGTTTGGTTAGTGTTTTTTGACTTCATGTGATCCTTATATTTTTGTGGGTCAAGATGGTGGGTACTTTGTGCACTGTGACACTCACACATAATAATCCCTCCTAGGAAGGACTACAGCACCCAGAGTGCACTGTGCTGTCTCATACAGTAATCCCTCCTAGAAAGGACTACAGCTCACAGAATACACTATGACACTCCCACACAGTAGTCCCTCTAGGAAGGACTACAACTCCCAGAGCGCACTGTGACAATCCTACACATTAATCCCTCCTAGGAAGTACTACAGCTCTCACACAGTAAGCCCTCTTAGGAAGGACTACAGCTCCCAGAGTGCACTGTGACACTCTCAT
The DNA here is from genome assembly GCA_033557465.1 of Ichthyophis bannanicus. NCBI lineage: Eukaryota > Metazoa > Chordata > Amphibia > Gymnophiona > Ichthyophiidae > Ichthyophis > Ichthyophis bannanicus. Next base: position 58,430,031 of record CM066031.1, on the reverse strand, counting down.
ACAGTAAACCTCCTAGGAAGGCTACAGTTCCCAGAGTTCACTGTGACTCTCCCACACATTAATCCGGCACACATTGCATTTTTGGGAAGGACTACAGCTCCTGGAGTGTACTGTAATCTGATTCTGATTTGTTAATCTCAGCAGTTTTGGATAAAAGAAGATAATCTGCAGTGCATATGAGAAACATAAAAGCTTAATAGTTTCTTCTGATACAGTGAAGGCAAGGAAACGTTTCTCTCAGCTCAGATCTGAACATACATAGGAAGGACTACAGCTCCCAGAGTGCACAGTGACACACGCAGTCAGTAATTCCTCCTATGAAAGACTACAGCTCCCAGAGTTCACTGTGATATTCCAATACAGTAATCCCTCCTAGAAAGGACTACAGTTCCCAGAGTGTACTGTGACTCTCTCACTTGGTTTGCAGCTTGTCGTGCTGTGAGGGCTTGCGTGCATCAGTGATGCTGAGAGCTAAACTATCGGTAGTTTAACTACTGGCAGGGTCTCCCAAGATGGACAGGTCTCAGCTGAGGTGCCAGACGAAGACAAACCACCCATCTGGGCAGCAGCAGAATGGGATAGTGTTGACGGCGGAGGATCACATTTCTGTGACAACGGCAACAACACCAAACTTAAACTGCGCGGAAGGAAGGCCCGGCAATCTACTTCTGTATCTTGCCATGAAAACCCAATGGATAGTTACAACAAAACAAATTGTGCTATGGTGCTGGAAGATGAGACTCCCAGGTCGGAAGGCACTCAACTAGCTACTGGGGAAGAGCTGAAGACTTTTCAGAGTAAAGCCAGCATTTATGATGTGGTTGGATCAAAGCCCTCGGGAAGTCTGACTGCTGATGTAGCTGCGCATGAAATGAGAGTCAGAAGCTGTAAAGATGTCTTACACATTGGAACATGGAACGTACGAAGCATGAACCAAGGAAAGTTGGAGTTGGTCAAGAATGAAATGGAACGTGTACAACTTGATCTGTTGGGTGTCAGCGAACTGAAATGGACTGGCATCGGGCACTTTGCATCAGATGATCACATGGTCTACTATGCTGGAAATGAAAGACAAAGAAGAAATGGTGTTGCATTTATAATAAAGAAGAAACTTGCAAGAACTGTAATGAAATACAATGCAGTCAGCGAACGCTTAATCTCTATTCGTCTACGAGGATTGCCTATCAACACAACTATAATTCAAGTATATGCCCCAACAACAGCTGCAGAAGAGAATGAAATTGAAGAGTTCTATGAACAAGTACAAGCTGAAATTGACAGAACATGCAAACAGGATATCCTGATAGTCATGGGTGACTGGAACGCAAAAGTTGGCAACAAAGAAGAAGGCAAAGTAGTTGGAAAATATGGACTTGGCAACAGAAATGAAGCTGGAGAAAGATTGATAGAATTCTGCAAGACCAATGATCTATTCATCTCAAACACCTTCTTCCAGCAACACAAGCGACGACTGTACACATGGACTTCACCCAATGGATTGTATAAAAATCAAATTGACTACATCTGTGGAAGTCAACGATGGAAAAGCTCTGTAACATCAACAAAGACAAAACCTGGAGCTGACTGTGGTACAGATCATCAACTACTAGTATGCAAACTCAAGCTAAAGTTGAAAAAGAGCAAACCACTCATGAATGCACCAAAATATGACCTTGAGAATATACCACTGGAATTTAAAGACTGCCTGCAAAATCGATTTGCTGCTTTAGATACAAATGACAGAGCTCCGGAAGAGTTATGGAATGACATCAAGAAGGTTGTGCTGGAAGAAAGCGAGAAGTCTCTACAAAAGGTGAAAAAGCAAAAACGGCCAAAATGGATGACGGAAGAAACTCTGAAAATTGCCCAGAAACGCAGAGAAGCTAAAGCCAAAGGAGAAAGAAAGACAATCGCAGAACTCAACAGAGATTTCCAACGTGCAGCAAGACAGGACAAGGAAAAGTACTACAATGACACTTGCAAGGAAATAGAAGCAGAAACTATTAGAGGAAGAACAAGATCGGCTTTCCTAAAGCTGCGAGAGTTAAAGAAAAAGTTCCAGCCCCGAATTGGAATGTTACAAGATGCTCAAGGTTCTATGTTGAATGATGCTGAGAAGATCAAGAAAAGGTGGAAGGAATATACAGAGTTTTTATATGATAAAGATCAAGTGGACCAACAGCCGTTTCAACCTATACCTTATGATCAGGAACCATTGGTGATGAAAGAAGAAGTTGAAGCAGCATTGAAAGCCTTATCAAAGAACAAAGCACCAGGCATTGATAGCATTCCCATAGAAGTATTGCAGCAATCTGATGCAGCTGTTACCGTACTTACAAGGCTCTGCCAAGAAATATGGAAGACAACATCATGGCCAACTGACTGGAAAAGATCTGTGTTTATACCAATACTAAAGAAAGGTGATCCAACTGACTGTGGAAATTATCGCACAATCGCTCTGATCCCACATGCCAGCAAGATTCTACTGAAGATTATTCAAAAGAGACTACAGCCATACCTAGAACAAGAACTACCTGAAGTGCAAGCAGGGTTCAGGAAAGGGCGAGGAACGAGAGACATCATTGCGGATGTGAGATGGATCCTTGAAAAGACTAAAGAATACCAAAAGGATATCTATTTGTGCTTTATCGACTATAGCAAGGCTTTTGACTGTGTAAACCATGAGAAACTCTGGGCCACATTAAGAAGCATGGGTATACCAGAACACCTGATCGTTCTCTTGCGTAATCTGTACATTGATCAAGAAGCAACAGTTCGAACGGAACAAGGAGAAACAGAATGGTTTAAAATAAGCAAAGGTGTAAGACAAGGCTGCATACTTTCCCCCTACCTGTTTAATTTATATGCAGAACAAATCATCAGAGAAGCAGGACTGTATGAAGACAACAGAGGTGTGAAGATTGGTGGAAGACTCATCAACAACCTTCGCTATGCTGATGATACCACATTACTGGCTGAAAGCGAAGATGATCTGAAACATTTGCTTCTCACAATCAAAGAACATAGTCTCAAAATGGGCCTGCACCTTAATGTAAAGAAGACAAAGATCATGACAACTGGCATAATCAACAGATTCATCGTTGAAGGAGAAGAAATTGAAATTGTGAACAACTTTAACCTACTTGGATCAACTATCAATAAAGAAGCAACAAGCAGTCAAGAAATCAGACGACGCATTGCTCTTGGCAGAATGGCTATGAAAGACCTAGATAAGATTCTCAAGAGCAGAGATGTGTCTCTCCATACAAAGATTCGACTTGTTCAAGCCATGGTATTTTCAATAACATCATATGGATGTGAAAGCTGGACAGTGAAAAAGACAGACAGGAAGAAAATTGATGCCTTTGAATTATGGTGCTGGCGGCGAATACTGTGTATACCATGGACTGCCCGAAGAACAAACCAGTCGGTACTAGAGGAGATCAAACCTAAGCTTTCTTTAGAAGCTCAGATAACAAGACTTCGACTTTCATACTTCGGACACATCATGCGAAGAGAGAGATCATTAGAGAAAGACATCATGCTTGGCAAGATAGAAGGTCAACGCAAAAGAGGAAGGCCAGCAATGAGATGGATCGCTACAATAACAGCAGCTACGGGTACCAGTCTGTCGTCAATGAGCCGCCTGACTGAAGACCGAACACAATTTAGGATAGCTATCCAGAGGGTCGCCATGAGTCGACTCCGACTCGACGGCACTTAACAACAACAACACTGTGACTCTCCCACACATTAATTCCTCCTGGGAAGGACTACAGCTCCCAGAGTGCACAGTGACACTCCTAATCATTATTCCTCCTAGGAAGGACTACAGCTCCCAGAGTGCACTGAAATCTGATTCTGATTTATTAATCTCAGCAGTTTTGTATAAAAGAAGATATTCTGTAGTGCATAAGAGAAACATAAAAGATCAATAGTTTCTTCTGATACATTGAAGGCAAGGAAACTTTGCTCTCAGCTCAGATCTGAACATACAGATTCTTTGCCCTACACCCCCCTCCTTCCCCTTGGGCATTCACAGGCTAGGAAAATTGTTGTGTCTTTGTACTTTGGCAAAAGGTATTGGGTACAGGATGTCCTTTATTATCTAGGGAGGTCTTTTAGGGTAAGACTGTATGTGTGATGTTTCCCCAGAGCCAGATTCCTACCTTATCTTTCAAGGGTCCTGAGAAGTAACTGCTAAGTTCTGAGCATGTGCCTAGTAGCCCCACCCACTGGCCCACCCCTAGCTGGCCCAGTACGTACCTAGCTGTATTTCCGCTAGATAGGCGGGCGCCTGGTGGTGAGGCCGACCTCCTCCAGGGGAGGTGGGCAAGTATGTGTGGCTGACTCATCCTGCTTTCCACGGAGAACGCCTGTTACAGGTAAGTAACCTCAGCAGGATGAGTCAGCCACACCTGGTGCCTCCCTAGCTGTACATGTGTGCTGTGGTGGATGAGGGGATGCCACAGAGCCGATGGCCTTGCTTTGTTGTTGAACAGGCCAACTGCCAACTGAATGTGCACCACAATAGCAATGTCACTTGCGCAAGGGCAGACAACCAGAACCAGCTCTAGGAGTGAGATAAATGGGCAGAGTGCAGCACAAGAAGAACAAGCCCCAGTCGTGTCAAAGAAGGAAACAGCCAGAGGGTGGGCACCAGAATCAGTCAGTACTGAACGGTGCCAGAATCAGTCAGCACGGGTCGGCAGAGTGCCACGATTGGCACTGTTGAACCCAGGACCCTGCAGTGAAGGGACTGCCTGTCATTGGCCTCGTATCTCCGGGCAATTGTATCTCTGGAATGTGTGCAGGCGGTGGCTCGCAGATGTTATTCACTGGTATGGGGTGTAGATTAGCGATGGTGATGGCCAGTGCCCAGAACTGGTGGGTGTTGATCCTCCGCATGGCCTGTGCCCCTGTGACACTGATGAGGACAGTAACTGAATTCAAAAAAGCATGGGACCAACACAGAGGATCTCTAAAGGTAAAAAGTGGACTGTTGTAGTTGTTGTTATGGAAGGACAGACTAGATGGGCCTTGTGGTCTTTTTCTGTCATCATGTTTCTATGTTTCTATGTTTCTCTCTGTGACCGGGAGACCCGGTCCATTGGAGACAAGGGAGAAGGACAGTTGCGACCTTTGCCCTCAGGGACAGTCCTGTGTAGGTAGACGCTTGGGGCCCTGACGCAGTATACAGTGTGGAAACCTGCTCCTCTGGGCAGATATCGGGCAGCAGGAAGGGGTTTGAGCATGTCTAAAATGAGTGTATGGTGGGTGAGCCATGAGGGCTTGTAGCTAGAGAGGGCTTCCAGTGGGCGTACTGCAGCAATGCTGCACACTGGGTTTCAAACGCGGATGTGATCACCATCAGGAAGAGGGTCTTCCAGGCAGTGTATAGCAGTGATGCTGCTCACCCAGGTTCAAATGGCTCTTGTGTTAGCTGGAAGAGGACAATGTTCAGGCCCCAGGGGGTACTGTGGCCCAGTTGTGAGTCAAAGGTTGGCCGGCTCTTTCATGACAATGTACAGGCCCATGACCAGAAATGCAGGTCGGCTCTTTCATGAATTGGCTGAGCTATGGAGCCACCGCTAGTGCTGTCATGGATGTCGCAATCGCGGAGAGGTGAACTCTGATGGATTGTGATTTGAGGCTCTGTTCTAAGAGCAGGATGAGGTACTGGATGACCTGCTGTACCAGCGGGGGGGGGGGGGGAGGAGGTCAGTCCATGCAGTGTGCACCAGCCAATGTGGTGCACCTCCTTTCTGGAAGCATCAACCCTTCAACTCCCTTCCCACTTCCCTCTGTCTAGAATCCGATCACCCTACCTTTAAACGTGATTTGAAGACCACCTCTTCTCCCTAGCCTTTGACCTTCCCACCCCCTCTCCTTAGCCTCTTCCCCTGTGTCTACTGCTCTCCACTAGCTCTATTCTCTCTATTCTATCAAGTTTTGTAAACTTCTCTTCATTTTTCCGGCCTTGTGCCTTGCTAATTTTTGTATTGTAAACCGCTCTGACTACCACTGAAGGGTGGTCAATCAAATGAAATAAACATAAACATAAACTTGCAGGCGATCTCCTGCAGAGGGGCGTCTAGTGCTAATATCGCTTGCTGACCTACCTACTATATTGGCGAGGGTAGGTTAAGGGACGACAGGCTTCCATGCTGACATATCGAATGTTGGAAGGTTGGAGTGGGACATTCTTCCGCCATGCTGTGTGAGGAGATCTGGTCTCAGAGGTGAGCCAGGGGGGGCTCCTGAGCCAGGAGATGGAGGTGGCGGAAAACCCCCTCAGAGACATGAACTCCTGTTGGTGCTTATTGATCGCATGATAATCTCATTGGATAAGATGTGGCGTGATAGTGGGTGTGATCTCCTTGGAGGATGTTAACTTGCCTCAATCATGATGGCCCTGGGCCACTGTTCTGAGGGCCCTTTGCTGGGTCCAGGAGGGGGGAGAGTCTGTTAGGAGGAGTGCAGTACTCCTTCCCACCCCCACGACCACTGGCCTATATGATTCATGATCCATAGGTCCGCATAGGCGAAGCTTAGGCTTTGGCTGTTAGTGCCGTGCTACCCAGAAGCGATGTTCTTTGTGGAATATCCACATGTATGTATAGCTTACTGTCAAAGGGCTCCTGTATTGCGGGATGTGGTCCCCACCTGCCGCGGGTAAGCTATGGCGGGGACCCTCTGGCTTTGAGATGCAGTGGAAGAGCAGGTAGAATAGTAGGGGAACCAGTAGAAGTTCAAGTCCCAATTACTGGTGGAGAAGGGCGTAGGTCGGCCAGATGACTTAGCCCTGTTTGATGCTGTTCTGGTTACCTAGATGTTAGCTGCCATGGCTTCTGTTAGGGCAGAAGACCAGAGGTTTGTCTGATGTGTGAGCACCTTGATCAGCATGAGGCAAGACACTGTGCTACCATGAAGGGGCAGGGTAGCATGCTAGATGATTGAACTAGAGTTTGTGGAGGGGAACTCCTCTTTGCTTGTGAAGCTGAGTATATGAAGATGAGGTCTGCTATGGTGGAGCACCATATGATAACTTTACATGGGAAGGCAGGCCTGGACCTGCAAAATCTTGACCAATGAAGTACTTGACCATTGGAGTGTCAAGCATGGAGCTTCCCAACTCAAGCCAGTTGAGCTGTCTGACATCTGCAGATGGGCCTTGGGTCACCTGGGCTTTCCATTGCAGGGAATGAAATAGGTTGTCTGTTCCAAAAAAGAGTGCTTCATCAACTCCAAAGGATCCTCGTATGGATTCCCCATATGGCTAGATGCCCGGAATGTGATGGTCCACTGCTTAGCCATTTGATGTCTGGCCTGATGCAGTATGGCATATCTTATGTTATAGCTGAAGAGCTGCTCTTTCGCTCTAATTGGTTCCTAGGGGTTGACAGATCTGGATATGGGCTGAGGTGCAATGCTGAGAGGCCAGGAATTGTACTATACTCCTGGGAGGTCTGTCTGTTCTAGGAGAATTGAACCATACTCCTGGGAGTTCCATCCACTGTAGGAGAAGAACTGTCTAAGATTGTATCCCTATGACTGGGATCAGGGGAGCGATAGTGCACATTGTTGGACCTGGGTGATGTCCATGGGGTCCTAGATCAGTGATGCAGTCACTGGGTTGACAGGCTCTTGCTATGCTTGTCAGTTCACGGGAGGGACCTAGGGGTCCCTTACCCTAGAAGAGCACATGGATCTCCACCCTAGTGCCCTAGTGAACAGACACCCCCTTGTATTGCTGGCTATCAGAGGGTCCTCTGAGTGATCAGAGTGATGTGGCAAAGGGGTCATGGATGCCCGAAGAAACTGAATTGCTCAGTGCATTTGGACAGAGCATCTGTGTATGTTGTGTCTTCAATGACCAGAAGGTTATGAGGGCCTAGCCCTCCAAATGATCAGTGCACTGTGGCAGAGGCAGTCATGGATGCAACAGATCTGGCTAGACTGAATTGCCTGGGGTGCCTTGACATAGCGTCTGTGCCTGCTAGGTCTTATGGCTACCCAAGAGGTTGCAGGGTCCAATGCCTGGGGGTGTCCTGGACACTGTGCCTATGGCACTGGTATTGGTGGGCAGTTGGAGAACCGACCCTCAGCCTGGCTTTGAGGGCAGGCATATGTCCCTTGAAGTTCATGCTGCATGTCCATTTTCAAGAGTGTCCAGGTAGTAGCATGTAATTGATCCGAGTTGTGGGAAACTGGCCCTAAGAGCTATTCTTCAGTACACTATGGGGGATGTTTACTGAATCGCAGTAAGTCACCAGCGGTAAGGGCCGTGCTAAGGTTCCTGAAGCCATAAGGTTATGGGCAGTCTGGCTTATGTGCCGTGTAGCACATGGAGAAGGGCACCCTGATCATTTAACTTGCAGTAGGCACATCTCACATTAAGAAGACAAGCATTAAGGTGAACATAAGAACAGGAGATATGCCATACCAAGGTCCATCAAGCCCAGTATCCTGTTTCCAACAGTGGCCAATCTAGGTCATACATATCTAGCAGTTTCCCCAAAGGACACAGGTTCCTCAATGCTTGAAATGGGTCAAGCATTGATATGCGCATAAGGTGCCGGGTTGAAGGCAGTTCAACCTAAGGTGCCAGAGTTTAAGGCACGCCAAGGGGTTAAGGTCCATGAAGTTAAAAAGTCCAGGGTTTGAAGGGGCTTCAACCTACGGCGCCTGAGTTTAAGGCACCCTAGGGGTTCTAAGGTGCCTGCTCCTTGGCTGCCCGACAGTGTAATCAGTGAACCCACTGGGTGAGCATGCTGTTGGCACCATGCAAGTGCGTTCCCGGGTCCCTTTAAGAGAGGACCCCTCCAGCTGCACCAAGCATGTAGATAGGAGGAGTAGGAGGTGGTTGTCAGAAGTACTGTGTTAGGCAGCACCAGCAGTCTGGCTGAAGGAAGGGGCTAATGAATCCTGGCCAGTGGTAGTAGGAGGAGCACCTCAGAGTGATGGTGGTGCAATCCTCCACTCTCCTCCTTTCATGCATTGGCTCAGTTTCGAGACATTGCTGTGTGCACCAGGAGGAGCTGAACTCGCAGCATGTTGTGCATCAATTGGCAGCGGTGTGATGTGCGCACCGGAGATATAGCCCCATCGGCGCCAGAAGGAATTGAGAGTCGACGGCATAGTATGCATGCTGGAGTGGTTCCCTCACCGGCGCCAGCATTGTTGTATGCTCCATGAGGGGCTGAATTGACAGCCTACTGAGTGTGGTATGTGGACTGGAAGAGATTCCCTCTGTCGGCGCCGAAGGAACTGAGAGGCAGCACTGGCACAGTGTGCATGCTGAGATTCACCATGGATGCCAGAAGGAACTGAGAGGCAGCAGTGGTGGCATGGTTGCGATTCAGCAAGGGGACTGCGGAGGCTCGGTTTGGGGTAGCGGAGCAGGTCTCTCTGGTGCCACTGTGTTCCGTCGCTGGTCAGCGGTCCGCTGCATGCATGGATGATGGACTGTGCCTCCCCTCATTTGAAGCTTCTCTGCGCCAATAAGGAGTTCCCACATTGGCACGGATAAGAGGATTCACCGGTTGCCATGGCGCCAGCCATTGCCAATGTGGGGCCGGAGTTTGGCATGGCACCAACCAATTGCACCGTGGGGCGAAGTTTGAGATGCTGACTCCCTTCCTCGATTATGGGGGTGGGCAGGAATTCCGAGGGTAGGGAAAGCCGCAGTTGGCAGGATGGCGTCACACAGAGTCATTGCTGTTAGAGCTGGATTGGCCATTGAGCTCGCACCTGGGGATGGAGTCTCTGAGGCACATCCCGAGTGGAGCAGCTGCAACGACAGCATCAGAGGGTCTTCAATCATGCCCCTTAGTTCCATGTGGCAGTCTTCCAGCAGCGGCATCTGCCTGGGGAATCGTACCCATCTGCCGCAGGCTGTGAGCACGTGGCCGGTAGGCACAGGGCTTTGAGCCCAGAAGTACTGGAACCAATCTGAAAACAAGAAGCATAAGAGTCACAGCATTAGAGACATGTTAAAGTAAGGAGTAATTCCTGTTTCTCAGTAATTGGTAATTCAGTTGGAGAGTGTCCATATTGCTGGCATGGCAGAAGATCTGAAACTGGGCCAGCTAGAGGCGGGCCAGTGGGTAGGGCTACTAGGCACATGCTCAGAAAGGTTTTGCTTTTTTGAGCTCTGGAGAGCACTTCTGTCTATGGTGCCGTCGGATGACATCACCAGGTGTGGCTGACTCATCCTGCTTGTCCTCGGAGAACTGCATGTACCCCTGGCTTGAGAAAGGTTTAAAAAGGCTTGTATTTCTGAGTAGGGGGTCGCTCCTTACTTAGGTCTTGGACGACCCTGTTACAACTTTGAAAAATAAACTTTATGCTTTTTTTTTTTTTTTCTTTAAAGGTTTTAACACAGGTACAGAAAAATATCAGTACAATCCGCTCCTGGAGGACTTGCACAATAATTAAACACAAAATCATCAGTTGGGACAATTGAGCCTGTGTGGGTCCAGATGTTCATGCCCCAGGGCTCCATTGGTCGAAACTAGCACTGATGGCTAACGTTGTAGGCACTACTGATTTCTCACCCCTTGCAGTGCAGTTCTTTAAAAGCTGCTGGGTGTGGGCCTCAGCACAAGGACTCTAGGGCCTGCGCCTTGCCACAGTCAGCAGCCAGAGGAACTGCCAAAGCTCAGCGCAAAGGCTCCAGGGCCTGCGCTTTGCAATGGTCAGCAGCCAGAGGGACTGCTACAGCTCTGTGTGGACTCAGTTGGGCAGATGGAGGTGCCAGCCTCGCAGGACTGTGCCCTGTAGTTGAATCTTTTCCTGTGACTCCTCACCAATATCTTCTTGTAGCTTCTTCCATGTCATGGCACCAATGGTTGGTTGAGCTGGCCAAGAGAGAAAGTATGCTCCAAGGAGAATATGGACATGGTTGCAGTCTCCATGCCAGCACTGTAGTATCTGCTTCTAAGTGCTGATTCCCAGGAGACACCGACAGTCAAGTAGCCTAAAGTCACTATAAGAAGCAGATGAAGGCCTGATAGTTCCCTGTGCAAGAGATCTGCCTTCTAACCTGAAGGTCATGGGTTCAAATCTGTGCCTTGGTTAAAAAAAAGGACTTGAGTTATTCTTCTCATACCATTTAAGTCCATTGATGACACAGAGGGAAGTGTCTGCATGGAGAGACTGATAGAAACCTGGCTGGTGTGGAAGAATTGGTAAGGAAATTTGCATCCATGCACCAAGGGCTGACATTGTAGCAGTCTGGAGGCAAGTCAGTGTGGAGAGGAGGACTGGCCATGACTCTATTGGCACCATTGCCATCTGTGCCATGAACCTGCTCCCTGAAGCTTGGTGCCAATCTGCACTGATCCATGTTGAATAGGCGCTGGCCTCTTTGGGCTGTTGGAATCAGTTGATGGTCAGCAGTCTGCTTTAGAGAAGCTGTAGATTCCAGGATGATTCTCTTCAGCAGTCAGAGTCAGACAGCGAGGCTGCTGTCCAATCACTGCAGAGGGGTGGCAGTTTGAGAGACCTCTGGCCAATCGCTGCAGAGGGGTTGGAGGCTTGAGTGGCTATGTCCAATTGCTGTAGAGGGGGGCAGTGGCTTGTAAAGCAGCATGACTAGAAGCAAGATGGCCACCCCCATGGTTCACAAGTGTGTGGGTCTCAGAAGCATCGCAAGAAGCAGAGAGAACAGGAGGCACTGGCCGGGGACCGAGGGCTCTCAGGCATGTCCTTGGCTTCCACAAGGGAGGGTCATTGCTTGACTAGAACAATACCTCTTAAACCACGTTTCAAGGTTGGACATGCATTGAAGGATCCACAGCCAGCATCCCCGAACCAGTGACCCTCTACTGTGTAGTGTACCACAGTGATGCCACTGCTGGAATCTGCCGTTTCTGTTGCTAGAAGAGAGAGAGTCAGGAATTTTTCCAGAATACGTATGTCTGCCTGACCTGTGTGGGAGTGTCACAGTGCACTGTAGGAGATGTAGTCCTTCCTAAGAGGGATTACTGCGTGAGAGAGTACTGTGCACTCTGGGAGCTGTATTCCTTCCTAGGGGTTATTACTGTTTGGGAGTGTCACAGTGCACTCTGGGAGATGTAGTCCTTCCTAGATGGGATTACTATGTGGTAGTATCACAGTGCACTCTGGGTGCTGTAATCATTCCCAGGAGGGATTATTGGGTGGGAGTGTCCAAGTGCACTCTGAGAGCTGGAGTCCTTCCTAGGAGGGATTGCAGTTTCAGAGTGTCATAGTGCATTCTGGGATCTGTAGTCCTTCATAGGAGGGATTACTGTGTGGGAGTGTCAAAGTGCACTCTGGGAGCTGTAGTCCTCAATAGTAGGAATTACTGAGTGGGAATGTCAAAGTGCACTCTGGGAGTTGTAGTTATTCCTAGGAGGGCTTACTGTGTGAGAAAGTGACAGTGCACTCTGGGAGCCGAAGTCCTTCTTAGGAGGGATTACTGTGTGAAAGTGTCACAGTGCACTCTGGGAGATGTAGTCCTTCCTAGATGGGATTACTATGTGGTAGTATCACAGTGCACTCTGGGAGCTGTAATCATTCCCAGGAGGGATTATTGGGTGGGAGTGTCCAAGTGCACTCTGAGAGCTGGAGTCCTTCCTAGGAGGGATTGCAGTTTCAGAGTGTCATAGTGCATTCTGGAATCTGTAGTCCTTCATAGGAGGGATTACTGTGTGGGAGTTTCACAGTGCACTCTGGGAGCTGAAGTCCTTCTTAGGAGGGATTAGTGTGTGAAAGTGTCAGAGTGCACTCTGGGAGCTGTTGTTCTTTTAAAAAGTGATTACTGTGTAGGAGTGTCAATGTGCACTCTGGGAGCCGTAGTCCTTCCTAGGAGGGATTAATGTGTGGGAATGTCACAGTGCACTCTGGGAGCTGTAGTCTTTCCTTGAAGGGACTACTGTGTTGGAGTGTCACAGTGCACTCTGTGAGCAGGTTTATTTCCCTCGAGGGATTACTGTATTGCAGTGCACTCTGGGAGCTGGAGACCTTCATTTCAGGGATTATCTCAGGGCAGTTTCACCTAATGGGTGTTTGCACCTAATATGACCATCGTGAATGTCACTTCTAAGCCATGGTATGTGTAATTTAATTTCAGTCTCTCAAATTTACCGCTAATGTGTGATGTAGTACTTGCATCCTGCAAAAGAGAGCCTAGTGCTGGAATTCATAAGATATAACAAGTTTATCAAGTTTGTCACACCTAGTACAATAGGAAAGATTACTGTATCTTTCTGCCACATTTTCTTGGTCTCTGATTGCATTTCTTGGTACTTCAGGTTCCTCTGCCTCTCCACGCAAGTCATAGAATAATCACTTGGAACAGACACCTCTATTGTCATTGTCGTTTAGATATTATTCAAGATGTATGTCAGTTTATTCTCCCCAGTGTGAGTTCCATGACACCTCACTAGTCTTCATTTTGTGAAGAAATATCTCCCACATTCCAAATAACTAAAAGTCTCTCCCCGTGCGGGTTCTATGATGCAGCACTAGTTGTGCTTTTCTAGGGAAACATTTCCCACATTCAATACAACTAAAAGTTTCTCCCCAGTGTGGGTTCTATGATGCATCACTAATAGTTCTTTTCTGGGGAAACATTTCCAATAATCAGTACAACTAAAAGGTTTCTCCCAAGGTAGTTTCTCTTAATGGATTAGTTTTGCACATACTATGGCAATCGTGAACCTCACTTCTAAGCCAGGGTATGTGGAATATGATCTTAATCTCTCAAATTTATTGCTAATGCTCAGTGTAATACCTGCATCATGCCAAAGAGAGCCTCCTGATGGAGTTCATAAGGTGTAACATGTATGGGTAGTTTGTCAAGATGTGTTTGGAAATTCTTCTTTATCAGACCTGTGGCTCCCTGTACAATGAGAAATATTTCTGTATCTTTCTGCCACATTTTCTTGGTCTCTGATTACCTTTCTTGATACTTCAAGATCTTCTCCCTCTCCATGTGATTCACGAATTATCACTCGGTACTGACACTTTTATTATCATTTCCGTTCTGGTGTTCTTCTCCTTTACCACTATATCAGGTTCTCTGGTATCCAGTTTCTTATCCGTCAGAATGGGAATATCCCAGGTGATCAGAACCTCTTCATTCTCTGTTATTCTCTTTGGGTCATGATCCCAGTTCTTTTCAGGGACAGCGATGTAGTGTTTTCCAGAGTTTCCAGTGGAGGAGGTGTGCTACTTTGTTGTGCCTTTCCATACAGAAATTTTCCACCATCAGAACTTCACAGCCTGCTATTGGGCGAGTCACTGTTTCTAGCTCTTTCTTACAGAATTGGCATTTGTCTGTTATGCCAGTTTTTTTCAATACACGCCGTAACCATCTCATCCGCAATCCACTGTCCTGGGCTGCAACTGTCAATCTTTCATCTTCGGTTTCCGTCTACCTTTCCTCAGCCATTCATGTGTCCGTTCTTGATCGACAAAAGGTTCTTGGAGTAACACTCAGTATTTCCCACAGTATTTGTACATTTGCCACTTGTTTTTCATCTGCTGATCTAATTCTTTGAAGAGTTTTTTTTCTCTTGTTTTGCAAATTCTGTTATTTTCTTTCTCATGCACATCTGTGGATTCTCACTCATTCCTTCTAATCGTCAGAACGCTTGTCAGAGTTTGATTATGGAGAAAGATTCTGAACGTTTACTTTCATATTTCAGCACTTTTTGTATATTTGGATCTGATGATGCTGTCAGATAGGGTTGGAGGTCTGTGATAGTAGCTCTGTAGGTGTAGTTAATTTTTATTGGTCCTAGCCCTCCTTCAGTTCCACAATCTAGGCATACACTGATTTTTGTAAATTACTTCATGAGCATGGAGGAGTTTTCTTGTTCGCACATCCAGTTTTTCAATCTCTTTATGAGTCCAATCCACAATCCCAAAACTGTAGGAGAATACAGGAATTGCCAGCTGATTAATGGGATTTCTCCCCTGTGTGGGTTCTATGATGCTGCTCTAGTTGAGCTTTCGTGAAGAAACAGTTTCCACATTCAGCACAATAATAAGGTTTCTCCCCTGTGTGGGTTTCTATGATGTGTCACTAGTTGTGTTTTCAAGAGAAAAAACTTCCCACAATCTGTACAACTACAAGGATTCTCCCTCATGCGGGTTCTATGATGCTGCACTAGTTTTGGTTTTGTGAAGAAAGATTTCCTACATTCAGTACAACTAAAATGGTTCTTGCCTGTGTGGGTTCTATGATGCAGCACTAGTTGTGCTTTCTTAAGAAAACATTTCCCACAGTCAGCACAACTGAAAGGTTTCTCCCCAATGTGGTATCTAATGAGCATCACTAATTGTTCTTTTTATTTATTTATTTAGCTGCATTTATATAACGCTTTTCACCGGGTCAAAGCGGTTTAACAAAAAGGGGGGTACATTAATCAGCTCAACAATAATAGGTGAGGGGGGGGGGAGGGATCCAGCACCAGGGTGGCCAACATGATGATCCAGACAAGGTAAGTAACAGTACTATCCGGACTTTGACGCAAGACTCTCCATTTAATTGGTAGGGATTCGTACCCCCCCCACACCCCCCCCCCCCCCCACCCCCCCCCCCCCCCCCAGAGATTCAGTCTGTTAGGAGACTACCAGGACTGGCAGTTAGTGAGAGATGTCCATCTCAGCCTCTGAGGTGTTCACAAAAAACAGGAGGTGGGTGTTTAATGCTTTACTGCATGAGGAGAGGTTCTTTGTGTTTTGGATCTATTTGGGAAGGGATTCCAGTGGGAGGGTGCGTATAGTTCCAAATGCTCTGTTACAGATATGCTGATTGAACTTTATCCTTTCATGTGGTACAGCGAGTGTTTTTGCCGTTGGTCTGTTGGCGGGGGTTATGTCTATTAGATGTAGGCTGGGGGAGTAGAGTCCGGAGCTGAGAAGTCGTGCAGTTGATTGAGAACTTTATGGGATAAGTAGCAGAGTCTTGTATGTGATCCTTGCTTCGAGGGTAGGATGGTGGAAAGCTCTCTCAAGACTGGGGTGAATAGTGATCTATGTTTCTTGACTCTTTGGATGATTCTTGCAGTGGTGTTGAGGGCCAGTCCATAGGGGTTGGTGTGGGTGTCCAGATAGTCCATGGATAGATTGCATTACAGTAGTCTAGTTGGGGAGCATCATAACCTGCATAAACCGTTCTGAAATCCTGTGGATCCAATGAGTGGCCTGAGTCGTTAGTACCATCTTTGTGCTTTGAGGAATATCTTCTAGCTGTTTTTTTCAATCTGTTTATTAAATAAAAGTGTTTTGATCAATGATGATGCCCCAAGTATTTTATATAGGGTTGAACTCATATTTGGGTTTGTAGTGGTTGTTTGTTCAACCAAAGTGGGATGTTGCCGGGGGGGGGTGGTTGGGGTGGGTGGGGGGGGGGGGGGGGAGGGGGTGAAGATTTGATCCCTTGGTAGCAAATAGGGCTTCAATTTTTTTTAAGGTTAATAGGTTTAGTTTTTCTTGGAGACATTTTGAGACGTCAATGAAGCATGTGTTAGATGATTGAGTTCGTTTGTGGTTGTGATGGTTCCCATAAGCATTATGTCGTCTGCATAAATGATGGGTAGTTTGATGTTGTGAGAGCATATTTATCCAAGCAAAGAGACTGAAGGGTAAAAAAAAAGAAAAAATATTAAAGAGCATGGCGGAGAGAGTTGAGCCTCGGGGTACTCCTTGATTCTGTCGAAAGTGGGAGGAGGTTTGCCACGCTGGTATGGATCAGTTTGTTGTCCCTTTGGTCCCAGGTTAAGAGTGGAACAACTGTAAAACAATGTCCCCTTAATACCAATCTCCTGTAGTCCTGTGTAGGACGGTGCTGTGGAAGACGGTGTCAAAAGCTGCCGATATATCCGGAAGATCCATAGCATAATCCAGATTAACTTGGTTCTGTATTGCCTTTCTTAGGATAGAGGTGTTTCAATAGAGATATCATGAGGGTCTTGACCCGTGAGACGGGCAGAATCCATGTTGCTTGGTGGGGTCTAGTGAGTTTGTTTATTGTTTAGATGGTCTTGGAGTGGCTGTTTGAACTATCTTCTCCAATGATTGGAACAGTTGGCACGTGAATGGGAGACTTGCTAGTGGCCGGAAAGATGAGGGGATCATGGAAGTCCAAGATTATGTTTCTTCGAGGGTTGGGCGAATGATAGAGGTTTTTGAGGCTGTCTGGCATGTGTATGGCCTTGAGTAAATTCATGTTGCTATGCAGGCTAAGGCTGTGCTTATGTCCAGTTTAATTTTGGAGTGAAGGATTGGCCTAGTGGGTGGGGGGGGGGGGGGGTAACCCCACCCCCACCCCCCACCCTCCCACCCCCCCCCCCCCCCCCCCCCCCCCTCCCACCCCCACCCCACCCCCCCCCCCTCCACCCCACACCCGCCCCCCACCCCCACACCCCCCCCACCCCCCACCGCCCCCACCCACTCCCCCCACCCCGCCCCTCCCCCAACCCCCCCCCCCCCCCACCCCCCCCCCCCCGCCCACCCACTGCCCCCCAAGGGTAACTTCAGGTCCAGGGGTTCAAATCCTGTGTAGAGGACAGCAACCTTATGTTTGGAAGGACTGGGGGTTCTAGTCCCACCCCAAAGGGTTTCTCCTTGTGGTCTTGGGCAAGCCACTTTAACCCTCCCCATAGCCCATTGTTGCCCCCTGTAAAATAGCTATCGCCAAGTTATAAAACGCCACTGTTCAATGCGGGTAATTTCAGTTTGTTTCAATTGTAAACTGCATTGATTTGCAGAACCATTGTGGTATAGAAGAGAATAATAGATAAATAAAATGGAAAACTACACCGGCCACGATCTATTGGGGGATTGTCAGGCAGTGTTTGCATAGCTGAGAGGCGGGTTGGGATTCTATCCGTTTACGTTGGTGAGCATTTCAAATGTACTCCATTCCAGGGTTTGCCCTGAGCAGTACCCGCATCGTGGTTTGATTGTTGTTGGTCCTCTTGGGAGGTGAGTTGTGTTGTTTTGAGCTGTTTCTATTGATTGGACCTAGCCCGACTTGTTCTGGTGGCATATTTGGGGAGTTGGGTTTAAGTGGGTAGGTGTCTATTTTTAACTTCTTAACTATGTCAGAGAATTTCATAGTGGTCTGACTACAATTAATTGATGTAGGTTTGAGTTTGAGTGGGGTAGGTGGGACCCCTCTTGGCATTATCTGTTGCTCTTCTGATGCGGTAGTTGTCCAGTTTCATTCATGTATCTAATCAGTTAGTGCTCTGTCGGTTTTCTTTCGCCTAGGACTTTCTCCTTTTCTCTTCTCTTCTCTCTCTCTCATCGGGGGCCCTTTCTGAGTGGGGTCCTTAGTCTCCTTAGGTTGGTGGTGAACCCACGGGCTCTGGCCGAGCTAACCCTGACGCTTCCGGTTTTGGTTTGTGGTTGTACATACCTCGCAGAGATATATAGTATTTCCATCTCTCGCACCTAGGGTCTTCCATATTTTTGAGTAGAGAGATCCGTATTGTCCTTTTGGTAGTTACTTGGGGCTAGGAATTCCTCCTTGTTAAAAATGGTTTACAATCTTTTTGCGAGTTGTTTGTTTCGTCTTAATGAAGTGTGGTAAATGCTGGTATGTGCTAGTAAATTTTATGAAGCAAGTGAATTCAGACCATTGTACATAAAAGGGTGATCCTAGGGTTCTTGCAGTATATGGCAATTTGAGAGATGAGGAATATCAGATCT